>JANAVB010041816.1:15383382-15508131 GCA_029216955.1 Iris pallida
AGAGATGAGAGAATAGAATGCCTAAAAGTCGTGACTTACGATTTAAGGGAAAAGAATAATTACAAATACATATCTATCTACAAATCATTCATACTATTTAGAAACTATAATTTATTTACAAAATATTAGGTAATATTAGAAACCCAAAAATCATTTAGAGTTTTAAAAATCATATATATATAATATATATATATAATATATATATATATATATATATATATATATATATATATATATATATATATATATATGAAATCTAATAATAATGAATTGCAAGTTGTAGATTATTAAAATATTAAGTTGCTTCTCGTTATTCGTACATCGAAATCTACGACACGCAAATCGAGATAAGATGACCAACCGTAAGGTTAAAAATCTTATCATAGTGATCTACATGGTCAACTTGTCAATTTCAGCGATGTGAGATCACTGGAATCGACTGATCTTAGTTTCGTTGCACTAATTCCAAAATATGAACATAAAAAGAATTAATTATAACAATAGTGATACATAAAAAATACCTACAGACATTGTTGGATGATGAACAAATGTCACCAACGTGTCCATAATGGTCAAATTAGATAGGATAGCTTATCCATAAGTCCAATTTGGACATAGGGACAAAAAGTTAATTTTGGGTCAAATGAAGTCCGTCGTTGGACCCACTTTGTGCCGAAAAATGTGTCAGAATAAAAGTTCACTAAAGCTAACAAATTATATGTCCACGAATCCAGAATGACGATACGAACTGTCACGCCCCGCTCCCAAAATCGGGTACGGGTCGATACATGCCCGGCCTACACTGTCGATGACAGCGGTAGTGAGCCGTCTAGTAAATAATAATAAAGTCTAACTCATCACAGCATCTAATCACGATCTATACTAACATCACAACAATCCACTATCAAGCAGTTTTACAGCCTTTACATGAATGACCGGGTACAGAGCCGGTAATGAAAAGTAAGGCTAACACTAGGCATGCTATACTCAAAGTAAGAACATCCTATACATCAATCTAACTACAGCTCAGGAATATAGCCATGTCCCTCCATAGCATCAGGAGTGTGCTCCACTGCTGGGCCATCCATCTGTAAAGCATAATCAACTAGAGGATCATCTGTAATCAACAATCCAGTCAGGATGGAGCAAAGCACAATACCCAATGTAACTCACCATGGAATATCAATGGAACGTACAATGTAGCAATAGAACTGAAATAGAGAAACAATGGAATATAATGTAAATATGCACTAGCTATGTGTACATGTGTAATTTGGACGTTATCAACATGGGGGACTAATATGTAATCAGGCATATGAATATGCTATCAGTCAATCAGTAATCAGGCATGTCTGATGACAATGCTATCAGTCACGCAGTAATCAGGCATGTCTGATGACAATGCTATCAGTCACTCATGAGAATGGACTCAGGCATACAAAGTATGCTATCAGGCAATAATTGTCCAATATCAGTCAAACACGTATCTAATGTCCCCCACCCGACACGAGATCAATGCAAGCAAGCAATCGAGAACAAGTACAATAATGTAACAAGGCAATGTGTGTGTAATGCATGCAATGATGAATATTGAGTAATGTACTTGCCTCTTTCCGGGGTTTTTGTCCAAGTCTTCTAGATCACCTAGAATAAAGAAAAATATATATTTAGAGACAACTTCTAATTTCCTTAATTTCCTATTTTGTTTTTAGTTTACTTAAACCACATAGCTAAGACTAGTAATTAACACTAGCCTAACTTATATTGACCCATAGGCTTGAGCCCATATTATGGCCCATAATATAAATATATTGGCTAGCATATTCAAATTAACCCATCTATTTAACTTATAATTAATAAGTTCAATTACAGAAATGTCTAGTTAATACTATAGACTCTATTAGAGTCATAACCCAAGTTTCTTGAATGGACTAAAATACCCTTCAATACATCAACAGGACATGTTGCATATGAAACTAATAATCTGAGTTCGTCAACAGAACCTTATTCAAATGGACTCATAACTAAGCCTAACGGCTAGTTATTCAAACTCTGGCCGACAGCTAGTTCTGGATGAACAGAGCTAACACAAGCTCACATCTGAACACATTGAACACTTCGAACAGAACACGACATAACTGAACTCACTCAGACTCGTTCGAACACTGGACACACTCGACAGAATACAGTCGATCACCTATGTTCGAACACACGAACAGAACTCAACTGGACACCGACAACGAATGGCAAGAAGTGATCAAGAAGTGGTTAGGAACGTACCTGAGCCTGCAATGGTACACTAGCGTCGAATCCCAGCATCCTTGAGCTCTCAGTTCACGAGTTTTTGTCTCTCTGGCATTTCGTCGAACAGAAGGCGTGCAAGAACAGAGGAACCAATTGTTAGTTTGATTCGAATTGTCCCGACTCCAAATTTGGAGAATAAGCATGAAACGATCACAGAACTCACCCCAAACGAGTTCGATCAATCTCCAAACAAAATCGATCAAGAATCGAACACGACAACTCCAATTCTAAACCCAGGAATCAAGAATCTCAGATTCAAAATACTTTCCAAATCCGATCAGAAATCACAAGGAGGACGAAGAGGAGAATACTTACCAGTGTTCGCACGAGTGATCGGTGAAGACGTCGGCGAACTCGACGGGAAGACGTCGTGAACTTCGACGGGAAGACGTCGTGAACTTCGACGGGAAGACGTCGTCGATCGGCAACGACGCGTACTCGTCGACGCTTGCTACTGCACGTCCTCAGTGCTGCAGCGCCATGGCTGCGAGCTCGTCGCCGACGACGAAGAGGGAAATTGGACAGGGCTTCGCCATATTGATTTGGTGAAGAGAAAAGGGGTTGGGTCCTATTTATAGGGTCGTCTACGGTCAGGCAGTTGGTCGGGCACCTGACCGGCCGTTGGGCGGGCAGAGGGTGGTTACGATCGGACGGTGGAGGGCGGAGAGATTGTTGAAGCTCAACGGTGGAGATGGACTGGGTTGTTAGGCGGTTAGGGGAAGTTTCTAGAACCTTCTGGAAGTCTTGGAGTCGTCGACGCTGGTGTCGTCGTCGTCGCTCCGCGTTTGAAGTGGAGGGAAGGGAAAATGGTGGGAAGGAAGATTTGAAATGAAGAGGAGCGAGTAGCCAACGGTTACTGAGTTTTAATACTGGTTGACGTGGGCTGGGTCGATGTGGGCCGAGAAGGAAAATTATTAGGAAGAGAATTATTAGTGAAGGGAATTTGTTAATGAAAGGAAGTTGTTGGTGGGCCGAGCTTAATGGGCCAGGGAAAATTAATATGGGAAAGAAATATTAGTGAAGGAAAGTTGTTTACTGGCTTTGGTGGGCCATTATCTGGGCCGAGCTAATAGCAAGGCCAGAGAGAAAAAGCAGTGAATAAATAGCTAATAGCTTAAGTTGGTGGGCTGAGCTAATGGGCTGAGAATTTAATAAGGATTTAGCCAATCAATATTTTGTGGGCTAGTTGATTAGAAGAAAATAATACTAAATGATTTTAAGGTCTTTGAATGGCCCAATGGTTTTAAGGAAATAAATTGAATAATGATTAGGAACTAGTATTAATACTCAGCATTAATAGAATTAATATATTAAATTTAACTAGGATTTAGAGAATATAGGAAAATTTACTTTATTGAAAAGTGGAGTTACAAATCTCTCCCCCTTGAAAAATTTCGTCCTCGAAATTCCAAGGTAGAGCAACTCATCAAGTCTCAAAGAGATTGGGGTATTTCTCCCTCATCTCATCCTCTCTCTCCCAGGTGGACTCCCCAGGAGAGTGGTGCCTCCAAGCAACTCTGACTAGCTGAATAGTCTGGTGTCGTAGCCTCTTCTCTCTGTGGTCCAGTATCTCGACCGGCTGCTCTGAATAAGTGAGAGTGGGCCCAACCTCTAGCTCTGAATGATCGACCATATGACTGGGATCAGCTATGTACCTCCGAAGCTGTGAAACATGGAATACATTGTGTACTCCCTCCAGGTTGGGTGGCAAGGCCTGCCTGTAAGCAACTGCTCCTACTCTGCTCAGAATCTCAAATGGTCCAATGAATCTGGGACTCAGCTTCCCGCCTCTACCAAACCTGATGACTCCCCGAGTTGGTGAGATCGTAGGAATACGAGATCTCCTGCTGCAAACTCTAGGGGTCTCCGACTGCTGTCTGCCCAGTGTTTCTGTCTATCCTGTGCAATCCTCAGATGATCCCGAATTTGCCTGACTTTATCTGCAGCCTCCATAATCATTTCTGGTCCCAATAATGGTCTCTCTCCCATCATCCATGATAGTGGTGTGCGACATCTGCGACCATACAATGCCTCAAATGGAGTCATTCCAATGCTGGCATGATGACTGTTGTTGTAAAAAATTCTACTAGATGTAGATGGTCCTCCCAAGATCCTCCAAAGTCCAGCGCACAAGTCCTCAGCATGTCCTCCAGTGTCTGTATGGTCCTTTCTGACTGCCCGTCTGTCTGAGGATGGTATGCCGTGCTGAACTTGAGGTGTGTACCAAGACTCCTCTGTAGGCTCTTCCAGAAGTAAGAAGTGAACCTACTATCTCTATCTGAGACAATACTGACTGGAACTCCATGGATCCTTACTATCTGTCGCATGTATAAGTCGGCCAGCTTCTCTGTAGTCAATCCCACTCTGAAAGGAATAAAGTGTGCTGACTTGGTCAATCTGTCCACTATGACCCAGATGGCATCCTTCCCACTTGGAGAGCGGGGTAATCCTGAGACAAAGTCCATGGTGATATGTTCCCATTTCACTCAGGAATGGGCAAAGGCTGCAACAGTCCTCCCGGTCTCTGACGTTCTGCCTTTACCTGCTGACAGACAAGGCATCTGGAAACGAATCTGGCTACTTCTCGTTTCATTCCATACCACCAGACGATCTCTCGGAGGTCTTTGTACATCTTAGTGGATCCCGGATGCATAGAATACTGTGACTGATGAGCCTCCTGCATGATCTCCTCTCTCAAGCTTCCTTTGGGCACACATAACTGAGTACCGTGCCTCAAAGTACCATCTTCGGCTATGGTAAAATCATCTAGTAGTCCCATCTGGACTTGCTCCGGATACATTGAAGCCCTTCATCATGGAACTGGGTCTCCTTAATCTTCTCTATCAATCCAGACTGTATATGCATGCTCATGAGTTGTCCTTCTACCCCTGGTATGATAATCTCTATTCCCAAGTTCTCCAAGTCCTCAAGGAGATGTCTGTCCATAGTCAGCATCATAGCCACTGGATATCTGCTGAGTGCATCTGCTACGACATTGGCCTTTCCTGGGTGATACTGAAGGTCTATGTCGAAGTCTTTCATTAGTTCAAGCCACCTCCTCTGTCTCATATTCAACTCTTTCTGAGTGAAGACATACTTCAGACTTTTGTGATCTGTGAATATCTCCACTCTCTCTCCGTAATGATAATGCTTCCACAATTTCAGGGCAAGGATGACCGCTGCAAGTTCCAGGTCATGGGTGGGATAATTCTTCTCATGAGGTCTCAGCTGTCTTGATGCATAAGCTATCACCCTTGTTCTGTTCCAAGACACAGCCCAAGCCTTTCCCTGAAGCATCACTATATATGGTGAATCCTCCTGATCCTGATGGTAGTGCTAAAATCGGAGCTGAAGTCAATCTGTCTTTAGTTCCTCAAATGTTGCCTGACATGCATCCGTCCAGACAAACTCCTCATCTTTCCTGGTAAGCCTAGTCATGGGTTCTGCTATCTTGGCAAAATCCTGCACGAACTTCCTATAGTACCCCGCCAGGCCTAGAAAACTCCTGATCTCTGCAACTGTGCTGGGTGTAGTCCATGCCTTCACCGCTTCTATCTTCTTGGGGTCCACTGATGCCCTTTCCTGTCACTACATGCCCCAGGAACTCAACCTTGTCTAGGAAGAATTCACATTTGGAAAGCTTTCCATACAATTTCTCCTTCCTCAAAGTCTCCAGCACTATCCTCAAATGTTCCTCGTGCTCTTCCGGAGTCTTTGAATAGATCAATATATCATCAATGAAGACTACTACGAATTTGTCCAAATATTGGTGGAATATTTATTCATTAGATTCATAAACACTGCCGGGGCATTTGTGAGACCAAATGGCATGACTAAAAACTCGTACAGCCCGTACCGAGTGTTGAATGCTGTCTTGGGAATATCCTGCTCACGAACCTTCACCTGATGGTACCCGGACCGGAGGTCTATCTTAGAGAAGACCTTAGCTCCACTCAGTTGGCCAAATAATTCGTCGATCCGGGGTAAAGGATATCTATTCTTGATAGTAATGTTAAGGGCTCTATAATCGATACACATCCTGACTGTCCCATCCTTCTTGGGCACAAACAGGACTGGTGCTCCCCAGGATGAAGCACTCGATCGAATGAAACCCTTTCCTTCCAACTCATCAATCTGCGCCTTCATTTCCTTTGCTTCCTTGGGATTGACCTTGTAACAGTGCTGAGAGCGTGGCTCTGATCCTGGAATCAAATCAATCCCAAACTCTATGTCTCTGTCTGGCGGTAGTCCCGGTAGATCCTCGGAAATACGTCAAGGAACTCTGCTATGAGTGGATGTGGGGGTGGCTTCTCTTCCATAATTGCTCCAAAGCTGACTCCCACTGGTCTATCTGCAATACTCCTGACTACCTCAAACGGTGTCTCTCCTGGTGGTCTGAATATAACCTTCCCTTGGTGGCAATCTATAACTGCATAGTGCTCACTCAACCAATCCATCCCAAGGATCACATTAAATCCTGGAAGTGGCATTACGAGGAGCTGGGTCTTAATTCTCTCCCTGCTATACTAAAGGGGCAATCACAAACATCCTGAACTGGTACTATACCCCCACCGGTGAGTATTCTACAATTCCTCCTAGAGTATGTGGATATGATATGGTGTCGATGCATGAACTCTAAGGAAATAAAACTGTGGGATGCTCCTGAATCAAATAATGCAGTGGCGGGGAAAGAGTACAAGGATAACTACCTGTGATGACATCTGCTGCTGGCTCTGCCTCTCCGTGGCCATAGCAAAAACTCTCCCCTGAGCCTGTGTCCTCCTCTATGCTGATGTTGGGCAAACCTCTGCTGCTGAGTAGGCAAAGGTGGTCCTCTAGGTGGAAATCCAGAAGATCCAGCTGCAGTACCCTTCTGGGGTGGTCCTGCTGCTGCACGGGCGAGGGTGCACTCTCTAGCCTGATGATTAGATGCTCCACATATAAGGCACTGCCCGAGCCTCTTCCTGCACATCGTCCAAGTATGGCCCACTTTGACAGTATCCACAAGGCTGCTGAACGGGTCGCTGCTGCTGCTGCGGGGTCCTCTGAAGAGGCTGGGATGCGAAGGTCTTCGTCTGCTGGGTATTGGGACGTTTGGATGGTCCCGAATGGCTGCCCCTCCACTGATGTCATGATCTCTCTTGGGTCGGAGACTCATATCAATCTCCAACCTCTGGGCAACGGCGACCATCCCAGCATAAGTAGTCGCTCCATTGGCCGTGACTAGGTAACGAAGATCATGGCTCAGTCCCTGTCTGAATCGCGTGGCTCTCACAACTGGGTCTCGGGCTCTACCCTCTGTAAACCGACTCAGTCGTCCGAACTCTGCGGCGTACTCATCAACCGAGCGAGTCCCCTGCTCAAGAGTCTGAAACTGGCGCTCCAAGGCCTCTCTCGCTACAGCCGGGAAAACTTCTCCTTGAAGATTTCCACAAACTGCTCCCAAGTCAATCCAGGTGCCGCGAGCTGAGGCTTACTCCTAAACCAGGTACGTGCTAGATCATGCATCTGCACACCTGCCTCTATCTTGAGGTCTTCGGGGAGCCTAGATAATCTCATCACTCTCTCCATATCCTCTAGCCACTCATCGGCATAGAGTATACCCTCGGTCCCAAGGAACTCTCTAGTTGTCATCCTTTTAAAGTCTAGGATAGAACCTTCTCTCTGGTGGGGTGTGTAGGTAGTAGGGGTATAAGTGGGGGAGGCATGAGTGGGGATGGGTGGTGGAATAAAGGAGATGGGATCGGGTTGGGTGAAAGTAGTGGCAGTAGGCTGTACTGGAGTCTGAGTGGGTGGTGGAGGTGGAAATGTGATGGGTGTGAAGTGTGTGGCGGGGGTGGAATATATGATGGAGTCGGTATAGTAGTCGGTGGAGGTGCAGTGGTAGTCTGGGGAAGTGGGGGAGGTGGTGGTAGTAATGGGCTGACTAATCTCTCAATACCCTCCCATAAAATAGTGGTCTGCTCCCTCTGAGCGTCCAATAGACTCTGAGTCTGGGCTCTCTGGGCCTCCAACAGTCCATGGACTAGCTCATGCATCTGGGTGCCCCCCATAGAACTGATAGAGTGTCGTGAAGAAGCCCTCGTGACAGGCGGCACGTGGGTATCAGAGTGCTCGGGGTCTATCATAGGTGGGGTAGACGATCCTCTCGCAGAAGGGCTACACTCGGAGTGCGGGCCCTCAGTTGATGCTCCTTTCTCCCTTTGGCCATTTTCTGAAATGGAAGGAGAAGAAACATCAGTGATTCGTAGGTGTATAGTGTTCAGAAATATAAGACAGAAATAAAATGCAATTATCATAATGGCCCTATGCTGTGATGAGTTCCTAAGACCTGCATGGGCCACCACAAAAACATGTCACGCCCCGCTCCCAAATAATCGGGTACGGGTCGATACATGCCCGGCCTACACTGTCGATGACAGCGGTAGTGAGCCGTCTAGTAAATAATAATAAGTCTAACTCATCACAGCATCTAATCACGATCTATACTAACATCACAGCAATCCACTATCAAGCAGTTATTACAGCCTTTACATGAATGACCGGGTACAGAGCCGGTAATGAAAAGTAAGGCTAACACTAGGCCTGCTATACTCAAAGTAAGAACATCCTATACATCAATCTAACTACAGCTCAGGAATATAGCCATGTCCCTCCATAGCATCAGGAGTGTGCTCCACTGCTGGGCCATCCATCTGTAAAGCATAATCAACTAGAGGATCACCTGTAATCAACAATCCAGTCAGGATGGAGCAAAACACAATATACCCAATGTAACTCACCATGGAATATCAATGGAACGGTACAATGTAGCAATAGAACTGAAATAGAGAAACAATGGAATGTAATGTAAATATGCACTAGCTATGTGTACATGTGCAATTTGGACGTTATCAACATGTGGGGACTAATATGTAATCAGGCATATGAATATGTATCAGTCAATCAGTAATCAGGCATGTCTGATGACAATGCTATCAGTCACGTAGTAATCAGGCATGTCTGATGACAATGCTATCAGTCACGCATGAGAATGGACTCAGGCATACAAAGTATGCTATCAGGCAATAATTGTCCAATATCAGTCAACACATGTATCTAATGTCCCCCACCCGACACGAGATCAATGCAAGCAAGCAATCGAGAACAAGTACAATAATGTAACAAGGCAATGTGTGTAATGCATGCAATGATGAATATTGAGTATATGTACTTGCCTCTTTCCGGGGTTTTTGTCCAAGTCTTCTAGATCACCTAGAATAAAGAAATATATATATTTAGAGACAACTTCTAATTTCCTTAATTTCCTATTTTTTTTTAGTTTACTTAAACCACATAGCTAAGACTAGTAATTAACACTAGCCTAACTTATATGACCCATAGGCTTGAGCCCATATTATGGTCCATAATATAATATATTGGCTAGCATATTCAAATTAACCCATCTATTTAACTTATAATTAATAAGTTCAATTACAGAAATGTCTAGTTAATACTATAGACTCTATTAGAGTCATAACCCAAGTTTCTTGAATGGACTAAAATACCCTTCAATACATCAACAGGACATTTTGCATATGAAACTAATAATCTGAGTTCGTCAACAGAACCTTATTCAAATGGACTCATAACTAAGCCTAACGGCTAGTTATTCAAACTCTGGCCGACAGCTAGTTCTGGATGAACAGAGCTAACACAAGCTCACATCTGAACACATTGAACACTTCGAACAGAACACGACATAACTGAACTCACTCAGACTCGTTCGAACACTGGACACACTCGACAGAATACAGTCGATCACCTATGTTCGAACACACGAACAGAACTCAACTGGACACCGACAACGAATGGCAAGAAGTGATCAAGAAGTGGTTAGGAACGTACCTGAGCCTGCAATGGTACACTAGCGTCGAATCCCAGCATCCTTGAGCTCTCAGTTCACGAGTTTTTGTCTCTCTGGCATTTCGTCGAACAGAAGGCGTGCAAGAACAGAGGAACCAATTGTTAGTTTGATTCGAATTGTCCCGACTCCAAATTTGGAGAATAAGCATGAAACGATCACAGAACTCACCCCAAACGAGTTCGATCAATCTCCAAACAAAATCGATCAAGAATCGAACACGACAACTCCAATTCTAAACCCAGGAATCAAGAATCTCAGATTCAAAATACTTTCCAAATCCGATCAGAAATCACAAGGAGGACGAAGAGGAGAATACTTACCAGTGTTCGCACGAGTGATCGGTGAAGACGTCGGCGAACTCGACGGGAAGACGTCGTGAACTTCGACGGGAAGACGTCGTGAACTTCGACGGGAAGACGTCGTCGATCGGCAACGACGCGTACTCGTCGACGCTTGCTACTGCACGTCCTCAGTGCTGCAGCGCCATGGCTGCGAGCTCGTCGCCGACGACGAAGAGGGAAATTGGACAGGGCTTCGCCATATTGATTTGGTGAAGAGAAAAAGGGGTTGGGGTCCTATTTATAGGGTCGTCTACGGTCAGGCAGTTGGTCGGGCACCTGACCGGCCGTTGGGCGGGCAGAGGGTGGTTACGATCGGACGGTGGAGGGCGGAGAGATTGTTGAAGCTCAACGGTGGAGATGGACTGGGTTGTTAGGCGGTTAGGGGAAGTTTCTAGAACCTTCTGGAAGTCTTGGAGTCGTCGACGCTGGTGTCGTCGTCGTCGCTCCGCGTTTGAAGTGGAGGGAAGGGAAAATGGTGGGAAGGAAGATTTGAAATGAAGAGGAGCGAGTAGCCAACGGTTACTGAGTTTTAATACTGGTGACGTGGGCTGGGTCGATGTGGGCCGAGAAGGAAAATTATTAGGAAGAGAATTATTAGTGAAGGGAATTTGTTAATGAAAGGAAGTTGTTGGTGGGCCGAGCTTAATGGGCCAGGGAAAAATTAATAAGGGAAAGAAATATTAGTGAAGGGAAGTTGTTTACTGGCTTTGGTGGGCCATTATCTGGGCCGAGCTAATAGCAAGGCCAGAGAGAAAAAGCAGTGAATAAATAGCTAATAGCTTAAGTTGGTGGGCTGAGCTAATGGGCTGAGAATTTAATAAGGATTTAGCCAATCAATATTTTGTGGGCTAGTTGATTAGAAGAAAATAATACTAAATGATTTTAAGGTCTTTGAATGGCCCAATGGTTTTAAGGAAATAAATTGAATAATGATTAGGAACTAGTATTAATACTCAGCATTAATAGAATTAATATATTAAATATTAACTAGGAATTTAGAGAATATAGGAAAAAATTACTTTTATTGAAAAGTGGAGTTACACGAACCCAACGGTATATCCGAAATTGGATTCGATGAGTCAATCTCAAAATGGTCCGTTCACGAAGACATTAGAATTCCGGTTTGCACGAAAATGCGTGTCGGAACCAGTGTCCACGAATCTAGTATAGTATATATCAACAAGTCCAAAATGACGATATGAACTCAACGGTATATCCAGAATTGGATTTCGATGAGCCGATCTCAAAATGGTCCGTTGACTCGGACTGTAGAGCCCACTTTGTATCGAAAGCCAGGGCCCACGTCCTCCAAATATAACAAATTTTATATGGATTCATGTCAGAACGATGCCACAAGTCTACTGGTGGTGTCAGAATTTGAATCCGGAGTTCCGGGTCCAAAATTAAAATTTATAAGTTAAAAATTACGAATTCGGACGAACAACTTTTGCGTCAAATTCAACTAATCAAACAAGCTCACAATGAAACAAAACTTGAGGGGCAAGAAGATATTATACCAGCTGTGCACAAGAACTTGTGGTATATCAAACGGAGCTGCGACGGTGGAGATACGAGTCCACGAAGTTGGCTCCACGAAACTGTCCAAAAATACGAGATAATGTCTGAGTCTCGGACTCAAGACTATGCTTGGTTGTTTGAATAATAGGGCATTGCATGGTCGAATGGAATGGACGAAAGGTAATTGAGATAATCTTTCGTGCACGGAACGTCCCTCCGAACGAGCTGCGCCGGGGCACTAGAGACGTTCGGCCTAGGAGGGATATAACCTTTGATAGGCGCACATCCGTAAGACGATTAGTGACCACTTAGCGAGATGTAAAAAGCCACAAATGATGGTATACAGTGGTAGATCTCCGTAATTGGGACAACAACCCACTACGAGAGGGCCGACCCAAATTCGAGAAAAAAAAGAAAGAAGAAAGAAAGATAAAGAGAAATACCTTTAGACCATTCCGGCACGGATACGCCAAGACCTCCATATAGTTAAGGAACGATGGGTTGAAAGTGTAGACACGTATGTGTTTTGCACACATAGATCCTGCTTAGAGATGCACTTATAACATACAGGAAGGAATGGCGCATTCACCTTGTGTCAGTGCAAGGGCGAGTGCATCGACTTGGTAAGAAGTCGTACCATAAAACAAACACGAGATTGCTTGCCTACTTGCTGCTTGCCTATTCAATTCGAATAACATGCTTTACTGCTTTCGAATATGCCATAAAATCGACCCTAAGGAGAATACAGCAAGATCATAAGCTAAGTTGCATGATTCAACATAAATACTACAATCGGTTTAGAAAGAAGGTCTTTGCATCAGTACATACAAGGACGAACGTACTGATCCACCACCAGCTTTCATACAGGGTGCAGGGAATGGATTGCTCGTGGCGAAGCTTCGTTTGAACGCGTTAAGGCTTGGAATGCCGAAGCTTATTGAAGCGTGCGTTCGTATTGACGCTCGGACTTGCAACATGATTGATGTGGCCGAGATATAGAAGACATGATGTATGGAATGTGAAATCCTTTGTGGGCAAGAGAGAACTGTGTGTAGCCAACCTGGCAAATTTAGTTTGGCTATTGAAAGCCTTTGTAATCTCAGTTCGAATATCAATAAAGAGAATTGTTTTATACACTGTTTCTTCGTTGTTAATATCAACTCAAAGATAACCATTTGAGAACTTGTCATCTTGCCTTACACGAGCACAACTCCAGGCTCTACGACATCAGCCCCCTGCAAGGACAATAATTCGGGTGATTCGGGTCGGGATGACAGATTCCAGTGCACTCTGTGTTGAAATCTACCATATTGCACACAAACTTTTGAAGTCCCAACGTTTGACTAGTTAGTCAATCATATGTCTCATTTTGCGTGCCACGGTCCTAAATTTGAAACCGTGACTTTCCTTGGCCAATATTTGTATTTAGATGTTATTTTAGAATTAAATAGGTTAAAATATGATTTTAGATGATTTACTCCAGAATTAGAATAGTATTAATTAAGCTAACCTATTAGCCACTTTCTGGAATTTTTTAGAGTGGGAATCGTTGATCTAACTTATGCTTATTTTTGTGTCGAGGTAGATCGGGCTACGACATCTTGAGCTGTGATTTCATCATCTATCAGAGAAGAAGCAAGTACACTATGACCTATGTTTCCTTTATTTTATACTGCATGTATCTTCGTGTCTTTTCACTATTACTCCTTATGGTTCATGATTGCATTGTTCATGATTATTATTGCACGAGAGTTAGAATCGTTTGGTTATACATCATGTTCATGTCTTACTCATTGTTTCCATTGTTTATAGTTTATCGTATTGCTAATGTTTATTATAGTGGACATGTATTGTAAGAGAGTCGGGCGGGAGAATACAACAAGTAAGCATGTGGTCAACGAATTGAATACAGACCCTCTAACATTGATTGCATAATATCCGTCATGGACCACACGTATGACTGACGGATATCCAAGCCGTCTACATGCTGAAAGTTGGTATTCTAAAATACACAGTATACGTGACTTAATCATTGTTGCACTATTGTCTGTTGTTCTTTTCATCAAGTCTATATTGTCATCATCTTAGTGGTATGTCAAAGTCTACCTTCATATTGTTATCATGTCTCAGAGGTATACTTCCTTACCATACAATGTCATGCCTATACTTATCTTCAGTTACTTTCCTTTTATTTTTCATGCTTGTATACTATATTGTGTAATGTAGTGTTAGGTGATCTTACTCCAATCCTGACTGGATAACTATTTTTCAGCTTTAGATGAAGAAATTGCCCCGAGGTCTACGGTGAGTATGTTGGCGACCTTGACGTCACTGGCGTACCCGATTCCAGCACTGATGCGAATTATATATTTCTTCCTTATGGATTCGCATTAGTTAGTAGTTATAGTTATAGAGTTTAGTTTGTTTTATTTTTGCTATCGGATTTGTTTTCGAGACTTTATGAGTTGTAGTGGATTATTTGATAATTATGATATTGAGACTTTGATATCTTTGGTGACTATTGCTGGCTTAGTTGTTGATGATATATGTGCGTGTTGTGCTTGTTGTGGACCATTGTTATCATAGACACGTACAACCACCGATGCTGAGGTGTAGGCTGGACTTGATCACGAACTCGTATCCCAAAATTGGGAGCAGGTCGTGACAACTGTGTTGTATATCTGAGTGTTATCATGATTTACAGCTTAAGTATTCTGCTAATGGGCTTGTTGTGTAGCTTGGCCCATTAGTGAAGTTGTAACTCCACTTTTCTAATATTATGAAATTGGGCATTTCTATGATTTTCCAAAAATCTTTTCTAATATTTATTCACTTATATATTTCCTATTAATTACTACTTGGAAAATTCTATATTTTAAATTATAAATTAGTTCTATTAATTCTTATTGATTTATCCAATATTGGCTACTTATAGTTTTTCTATTCCATGTCATGGATAATGATTCTATTACTTGCTTCTACATTTTTGCTTGGACTAATACCTGAGCCTATGGCCTGTTTAGTCAAATTCTATGGGCCGACCCAGCCCATCAACTCCTCTGTTGTGGGGTGCGGATCTACCAAATGGTTCCACATCTGTAAACCCTATAACCCGTTAACCCTTATACCAAATAAAATGTGGCGTTGGACCAACAGATCCCCAAATTCCTTCCTTTTGAATTTCCTCTTCGTCTCTGTTACTTCAAGGGGACGACGACGAAGCAAGCTGCAGCGCTGCCGGGGGGAACTTCCAGAGGCTTCACCGCCGTCCCCATCTAACCACCATTCCATCTCCATCGTCCAATCATAACGAATTTGTAACCGCCTTCCCGTCCAACCGTTAAATGCCTGCCCGCCTGACCGCGCAAGCCTGCCCGTCGCTGCCGTGCCTATATAATGGATCCCCAGACCCCCTTCTTCTTTATCACTCCTTCTGGTGAAGCCCTGTCGGTTTGTCCATTGCCATTCCTTCTTCTCTTCCTCGTTCCCTTCCTTCGAGCAAGTACTGCCATGGCGATGGAGCTTCGAACCGCTGGTGTGCAGTGAAGATGACGACACGATGAAGATTCGATCTCTGTCCTCCATCTGTGCGACATCGATCATGGCGGAAGAGGAGACATCAGCAGAGCTTCAATCTGATCGATCGATTTCGAGGAAATCCAGATTGAAGTTAGATCAGTAAGTTCTTCATCTTTCTCCCTTGCAAATTTCCTTGGAACATTGAATTCTTTTCTTGTTGTTGGGATTACTTTTGAAAGAGTCTCGTATGGGTGTTTGAACAAATTTTTGTTCCCAGTTCTGTAGATTCTTGTTGTTTGGTGAGTTATCGATGGTTCTCCAAAATTTTAATCAAATCTCATACAAATTGAACTCACAATCGTTCTTTCTGTTCAGCACACGAAGTGTTTGATGGAATGCTTGAATCTGGTTTTAGTTCACATCTGGACACGTGCGGCATTGTATCGGACACTAAGGAGTGTCCCTGACTCTGTAAAGTGCACGGGTACAATTCTTGACACCCTCTCTGAATTCTTGGCTTCGAGTGTAGCCGTTGATTCTCGTATCTATGTTTTCTAATTGTATCGACACTGATACGGGTGATAGCCGGCATAATTTAGCATTTGGAATTATGTTTCGATTTTGGTATGGATTGGTCCTCGACACGTATTGTATTTGTGGTGACACAACACTAGTATCAGACTCTATGTTTTAATTTCGGAAGATCATTGTCCAGTGATAGGTTGGCTCTATTGAGTAGTCTTGGTTTTTCAATATTTGAATGTTGGATTAGGTTAGCAGTTGAGTTTGTATATTTGTTCAACCGTAAAGTATGACTTGGCCAAGGGTTTTGAGTTGGATTTGTAAAGACCAATGCTCAATGATGGCCATAGTTGACTGGTCAAGCCCAAGTTTGTACAAAAGTAGAGTAGTGGTTTAAGTTGAACCAATTGTTCTATTGGCTGATGGTTGTACTAGAGTAGCTAAACACAGATAGCTAACTATTGGTACTTATAATAATAGAGAATAGTGGATTAAATAATAGAAATTAGTGACTTGGTTAGGATCTTGGTATTATTATTTCACAATATTGAGGAAACCTTAGAATAGTTTCTAAAACAAATTTTCTATTCCTAGGTGATCTAGAGGACTTGGACAAAACCCCGGAATCATGGCAAGTACATGTACTCAGTATTACCATCATTGCATGCATTGCACTCACATTATCTATTGTCATTATTTCACTGCTCTTGCTCGATTGATTGCATTGTTTCTCGTGTCGGATGGGGGACGTTCTAAGACATGTGATTGACTAATATTGGACAAATATTGCCTAATAGCATACTTCGTATGCCTGATGTCCATTTCGTGCGTGACTGATAACATTATCGTCAGATATGCCTGATTATTGTATGACTGATAGCATTGTCGTCAGACATGCCTGATTATTGATTGACTGATAGCATATTCTATATGCTTGATTATATATTAGTTCCCACATGTTGATAACGTCCAATTGTACTTGTACATATAGCTAGTGCATACTTTATATTCATATTGCTTCTCTGTCTTTCAGTTCTATTTGTTATACTGTTCCATTGATCTTCCATGGTGAGTTTTATTGAGTTACATTGTGGTTTGCTCCTTTCCTGACTGGATCGTTGATTACAGGTGAGATGGATCTTTAGATTGTCATGACTGGCATTGGAGCTCACTTGACATTGAGATATCTAGTTTCATGTATAGTAGATTGATTGAGTGTATTTGATTATACGTTGTTGTTGTATCATTTATCTTTTACCGGCTTTGTACCCAGTCATTCATGTATAAGTTGTAAAAATTGTATAGTGGATTGATGTGATGGCTAGTATAGATTCCGAGATTAGATGCTGTGATGAGATTATTTTTTGTTATTTATGACTAGACGGCTCACTACCGCTGTCAACGACAGTGTAGGTCGGACATATATCGACCCGTACCCGATCATTCTGGAGCGGGACGTGGTAGAAATGCTGCTGGCATGTATTCATATTCCTGGTCCTACGTATTTGGGACTGGAACGTTACAGCAAGTGTTTGCGGAATATGATACTCATGGCGCGGTGGTACGTAGCTCCCGCATTCTTCAAGCCGAACGACATTACTGTGTAACAGAATACCCCCATCGGAGTCTGAAAGGACGTATGTTTCTCGTCATCTGGAAATATCTTGATCTGGTTATAACCAGAGTAACCGTCCATGAAAGACATGCGCTCGAATCCGCAGGTGTTGTCGACCATCACATCGTTGATAGGTAACGAGAATTCGTCCTTCGGGCAAGTAGCGTTCAAATCGCGGACATCTATACAGACTCGGATCTTCCCATTTTTCTTAGTAACTGGAACGATATTGGCCACCCCGTCTGGATGTTGTTCCTCACAGATGAAGCCGCTCTTTATAAGATTGCTGGCTTCTTTCTCGATAGTGTTCATGGTATCGAGGCTGAACCGTCGTTGTTGTTGCTTCACTGGCTTAGCTTTAGACAAGATATTCAGTTTGTGTACGACGACACTCGGGTCTAAACTCGACATATCTTCGTAGCTCCAGGCGAAGACGTCTATGTATTATCTTATCAGCTCAATAAAAGACTCACGATCTTCTCCTTTTAAACTTTTGCTGATGAAGATCGATTTTGGAGAAGAGTCATCTCCCAAGTCGGCTTGTACGATTTCCTCTTCGGTAGGCAGTTCACGCAACTCGAAGCGCTTCTCCCATTGGGCATCAAATTGTTGAGCCCAGGGTTCAATTTCGAGGGGTTGAAAATAGCTCATCGTCTTCATCAACCTGGTCCGTAGACGTCATATTCATTGACACCGTTCTACAGAACACTTCCTAATCTGTCAAGCCCCTCCAAGGCAGTGGGAGAGGTCTCCGGCTTTCAAAACTACCATGAGATTTTGCGACTGCTTACACATGCCACTGTTTGCTCCTGTCAGCCTTAGAGGTCCTATAAACAAGTGGGAGGCTCATTTGTTCCTCACCACCCAAAGTTTGTAGTCTCTTTCTAGTATAGTGAAGTTTTTAAGCTACCAAACTCTCTTTTGCTCCACAATATTTTCAATATCGTCTTAGCGATCTAGCTAAGCGTTGGGGGAAGGTTGGCACGACTCTTCGAGTAGGAAGATAGTGCACCGTACGGGTCGAAGTGTAGCCTAAAACACTAAGTCCGTGACAATATGCTCCAATTGCATTCTAGAGGAACTCATGAGTTCTTAATTTTTAAAACTCGACCATTTACCATATTTGGATTATATGCATCATCTGGTCTCTTGATTTTTTTTTTCAGGAACTAAAAAATAAAAAAATAATATGAAGATTAATAATTTTACTAAAATTCACGTGTCACATCTGTAAGTTGTTATTTTGAGTTTACGTAGTGGAACTGTTACTATATATAGGCCTCTCCAATATTATAATATGCAGAAACTAATACCAACTAAACAAATGAACTAAATTATAGAAATGCAACTCCCAAATATCAAAATTCTTCAATATTTATGTATCTTTTAATCTGGTAAAGGTGCTTTCGAATATTGATCATGAATATATTTACTCCTAACACCGAAATATATAATAGACCTTGATCATTTCTAGTCGGATGAGTTATAGCTAGTAGCCCACATAAAGGACAAGAGAAAAAAAACTTGAAGAACTAAATAAAATTACATGATTTTAAAGTATCTTATATATAGAAACTAGGGAAGTTTTGTATAAATCATATTTGAACTTGTAATTTATTATCCAAAATGAGCCAGAATATTATAAAGTAGCATAATATTACCTACTGCTTGACCAGTTTGTAGAGTGACATGCATTATTTCCTCTATATATATATTCTAAATAAGAATTAGTTCCTTGCTTTTAAATTGTTTCACGTAGCTTTCAACCTAGCACTTATGCAAGGAAAAGATTATTTGAAGGAAGGGTACTGAAGTTTTGGAAAAAGCGCTCTTTTCAAAAGTGGCTTTACGTACGTTAACAAGAGTGTTGAGCTAGTTGTATGTTAGATGAGTTCTAATTGTAGTTCAGCTTCCATAAGCAGTGTGTTCTTTTTGTTACAAGTCACCATCGATCGACCCTTGTAATGTCTGCTACCATCATCTAATTGTACATTAGCTTAAGAAATTATAATAATACATTCACATTAACCAAAGTACTTAATTGATCAATATGCAACATGCTATATAAATAAATGCACCTTCTTCTTGAATGGCCATGCATAGTGAATTAGAATGGAGTCACGCAAACTCGCCATCACCATGCTCTTCCTCTTTTCTTCCCTGGCGATCCTCTTATTCCCACAAGCCAACACCTTGACTGTCGTCGGCAACAACAGCAGGGGTTTCAGCCTAGAGCTCATCCACCACGATTCTGTGGATTCGCCTCTCTACTCTGGAGGGAACCTCACCTTTGTCGAACGACTGCAGAGGGATCTCGTGTTATCCGAGTCCCGAAGCCTTTGGCTCGAGGAGGAGGATCAGTCATCCGCAACCGTGGGTCGTCGATTACGAGATTTGAACATACGGCCGACCTTGACCCATGCGAACTTCTTGTACACGGTGGAAGCCATCATTGGCAGGAACCCTTCGACTGCATCCCATCTTCTACTGGACACGGGCAGCGGCCTAGTGTGGACACAGACTGAACCGTGCAACACTTGCTTCGAGCACGATGGACCCAGCTACAGTCTATCCCAGAGCTTCCGAAGGCTCGACAATCGCCACGCTATTTGCAAATCACCACCATTTCAAAGGGGTTCCCATAGGCAGTGCACATACGAGATAAAGTATACTACTTATAGTATACATATATGTTATTATTTTTCTTCAAAGGCTCTCCCTCGACAATATCCTTGCTTCCTAATTACATACATATAACAGTACTAACTAATATTAGTTTAATTATGTCCTTATCATTCATAGGTACGCCGGAGGTCGACTCTACACTAGAGGCGCTCTTGGGCTCGAGCAATTCTCATTTGGATCGAAGAGCGATCCTACTCGGAAGACCATCATCCACGATGTTATTTTCGGTACCTCCTATGACAACAGTAGGAACATGTTCTCCAACAGAAGAAAAATAGTCGGGATTCTTGGGATGAACATGGCCGAGTACTCGTTCGTAATGCAGATGGCTAGCCGCCGCTTCTCCTACTGCTTGTTCCCTGGCCACGGAGTGAACAGCCACTTGAGGTTCGGCACCGACATTGTCATGCCGCATGGCGCCGCCTATCAAAGAGTACCATTCGTCATGAGAGATGGCTCCAACAAGTACTACCTGCCATTGGCGGGCATCAGCGTCAACGGCCAAGCTCTCAACCTGCAACCGGACGCTTTCGAACGGTGCATAATCGACTCGGGGGCGCCGGCAACCTTGGTCATCGAATCAGCTTACAATGCCATCGAGCATTGGCTTGTGGAGTATTTCCAGAGAATGCGACTACAGAGGATCGACGGTCCCGGTCCGTACAAACTCGGTCTCTGCTATCACATGCGGCCAGGAGACTCGGCGGATACTTTTCCTTTCCCTCAAATGGAGTTTCACTTCAACGGTGGTGCCACTCTGCTTCTTGAGAGGATCCAATTATTCTACGTAGACGAGGAGAACGGGATATTCTGTTTGTTCATGATTCGGTCGACACGTGGGTCCACGCTGATAGGCGCTCATGCACAGCTCAACACTCACTTTGTGTATGATGTTTCGGAAAGACAACTCCATTTTGCTCGGAGAAACAGCTGTGGCGGCCTCTAGATTAATTATTTCTCCAGCCCCAACGAATGAAGGAAAGGTTGACCAATAATGTTTTAATGATCAAGTGTGTACGACTCCTTGCATCATAGCAAATAAAAATTGTGAACCGTTTACAAAATGCGTACTAAAATCTTGACAATGAACAAATCTGGTCGGATCGTATGGATTACGTGAGAATCTCTCTCTCTCTCTCTCTCTCTCTCTCTCTCTCTCTCTTATAGACGGCTTGAGCAAGTATTTCTTACGGAACCATTTTAAACTCACTCATAAAAATGAGTTTACATTGGAAAATTTTGTCATGGCTTGATTCCATTCTACATTCTCCCGCCTCGGGAATGGCTTCGCACTTCCTCTTCCATTTCCAGGAAGAGCGGTCTCCACATAAACTCCTCAAATTTTGGGCATATATTTCTTTAGTTTTGTGTGTGCATGCATGAGGGAATATTATAACTTCAATCCACTACTTTTCTCTTCCCTTGTTGCTAACCAACATCATAATTCAATATTCCAAATTCTAAGTCAATAGGGAAATCTTTATGAAGATCATATACATCCCAAAAAAATTCAATATTAACATGCCAGCATCAAAATCATGATAAGTTTTTTTTTTTTTTCCAATTTTATATTTAAAAGGTGCTCCCATCGATTATGTCCCACGAAGGGTATGTTTAGTTGCAAACAAGTGGACCATATTAAAAAAAAACATTAAAGAAGACCCATATTAAAAGCACAACAATCTTTGTTGGGTGGCATATCATAGAATATCAGACAACACACATAAGCTAGAAATTTGTTATTCTTCCATTGTTACTCTTCTCTAACACAAGACTCCTCTCTTCCTCTTCCATTGTTATTCTTCCCTCTCCCTTTTGCTCTTCCATCCACAATTTGATATGGCACACAGTTCCTCTTTCTCTTCTTCTTTTTTGTTTTTCTCCCAAATCTAGGGGTTTTTCTTAGATTTTATGTTTATTTCATGTAATTTTAAAATTTATTTAGTGGATTTTAGGTTATTGATTACCTAATAGGTATATATTTTAATGTTTCAAAATCAAATTTAAAGGGTTTCGAACTTCAGCAATAGACAAAGGCCCATTGGAAATGACGTACGATTGTTAAAATTCTAATAGCCCTGATTATTGTTAGGATTAACAATGGGCCAACAAACTTTTGGTTTAACACCTTGACCGTCGTATATATACACAAATAGCAAAAATTTGCAGTAATTGAAATCAGTAATATATGGCTGTAATCAAAACCAGGTTTATCATCTCTCCCTTCTAAAAATATATGCACCATCTTGAATCGTCATAGCAAAATTTACCACATACAATATAATGCCCCGCTCCGCACGGTGTATTATGCTGAGTCGTTGACTCGAGAGCTACGTTGGCCCGAAAGAAAGCTTTGAGTCAGTTCGAAGGCCAAATAAATCGAATCGATGCAAAGCATAAGTTCGGTTTGAACAAGTATTATTTTTAGTTGATTTCGTGTGCGGGCTACGCTCTTACGCTGAATTATAAGAGATCGACATTTTGTCTTATTTGCAACGGTGTCCACAAAATCAAAACATCGCCTTGCAACGGACTGAGGCGTGGGCACGATAAGCCGAATCGGTCAAGTAGTTCAACGGAGCACGAAGTGCTCGAACGGCTAAGTCAGAAGAGTTGGCTATACAATAAAGTCATAAAATCGAGCTGCATCAGCTCGACGAAGCGACAATACGTATCGGCATAAGGTGGGCAGGTTCAGATCCTTCTCCCCTACTCCTTCATGCCTAATAAATAAATATTTTTGTGCTATGTTTCTAGTGGTTTCTATATGCGAAGCTTGGCCGTGTCAAAGTCATAGTGTGTGTCGAACATGAGAACAGAATAATAAACAATTGAGACAACGTGCATCAAGGGCACGAGTCACGGTAGGATATTGAAATGCAACACCGAGATGTGTAATGTCCCGCTCCGCGCGAGGCATTTGGTTGGCTTGTTGAATGCTATCAGAATGTTGGACCAAAATTTGTGTTGGAGATCAAAATAATCGAGACTGATGCAGTCTCTTAGCTGGCTAGACGGATTGAGTTTGGAACGTGGCTCGCTGGTGGGGCAACGTCTAGTGGGAATACGTGTGATCGAAACATAAAGACCCTTTATACAAGGTGAGTGGAACTGTCATTCCTCCTCCTTACTCCTTTATGCCTAATAAAATAGAGTAATGGGATGCTTTAGTTGCTAAATTGATAGAGATGCTTATGTTGCCTAATATTGAATTGAATAACTTATGAACATTGAACTGCTGTATGAATCACACTTAAACTGTTAATGCGAATTGATGCCGAAGAATGAATTGATAATATCCCTTATAATAATTCTGCTGAAACAAAAGAAACACTTGAATAATGAGATACTTTGTGAAAGATATCCTGAGAAATGAATTGGCTATGCTATCGACCCAATGAACCGAATGGAATACTTGAATCATGTACACTCTATATAATTGTTGCAAATAGACATGAATGTTGTCGTTTTTTTATAAGCAATGGAATAATCGATAATTGTCCCAATAAAATGAATGAAATGCTGTAGGTCCTATTGAAATAAATAAAATGTTATTTGCTCCTCTTTGAAAGGAATGCTATGAGAAATGTTGCAATGAATGATGTAATGAGAAATGATGAGGCTTGGGATCGTCGAGATCACCAAGTGAACAGATGGTAATGTTGGAAAGGAATAAGTCATTTAACATGACTTGAATGAGATGAATGATGATGCACTATTACCTTTACTTATTTCAATATTTTACCATGCACTTTATGTTCACGGTCGAGTCAGACACACATTCGTATGGTCATGGAAAACTTGTACACAAGGGTGTCACGATCCGTACCTAAAATTCGGACATGAGTACATGGGCCACGTCCAGCCAACGCCGCAATATCGACGGTAGAATACTGTCATGTACCCAATAATATCTACACCGTCTAGTCGATCTATAACAACAATATGTACTCCAATTACAAACATCTAAGAAGATATAAATAAGAAAAGATAACAGTATCACTAGAACAACTAGGATCTACAAAATGATCATATGAGATAAGAATGTATCGGAGACAAAACAATAATAAAACTAAATCAAACTACCAGGCCTAGAATTCCCGGGAGACAACTCACGGTGAAAGAATATCGAGATCCGCCTCAGCTAGCATCATCCTATAGTCCAATAATGTAGGGCATAACAATTCCTAAATTTTGTCAACGTATACAGTCAGGATGGAAATGAGTACATAAACTAACATCAGTTCCAAATAAATTAAAAAACACTATATAAGACAGTTATAATGGAATACAAGATAAAATATCAAGACAAGAAGTAAAACAGTACAAGTGAACTGAATATCATGTCATAGTGTGAAATATTAGAATGTAAAGCAGTACAGGAACATATGATGTATAATATAAAATATAAACGGTACCTTGAGATATTAGAGCATTATGTGATCGACTTGGGTCAAGATCCAACTGTTCCATTTGATTGGCTATGCACAAGAACAAGAACATGTAAACCTGGAGATCAGGTCGGCCAAAATGGAAAGCGATTATTCCAGCAGTATCAGGTCAGGCTACACCCTACGTGCGGTGAGGGTGGAGCTATACACAGGAAGTGACAGGAGGGATATTGATCACATAACCTCTAATAACTTTCCATCCCCGAGTAGTATAATGGATCCAACCATAGTACGTTACGACACAGAATTCTCTAAGAGGGTAACAAATCCCCTTAGGAATCGGTGTCTATAAAAGTACACGGACAAGAGTTAAGAACAAGACATGTACCAGTATACCAGGTAAACCAGGAGTAACATCTCATGACGGGATCTAACGTATACTAGTCCATGTATCCTCGTGTTGAGAATCAAGTAAAATACTACAACTGAATCAGATATAGTAGATATCAAAGCAATGAAAACTATCAGATAATGTACTTGCCTCAATTTAGTTGGAAGTCGACGTGCACGACACAAACGTGCCGACACACTATAGGTATGATGCTAAGCTCCACAAGATGGTCTCAAACGACGGCACATACGGTTCCACTGAGTCTAGAATATTCCAAATAGCCTAGTTTGATATATAACAGTTTAGACTCAGGACTTGGCATGAAAATAGAGATGAGGAATAGAAAATGACTATAATAGTCGTGACTTACGATTTAAGGGAAAAGAATAATTACAAATACATATCTATCTACAAATCATTCATACTATTTAGAAACTATAATTTTATTTACAAAATATTATTAGGTAATATTAGAAACCCAAAAATCATTTAGAGTTTTAAAAATCATATATATATATATATATATATATATATATATATATATATATATATATATATATATATATATATATATATATATATATATATGAAATCTAATAATAATATGAATTGCAAGTTGTAGATTATTAAAATATTAAGTTGCTTCTCGTTATTCGTACATCGAAATCTACGACACGCAAATCGAGATAAGATGACCAACCGTAAGGTTAAAAATCTTATCATAGTGATCTACATGGTCAACTTGTCAATTTCAGCGATGTGAGATCACTGGAATCGACTGATCTTAGTTTCGTTGCACTAATTCCAAAATATGAACATAAAAAGAATTAATTATAACAAATAGTGATACATAAAAAATACCTACAGACATTGTTGGATGATGAAACAAATGTCACCAACGTGTCCATAATGGTCAAATTAGATAGGATAGCTTATCCATAAGTCCAATTTGGACATAGGGACAAAAAGTTAATTTTGGGTCAAAATGAAGTCCGTCGTTGGACCCACTTTGTGCCGAAAAATGTGTCAGAATAAAAGTTCACTAAAGCTAACAAATTATATGTCCACGAATCCAGAATGACGATACGAACTGTCACGCCCCGCTCCCAAATAATCGGGTACGGGTCGATACATGCCCGGCCTACACTGTCGATGACAGCGGTAGTGAGCCGTCTAGTAAATAATAATAAAGTCTAACTCATCACAGCATCTAATCACGATCTATACTAACATCACAACAATCCACTATCAAGCAGTTATTACAGCCTTTACATGAATGACCGGGTACAGAGCCGGTAATGAAAAGTAAGGCTAACACTAGGCATGCTATACTCAAAGTAAGAACATCCTATACATCAATCTAACTACAGCTCAGGAATATAGCCATGTCCCTCCATAGCATCAGGAGTGTGCTCCACTGCTGGGCCATCCATCTGTAAAGCATAATCAACTAGAGGATCATCTGTAATCAACAATCCAGTCAGGATGGAGCAAAGCACAATATACCCAATGTAACTCACCATGGAATATCAATGGAACGGTACAATGTAGCAATAGAACTGAAATAGAGAAACAATGGAATATAATGTAAATATGCACTAGCTATGTGTACATGTGTAATTTGGACGTTATCAACATGTGGGGACTAATATGTAATCAGGCATATGAATATGCTATCAGTCAATCAGTAATCAGGCATGTCTGATGACAATGCTATCAGTCACGCAGTAATCAGGCATGTCTGATGACAATGCTATCAGTCACTCATGAGAATGGACTCAGGCATACAAAGTATGCTATCAGGCAATAATTGTCCAATATCAGTCAACACACGTATCTAATGTCCCCCACCCGACACGAGATCAATGCAAGCAAGCAATCGAGAACAAGTACAATAATGTAACAAGGCAATGTGTGTGTAATGCATGCAATGATGAATATTGAGTATATGTACTTGCCTCTTTCCGGGGTTTTTGTCCAAGTCTTCTAGATCACCTAGAATAAAGAAATAATATATATTTAGAGACAACTTCTAATTTCCTTAATTTCCTATTTTGTTTTTAGTTTACTTAAACCACATAGCTAAGACTAGTAATTAACACTAGCCTAACTTATATTGACCCATAGGCTTGAGCCCATATTATGGCCCATAATATAAATATATTGGCTAGCATATTCAAATTAACCCATCTATTTAACTTATAATTAATAAGTTCAATTACAGAAATGTCTAGTTAATACTATAGACTCTATTAGAGTCATAACCCAAGTTTCTTGAATGGACTAAAATACCCTTCAATACATCAACAGGACATGTTGCATATGAAACTAATAATCTGAGTTCGTCAACAGAACCTTATTCAAATGGACTCATAACTAAGCCTAACGGCTAGTTATTCAAACTCTGGCCGACAGCTAGTTCTGGATGAACAGAGCTAACACAAGCTCACATCTGAACACATTGAACACTTCGAACAGAACACGACATAACTGAACTCACTCAGACTCGTTCGAACACTGGACACACTCGACAGAATACAGTCGATCACCTATGTTCGAACACACGAACAGAACTCAACTGGACACCGACAACGAATGGCAAGAAGTGATCAAGAAGTGGTTAGGAACGTACCTGAGCCTGCAATGGTACACTAGCGTCGAATCCCAGCATCCTTGAGCTCTCAGTTCACGAGTTTTTGTCTCTCTGGCATTTCGTCGAACAGAAGGCGTGCAAGAACAGAGGAACCAATTGTTAGTTTGATTCGAATTGTCCCGACTCCAAATTTGGAGAATAAGCATGAAACGATCACAGAACTCACCCCAAACGAGTTCGATCAATCTCCAAACAAAATCGATCAAGAATCGAACACGACAACTCCAATTCTAAACCCAGGAATCAAGAATCTCAGATTCAAAATACTTTCCAAATCCGATCAGAAATCACAAGGAGGACGAAGAGGAGAATACTTACCAGTGTTCGCACGAGTGATCGGTGAAGACGTCGGCGAACTCGACGGGAAGACGTCGTGAACTTCGACGGGAAGACGTCGTGAACTTCGACGGGAAGACGTCGTCGATCGGCAACGACGCGTACTCGTCGACGCTTGCTACTGCACGTCCTCAGTGCTGCAGCGCCATGGCTGCGAGCTCGTCGCCGACGACGAAGAGGGAAATTGGACAGGGCTTCGCCATATTGATTTGGTGAAGAGAAAAAGGGGTTGGGGTCCTATTTATAGGGTCGTCTACGGTCAGGCAGTTGGTCGGGCACCTGACCGGCCGTTGGGCGGGCAGAGGGTGGTTACGATCGGACGGTGGAGGGCGGAGAGATTGTTGAAGCTCAACGGTGGAGATGGACTGGGTTGTTAGGCGGTTAGGGGAAGTTTCTAGAACCTTCTGGAAGTCTTGGAGTCGTCGACGCTGGTGTCGTCGTCGTCGCTCCGCGTTTGAAGTGGAGGGAAGGGAAAATGGTGGGAAGGAAGATTTGAAATGAAGAGGAGCGAGTAGCCAACGGTTACTGAGTTTTAATACTGGTTGACGTGGGCTGGGTCGATGTGGGCCGAGAAGGAAAATTATTAGGAAGAGAATTATTAGTGAAGGGAATTTGTTAATGAAAGGAAGTTGTTGGTGGGCCGAGCTTAATGGGCCAGGGAAAAATTAATATGGGAAAGAAATATTAGTGAAGGAAAGTTGTTTACTGGCTTTGGTGGGCCATTATCTGGGCCGAGCTAATAGCAAGGCCAGAGAGAAAAAGCAGTGAATAAATAGCTAATAGCTTAAGTTGGTGGGCTGAGCTAATGGGCTGAGAATTTAATAAGGATTTAGCCAATCAATATTTTGTGGGCTAGTTGATTAGAAGAAAATAATACTAAATGATTTTAAGGTCTTTGAATGGCCCAATGGTTTTAAGGAAATAAATTGAATAATGATTAGGAACTAGTATTAATACTCAGCATTAATAGAATTAATATATTAAATATTAACTAGGAATTTAGAGAATATAGGAAAATTTACTTTTATTGAAAAGTGGAGTTACAAATCTCTCCCCCTTGAAAAATTTCGTCCTCGAAATTCCAAGGTAGAGCAACTCATCAAGTCTCAAAGAGATTGGGGTATTTCTCCCTCATCTCATCCTCTCTCTCCCAGGTGGACTCCCCAGGAGAGTGGTGCCTCCAAGCAACTCTGACTAGCTGAATAGTCTGGTGTCGTAGCCTCTTCTCTCTGTGGTCCAGTATCTCGACCGGCTGCTCTGAATAAGTGAGAGTGGGCCCAACCTCTAGCTCTGAATGATCGACCATATGACTGGGATCAGCTATGTACCTCCGAAGCTGTGAAACATGGAATACATTGTGTACTCCCTCCAGGTTGGGTGGCAAGGCCTGCCTGTAAGCAACTGCTCCTACTCTGCTCAGAATCTCAAATGGTCCAATGAATCTGGGACTCAGCTTCCCGCCTCTACCAAACCTGATGACTCCCCGAGTTGGTGAGATTCGTAGGAATACGAGATCTCCTGCTGCAAACTCTAGGGGTCTCCGACTGCTGTCTGCCCAGTGTTTCTGTCTATCCTGTGCAATCCTCAGATGATCCCGAATTTGCCTGACTTTATCTGCAGCCTCCATAATCATTTCTGGTCCCAATAATGGTCTCTCTCCCACATCATCCCATGATAGTGGTGTGCGACATCTGCGACCATACAATGCCTCAAATGGAGTCATTCCAATGCTGGCATGATGACTGTTGTTGTAGAAAAATTCTACTAGATGTAGATGGTCCTCCCAAGATCCTCCAAAGTCCAGCGCACAAGTCCTCAGCATGTCCTCCAGTGTCTGTATGGTCCTTTCTGACTGCCCGTCTGTCTGAGGATGGTATGCCGTGCTGAACTTGAGGTGTGTACCAAGACTCCTCTGTAGGCTCTTCCAGAAGTAAGAAGTGAACCTACTATCTCTATCTGAGACAATACTGACTGGAACTCCATGGATCCTTACTATCTGTCGCATGTATAAGTCGGCCAGCTTCTCTGTAGTCAATCCCACTCTGAAAGGAATAAAGTGTGCTGACTTGGTCAATCTGTCCACTATGACCCAGATGGCATCCTTCCCACTTGGAGAGCGGGGTAATCCTGAGACAAAGTCCATGGTGATATGTTCCCATTTTCACTCAGGAATGGGCAAAGGCTGCAACAGTCCTCCCGGTCTCTGACGTTCTGCCTTTACCTGCTGACAGACAAGGCATCTGGAAACGAATCTGGCTACTTCTCGTTTCATTCCATACCACCAGACGATCTCTCGGAGGTCTTTGTACATCTTAGTGGATCCCGGATGCATAGAATACTGTGACTGATGAGCCTCCTGCATGATCTCCTCTCTCAAGCTTCCTTTGGGCACACATAACTGAGTACCGTGCCTCAAAGTACCATCTTCGGCTATGGTAAAATCATCTAGTAGTCCCATCTGGACTTGCTCCCGGATACATTGAAGCCCTTCATCATGGAACTGGGTCTCCTTAATCTTCTCTATCAATCCAGACTGTATATGCATGCTCATGAGTTGTCCTTCTACCCCTGGTATGATAATCTCTATTCCCAAGTTCTCCAAGTCCTCAAGGAGATGTCTGTCCATAGTCAGCATCATAGCCACTGGATATCTGCTGAGTGCATCTGCTACGACATTGGCCTTTCCTGGGTGATACTGAAGGTCTATGTCGAAGTCTTTCATTAGTTCAAGCCACCTCCTCTGTCTCATATTCAACTCTTTCTGAGTGAAGACATACTTCAGACTTTTGTGATCTGTGAATATCTCCACTCTCTCTCCGTAATGATAATGCTTCCACAATTTCAGGGCAAGGATGACCGCTGCAAGTTCCAGGTCATGGGTGGGATAATTCTTCTCATGAGGTCTCAGCTGTCTTGATGCATAAGCTATCACCCTCTTGTTCTGTTCCAAGACACAGCCCAAGCCTTTCCCTGAAGCATCACTATATATGGTGAATCCTCCTGATCCTGATGGTAGTGCTAAAATCGGAGCTGAAGTCAATCTGTTCTTTAGTTCCTCAAATGTTGCCTGACATGCATCCGTCCAGACAAACTCCTCATCTTTCCTGGTAAGCCTAGTCATGGGTTCTGCTATCTTGGCAAAATCCTGCACGAACTTCCTATAGTACCCCGCCAGGCCTAGAAAACTCCTGATCTCTGCAACTGTGCTGGGTGTAGTCCATGCCTTCACCGCTTCTATCTTCTTGGGGTCCACTGTGATGCCCTTTCCTGTCACTACATGCCCCAGGAACTCAACCTTGTCTAGGAAGAATTCACATTTGGAAAGCTTTCCATACAATTTCTCCTTCCTCAAAGTCTCCAGCACTATCCTCAAATGTTCCTCGTGCTCTTCCGGAGTCTTTGAATAGATCAATATATCATCAATGAAGACTACTACGAATTTGTCCAAATATTGGTGGAATATTTTATTCATTAGATTCATAAACACTGCCGGGGCATTTGTGAGACCAAATGGCATGACTAAAAACTCGTACAGCCCGTACCGAGTGTTGAATGCTGTCTTGGGAATATCCTGCTCACGAACCTTCACCTGATGGTACCCGGACCGGAGGTCTATCTTAGAGAAGACCTTAGCTCCACTCAGTTGGCCAAATAATTCGTCGATCCGGGGTAAAGGATATCTATTCTTGATAGTAATGTTGTTAAGGGCTCTATAATCGATACACATCCTGACTGTCCCATCCTTCTTGGGCACAAACAGGACTGGTGCTCCCCAGGATGAAGCACTCGATCGAATGAAACCCTTTCCTTCCAACTCATCAATCTGCGCCTTCATTTCCTTTGCTTCCTTGGGATTGACCTTGTAACAGTGCTGAGAGCGTGGCTCTGATCCTGGAATCAAATCAATCCCAAACTCTATGTCTCTGTCTGGCGGTAGTCCCGGTAGATCCTCGGGAAATACGTCAAGGAACTCTGCTATGAGTGGATGTGGGGGTGGCTTCTCTTCCATAATTGCTCCAAAGCTGACTCCCACTGGTCTATCTGCAATACTCCTGACTACCTCAAACGGTGTCTCTCCTGGTGGTCTGAATATAACCTTCCCTTGGTGGCAATCTATAACTGCATAGTGCTCACTCAACCAATCCATCCCAAGGATCACATTAAATCCTGGAAGTGGCATTACGAGGAGCTGGGTCTTAAATTCTCTCCCTGCTATACTAAAGGGGCAATCACAAACATCCTGAACTGGTACTATACCCCCACCGGTGAGTATTCTACAATTCCTCCTAGAGTATGTGGATATGATATGGTGTCGATGCATGAACTCTAAGGAAATAAAACTGTGGGATGCTCCTGAATCAAATAATGCAGTGGCGGGGAAAGAGTACAAGGATACTACCTGTGATGACATCTGCTGCTGGCTCTGCCTCTTCCGTGGCCATAGCAAAAACTCTCCCCTGAGCCTGTTGTCCTCCTCTATGCTGATGTTGGGCAAACCTCTGCTGCTGAGTAGGCAAAGGTGGTCCTCTAGGTGGAAATCCAGAAGATCCAGCTGCAGTACCCTTCTGGGGTGGTCCTGCTGCTGCACGGGCGAGGGTGCACTCTCTAGCCTGATGATTAGATGCTCCACATATAAGGCACTGCCCGAGCCTCTTCCTGCACATCGTCCAAGTATGGCCCACTTTTTGACAGTATCCACAAGGCTGCTGAACGGGTCGCTGCTGCTGCTGCGGGGTCCTCTGAAGAGGCTGGGATGCGAAGGTCTTCGTCTGCTGGGTATTGGGACGTTTGGATGGTCCCGAATGGCTGCTCCCTCCACTGATGTCATGATCTCTCTTGGGTCGGAGACTCATATCAATCTCCAACCTCTGGGCAACGGCGACCATCCCAGCATAAGTAGTCGCTCCATTGGCCGTGACTAGGTAACGAAGATCATGGCTCAGTCCCTGTCTGAATCGCGTGGCTCTCACAACTGGGTCTCGGGCTCTACCCTCTGTAAACCGACTCAGTCGTCCGAACTCTGCGGCGTACTCATCAACCGAGCGAGTCCCCTGCTCAAGAGTCTGAAACTGGCGCTCCAAGGCCTCTCTCGCTACAGCCGGGAAAACTTCTCCTTGAAGATTTCCACAAACTGCTCCCAAGTCAATCCAGGTGCCGCGAGCTGAGGCTTACTCCTAAACCAGGTACGTGCTAGATCATGCATCTGCACACCGGCTGCCTCTATCTTGAGGTCTTCGGGGAGCCTAGATAATCTCATCACTCTCTCCATATCCTCTAGCCACTCATCGGCATAGAGTATACCCTCGGTCCCAAGGAACTCTCTAGTTGTCATCCTTTTAAAGTCTAGGATAGAACCTTCTCTCTGGTGGGGTGTGTAGGTAGTAGGGGTATAAGTGGGGGAGGCATGAGTGGGGATGGGTGGTGGAATAAAGGAGATGGGATCGGGTTGGGTGAAAGTAGTGGCAGTAGGCTGTACTGGAGTCTGAGTGGGTGGTGGAGGTGGAAAATGTGATGGGTGTGAAGTGTGTGGCGGGGGTGGAATATATGATGGAGTCGGTATAGTAGTCGGTGGAGGTGCAGTGGTAGTCTGGGGAAGTGGGGGAGGTGGTGGTAGTAATGGGCTGACTAATCTCTCAATACCCTCCCATAAAATAGTGGTCTGCTCCCTCTGAGCGTCCAATAGACTCTGAGTCTGGGCTCTCTGGGCCTCCAACAGTCCATGGACTAGCTCATGCATCTGGGTGCCCCCCATAGAACTGATAGAGTGTCGTGAAGAAGCCCTCGTGACAGGCGGCACGTGGGTATCAGAGTGCTCGGGGTCTATCATAGGTGGGGTAGACGATCCTCTCGCAGAAGGGACTACACTCGGAGTGCGGGCCCTCAGTTGATGCTCCTTTCTCCCTTTGGCCATTTTCTGAAATGGAAGGAGAAGAAACATCAGTGATTCGTAGGTGTATAGTGTTCAGAAATATAAGACAGAAATAAAATGCAATTATCATAATGGCCCTATGCTGTGATGAGTTCCTAAGACCTGCATGGGCCACCACAAAAAACATGTCACGCCCCGCTCCCAAATAATCGGGTACGGGTCGATACATGCCCGGCCTACACTGTCGATGACAGCGGTAGTGAGCCGTCTAGTAAATAATAATAAAGTCTAACTCATCACAGCATCTAATCACGATCTATACTAACATCACAGCAATCCACTATCAAGCAGTTATTACAGCCTTTACATGAATGACCGGGTACAGAGCCGGTAATGAAAAGTAAGGCTAACACTAGGCCTGCTATACTCAAAGTAAGAACATCCTATACATCAATCTAACTACAGCTCAGGAATATAGCCATGTCCCTCCATAGCATCAGGAGTGTGCTCCACTGCTGGGCCATCCATCTGTAAAGCATAATCAACTAGAGGATCACCTGTAATCAACAATCCAGTCAGGATGGAGCAAAACACAATATACCCAATGTAACTCACCATGGAATATCAATGGAACGGTACAATGTAGCAATAGAACTGAAATAGAGAAACAATGGAATGTAATGTAAATATGCACTAGCTATGTGTACATGTGCAATTTGGACGTTATCAACATGTGGGGACTAATATGTAATCAGGCATATGAATATGTTATCAGTCAATCAGTAATCAGGCATGTCTGATGACAATGCTATCAGTCACGTAGTAATCAGGCATGTCTGATGACAATGCTATCAGTCACGCATGAGAATGGACTCAGGCATACAAAGTATGCTATCAGGCAATAATTGTCCAATATCAGTCAACACATGTATCTAATGTCCCCCACCCGACACGAGATCAATGCAAGCAAGCAATCGAGAACAAGTACAATAATGTAACAAGGCAATGTGTGTGTAATGCATGCAATGATGAATATTGAGTATATGTACTTGCCTCTTTCCGGGGTTTTTGTCCAAGTCTTCTAGATCACCTAGAATAAAGAAATAATATATATTTAGAGACAACTTCTAATTTCCTTAATTTCCTATTTTGTTTTTAGTTTACTTAAACCACATAGCTAAGACTAGTAATTAACACTAGCCTAACTTATATTGACCCATAGGCTTGAGCCCATATTATGGTCCATAATATAAATATATTGGCTAGCATATTCAAATTAACCCATCTATTTAACTTATAATTAATAAGTTCAATTACAGAAATGTCTAGTTAATACTATAGACTCTATTAGAGTCATAACCCAAGTTTCTTGAATGGACTAAAATACCCTTCAATACATCAACAGGACATTTTGCATATGAAACTAATAATCTGAGTTCGTCAACAGAACCTTATTCAAATGGACTCATAACTAAGCCTAACGGCTAGTTATTCAAACTCTGGCCGACAGCTAGTTCTGGATGAACAGAGCTAACACAAGCTCACATCTGAACACATTGAACACTTCGAACAGAACACGACATAACTGAACTCACTCAGACTCGTTCGAACACTGGACACACTCGACAGAATACAGTCGATCACCTATGTTCGAACACACGAACAGAACTCAACTGGACACCGACAACGAATGGCAAGAAGTGATCAAGAAGTGGTTAGGAACGTACCTGAGCCTGCAATGGTACACTAGCGTCGAATCCCAGCATCCTTGAGCTCTCAGTTCACGAGTTTTTGTCTCTCTGGCATTTCGTCGAACAGAAGGCGTGCAAGAACAGAGGAACCAATTGTTAGTTTGATTCGAATTGTCCCGACTCCAAATTTGGAGAATAAGCATGAAACGATCACAGAACTCACCCCAAACGAGTTCGATCAATCTCCAAACAAAATCGATCAAGAATCGAACACGACAACTCCAATTCTAAACCCAGGAATCAAGAATCTCAGATTCAAAATACTTTCCAAATCCGATCAGAAATCACAAGGAGGACGAAGAGGAGAATACTTACCAGTGTTCGCACGAGTGATCGGTGAAGACGTCGGCGAACTCGACGGGAAGACGTCGTGAACTTCGACGGGAAGACGTCGTGAACTTCGACGGGAAGACGTCGTCGATCGGCAACGACGCGTACTCGTCGACGCTTGCTACTGCACGTCCTCAGTGCTGCAGCGCCATGGCTGCGAGCTCGTCGCCGACGACGAAGAGGGAAATTGGACAGGGCTTCGCCATATTGATTTGGTGAAGAGAAAAAGGGGTTGGGGTCCTATTTATAGGGTCGTCTACGGTCAGGCAGTTGGTCGGGCACCTGACCGGCCGTTGGGCGGGCAGAGGGTGGTTACGATCGGACGGTGGAGGGCGGAGAGATTGTTGAAGCTCAACGGTGGAGATGGACTGGGTTGTTAGGCGGTTAGGGGAAGTTTCTAGAACCTTCTGGAAGTCTTGGAGTCGTCGACGCTGGTGTCGTCGTCGTCGCTCCGCGTTTGAAGTGGAGGGAAGGGAAAATGGTGGGAAGGAAGATTTGAAATGAAGAGGAGCGAGTAGCCAACGGTTACTGAGTTTTAATACTGGTTGACGTGGGCTGGGTCGATGTGGGCCGAGAAGGAAAATTATTAGGAAGAGAATTATTAGTGAAGGGAATTTGTTAATGAAAGGAAGTTGTTGGTGGGCCGAGCTTAATGGGCCAGGGAAAAATTAATAAGGGAAAGAAATATTAGTGAAGGGAAGTTGTTTACTGGCTTTGGTGGGCCATTATCTGGGCCGAGCTAATAGCAAGGCCAGAGAGAAAAAGCAGTGAATAAATAGCTAATAGCTTAAGTTGGTGGGCTGAGCTAATGGGCTGAGAATTTAATAAGGATTTAGCCAATCAATATTTTGTGGGCTAGTTGATTAGAAGAAAATAATACTAAATGATTTTAAGGTCTTTGAATGGCCCAATGGTTTTAAGGAAATAAATTGAATAATGATTAGGAACTAGTATTAATACTCAGCATTAATAGAATTAATATATTAAATATTAACTAGGAATTTAGAGAATATAGGAAAAAATTACTTTTATTGAAAAGTGGAGTTACACGAACCCAACGGTATATCCGAAATTGGATTCGATGAGTCAATCTCAAAATGGTCCGTTCACGAAGACATTAGAATTCCGGTTTGCACGAAAATGCGTGTCGGAACCAGTGTCCACGAATCTAGTATAGTATATATCAACAAGTCCAAAATGACGATATGAACTCAACGGTATATCCAGAATTGGATTTCGATGAGCCGATCTCAAAATGGTCCGTTGACTCGGACTGTAGAGCCCACTTTGTATCGAAAGCCAGGGCCCACGTCCTCCAAATATAACAAATTTTATATGGATTCATGTCAGAACGATGCCACAAGTCTACTGGTGGTGTCAGAATTTGAATCCGGAGTTCCGGGTCCAAAATTAAAATTTATAAGTTAAAAATTACGAATTCGGACGAACAACTTTTGCGTCAAATTCAACTAATCAAACAAGCTCACAATGAAACAAAACTTGAGGGGCAAGAAGATATTATACCAGCTGTGCACAAGAACTTGTGGTATATCAAACGGAGCTGCGACGGTGGAGATACGAGTCCACGAAGTTGGCTCCACGAAACTGTCCAAAAATACGAGATAATAATGTCTGAGTCTCGGACTCAAGACTATGCTTGGTTGTTTGAATAATAGGGCATTGCATGGTCGAATGGAATGGACGAAAGGTAATTGAGATAATCTTTCGTGCACGGAACGTCCCTCCGAACGAGCTGCGCCGGGGCACTAGAGACGTTCGGCCTAGGAGGGATATAACCTTTGATAGGCGCACATCCGTAAGACGATTAGTGACCACTTAGCGAGATGTAAAAAGCCACAAATGATGGTATACAGTGGTAGATCTCCGTAGTTGGGACAACAACCCACTACGAGAGGTGCCGGGCTACCCAAATTCAAGAAAGAAAAAAAGAAAGAAAAGAAAGAAAGGAAAAGATAAAGAGAAATACCTTTAGACCATTCCGGCACGGATACGCCAAGACCTCCATATAGTTAAGGAACGATGGGTTGAAAGTGTAGACACGTATGTGTTTTGCACACATAGATCCTGCTTAGAGATGCACTTATAACATGACAGGGAAGGAATGGGACGCATTCACCTTGTGTCAGTGCAAGGACGAGTGCATCGACTTGGTAATAAGTCGTACCATGAAACAAACACGAGATTGCTTGCCTGCTTGTCTGCTTGCCTTTTCAATTCGAATAACATGCTTGCCATGATAACATGCTTTACTGCTTTCGAATATGCCATAAAATCGACCCTAAGGAGAATACAGCAAGATCATAAGCTAAGTTGCATGATTCAACAAAAATACTACAATATCGATTTAGAAAGAAGGTCTTTGCATCAGTACATACAAGGACGAACGTACTGATCCACCACCAGCTTGCATACAGGGTACAGGGAATGGATTGCTCGTGGCGAAGCTTCGTTTGAACGCGTTAAGGCTTGGAATGCCGAAGCTTATTGAAGCGTGCGTTCGCATTGACGCTCGGACTTGCAACATGATTGATGTGGCCGAGATATAGAAGGCATGATGTATGGAATAGTGAAATCCTTTATGGGCAAGAGAGAACCTGTGTGTTGTAGCCAACCTGGCAAATTTAGTTTGGCTATTGAAAGCCTTTGTAATCTCAGTTCGAATATCAATAAAGAGAATTGTTTCGTACACTCTGTTTTTCTTTCGTTATTAATATCAACTCAAAGATAACCATTTGAGAACTTGTCATCTTGCCTTACACGAGCACAACTCCAGGCTCATGCGGCATCACGCCCCCTGTGAGGACAATAATTTGGGTGATTCTGGGTCGGGGTGTGACAGATTCCAGTGCACTCATAGTGCTGAAATCTACCATTTTGCACACACAAACTTTTAAAGTCCCAACGTTTGACTAGTTAGTCAATCATATGTCTCATTTTGCGTGCCACGGGTCCTAAATTTGAAATCGTGACTTTCCTTGGCCAAATATTTGTATTTATATTGTAATTTTAGAATTAAATAGGTTAAAATATGATTTTAGATGATTTACTCAAGAATTAGAATAGTATTAATTAAGTTAACCCATTAGCCACTTTCTAGAATTTTTTAGAGTGGGAATCGTTGATCTAACTTGTGGTCGTTTTTGTGTCGAGATAGATCGGGCTACGACATCTTGAGTTGTGATTTCATCATCTATCAGAGAAGGCAAGTATCACTATGACCTATGTTTCCTTTATTTTATACTGCATGTATCTTCGTGTCATCTTTTCACTATTACTCCCTTATGGTTCATGATTGTCATTGTTCATGATTATTATTGTGCACGAGAGTTAGAATCGTTTGGTTATACATCCATGTTCATGTCTTACTCATTGTTTCCCATTGTTTATAGTTTATCGTATTGCTAATGTTTATTACAGTGGACATGTATTGTGAGAGAGTCGGGCGAAAGAATACAACAAGTAAGCATGTGGTCAACGAATTGAATACAGGCCCTCTACACATTGATTGCATAATATCCTCATGGACCACACGTATGACTGACGGATATCCTAAGCCGTCTACATGCTGAAAGTTGGTATTCTAAAATACACAGTATACGTGACTTAATCATTGTTGCACTATTGTCTATTGTTCTTCTTTCATCAAGTCTACCTTCTTATTGTCATCATGTCTTAGTGGTATGTCAAAGTCTACCTTCATATTGTTATCATGTCTCAGAGGTATACTTCCTTACCATACAATGTCATGCCTATACTTATCTTCAGTTACTTTCCTTTTATTATTTCTTCATGCTTGTATACTATATTGTGTAATGTAGTGTTATGGTGATCTTACTCCAATCCTGACTGGATAACTATTTTTCAGCTTTAGATAAAGAAATTTTCCTCGAGGTCTACGGTGAGTATGTTGGCGGCCTTGACGTCACCGGCGTACCCGATTCCAGCACTGATGTGAATTATCATATTTTCTTCCTTATGGATTCGCATTAGTTAGTAGTTATAGTTATAGAGTTTAGTTTGTTTTATTTTTTGCTATCCGGATTTCTTTTCGAGACTTTATGAGTTGTAGTGGATTATTTGATAATTATGATATTGAGACTATTTGATATCTTTGGTGACTATTGCTGGCTTAGTTGTTGATGATATATGTGCGTGTTGTGCTTGTTGTGGACCATTGTTATCATAGACAACGTACTACCACCGATGTTGAGGTGTAGGCTGGACTTGATCACGAACTCGTATCCCAAAATTGGGAGCAGGTCGTGACAACTGTGTTGTATATCTGAGTGTTATCATGATTTACAGCTTAAGTATTCTGCTAATGGGCTTGTTGTGTAGCTTGGCCCATTAGTGAAGTTGTAACTCCACTTTTCTAATATTATGAAATTGGGCATTTCTATGATTTTCCAAAAATCTTTTCTAATATTTATTCATTATATATTTCCTATTAATTACTACTTGGAAAATTCTATATTTTAAATTATAAATTAGTTCTATTAATTCTTATTGATTTATCCAATATTGGCTACTTATAGTTTTTCTATTCCATGTCATGGATAATGATTCTATTAACTTGCTTCTACATTTTTGCTTGGACTAATACCTGAGCCTATGGCCTGTTTAGTCAAATTCTGTGGGCCGACCCAGCCCATCAACTCCTCTGTTGTGGGGTACGGATCTACCAAATGGTTCCACATCTGTAAACCCTATAACCCGTTAACCCTTATACCAAATAAAATGTGGCCGTTGGACCAACAAATCCCCAAATTCCTTTCTTTTGAATTCTCCTCTTCGTCTGTGTTACTTCAAGGGGATGACGACGAAGCAAGCTGCAGCGCTGCCGCGGGGGGAACTTCCAGAGGCTTCACCGCCGTCCCCATCTAACCACCCATTCCATCTCCATCGTCCAATCATAACGAATTTGTAACCGCCTTCCCGTCCAACCGTTAAATGCCTGCCCGTCTGACCGCGCAACCGCCTGCCCGTCGCTACCATGCCTATATAATGGATCCCCAGACCCCCTTCTTCTTTATCACTCCTTCTGCGGCGAAGCCCTTTCTGTTTGTCCATTGCCATTCCTTCTTCTCTTTCCTCGTTCCCTTCCTTCGAGCAAGTACTGCTATGGCAATGGAGCTTCGAACCGCTGGTGTGCAGTGAAGATGACGACACGATGAAGATTCGATCCTCTCTGTCCTCCATCTGCGCGACTCGAGGAGATCAGCAGAGCTTCAATCTGATCGATCGATTTCGAGGAAATCCAAATTGAAGTTAGATCAGTAAGTTCTTTATCTTTCTCCCTTGCAAATTTCCTTGGAACATTGAATTCTTTTCTTGTTGTTGGGATTACTTTTGAAAGAGTCTCGTATGGGTGTTTGAACAAATTTTTGTTCCCAGTTCTGTAGATTCTTGTTGTTTGGTGAGTTATCGATGGTTCTCCAAAATTTTAATCAAATCTCATACAAATTGAACTCACAATCGTTCTTTCTGTTCATGCACACGAAGTGTTTGATGGAATGCTTGAATCTGGTTTTAGTTCACATCTGGACACGTGCGGCATTGTATCGGACACTAAGGAGTGTCCCTGACTCTGTAAAGTGCACGGGTACAATTCTTGACACCCTCTCTGAATTCTTGGCTTCGAGTGTAGCCGTTGATTCTCGTATCTATGTTTTCTAATTGTATCAGACACTGATACGGGTGATAGCCGGCATAATTTAGCATTTGGAATTATGTTTCAATTTTGGTATGGATTGGTCCTCGACACGTATTGTATTTGTGGTGACACAACACTAGTATCAGACTCTATGTTTTAATTTCGAAAGATCATTGTCCAGTGATAGGTTGGCTCTATTGAGTAGTCTTGGTTTTTCAATATTTGAATGTTGGATTAGGTTAGCAGTTGAGTTTGTATATTTGTTCAGCCGTAAAGTAAGACTTGGCCAAGGGTTTTGAGTTGGATTTGTAAAGACCAATGCTCACTGATGGCCATAGTTGACTGGTCAAGCCCAAGTTTATACAAAAGTAGAGTAGTGGTTTAAGTTGAACCAATTGTTCTGTTGGCTGATGGTTGTACTAGAGTAGCTAAATACAGATAGCTAGCTATTAGTACTTACAATAATAGAGAATAGTGGATTAAATAATAGGAATTAGTTACTTGGCTAGGATCTTGGTATTATTATTTCACAATATTGAGGAAACCTTAGAATAGTTTCTAAAACAAATTTTCTATTCCTAGGTGATCTAGAGGACTTGGACAAAACCCCAGAATCAAGGCAAGTACATGTACTCAGTATTACCATCATTGCATGCATTGCACTCACATTATCTATTATCATTATTTCACTGTTCTTGCTCGATTGATTGCATTGTTTCTCGTGTCGGGTGGGAGACGTTCTAAGACATGTGATTGACTAATATTGGACAAATATTGCCTGATAGCATACTCCGTATGCCTGATGTCCATTTCGTGTGTGACTGATAACATTGTCGTCAGATATGCCTTATTATTGCGTGACTGATAGCATTGTCGTCAGACATGCCTGATTATTGATTGACTGATAGCATATTCTATATGCTTGATTATATATTAGTTCCCACATGTTGATAACGTCCAATTGCACTTGTACACATAGCTAGTGCATACTTTATATTCATATTGCTTCTCTATCTTTCAGTTCTATTTGTTATACTGTTCTATTGATCTTCCATGGTAAGTTTTATTGAGTTACATTGTGCTTTGCTCCTTTCCTGACTAGATCGTTGATTACAGGTGAGATGGATCTTTAGATTGTCATGGCTGGCATTGGAGCTCACTTGACATTGAGATATCTAGTTTCATGTATAGGAGATTGATTGAGTGTATTTGATTATACGTTGTTGTTGTATCATTTATCTTTTATCGGCTTTGTACCCGGTCATTCATGTATAAGTTGTAATAATTGTATAGTGGATTACTGTAATGGCTAGTATAGATTCCGAGATTAGATGCTGTGATGAGATTATTTTTTGTTATTTATGACTAGACGGCTCACTACCGCTGTCAACGACAGTGTAGATCGGGCATGTATCGACCCGTACCCGATCATTCTGGAGCGGGACGTGATAGAATTGCTGTTGGCATGTATTCATATTCCTGGTCCTACGTATTTGGGACTGGAACGTTACAGCAAGTGTTTGCGAAATATGATACTCATGGCACGATGGTACGTAGCTCCCGCATTCTTCAAGCCGAACGACATTACTGTGTAACAGAATACCCCCATCGGAGTCTGAAAGGACGTATGTTTCTCGTCATCTGGAAATATCTTGATCTGGTTATAACCAGAGTAACTGTCCATGAAAGACATGCGCTCGAATCCGCAGGTGGTGTCGACCATCACATCGGTGATGGGTAACGAGAATTCGTCCTTCGGGCAAGTAGCGTTCAAATCGCAGACATCTATACAGACTCGAATCTTCCCATTTTTCTTAGTAACTGGAACGATATTGGCCACCCCGTCTGGATGCTGTTCCTCACAGATGAAGCCGCTTTTTATAAGATTGCTGACTTCTTTCTCGATAGTGTTCATGGTATCGAGGCTGAACCGTTGTTGTTGTTGCTTCAATGGCTTAGCTTTAGGCAATATATTCAGCTTGTGTACAACGACACTCGGGTCTAAACTCGGCATATCTTCGTAGCTCCAGGCGAAGACGTCTATGTATTCTCTTATCAGCTCAATAAGAGACCCACGATCTTCTCCTTTTAAACTTTTGCTGATGAAGATCGATTTTGGAGAAGAGTCATCTCCCAAGTCGACTTGTACGATTTCCTCTTCGGTAGGCAGTTCGCGCAACTCGAAGCGCTTCTCCCATTGGGCATCAAATTGTTGAGCCCAGGGTTCAATTTCGAGGGGTTGAAAATAGCTCATCGTCTTCATCAACCTGGTCCGTTGACGTCATATTCATTGACACCATTCTACGGAACACTTCCTTATCTGTCAAGCCCCTCCAAGGCAATGGGAGAGGTCTCCGGCTTTCAAAACTACCATGAGATTTTGCGACTGCTTACACATGCCACTGTTTGCTCCTGTCAGCCTTAGAGGTCCTATAATCAAGTGGGAGGCTCATTTGTTCCTCACCACCCAAAGTTTGTAGTCTCTTTCTAGTATAGTGAAGGTTTTAAGCTACCAAACTCTCTTTTGCTCCACAATATTTTCAATATCGCCTTAGCGATCTAGCTAAGCGTTAGGGGAAGGCTGGCACGACTCTTCGAGTAGGAAGATAGTGCACCGTACGGGTCGAAGTGTAGCCTAAAACACTAAGTCCGTGACAATATGCTCCAATTGCATTCTAGAGGAACTCATGAGTTCTTAATTTTTAAAACTCGACCATTTACCATATTTGGATTATATGCATCATCTGGTCTCTTGATTTTTTTTTTCAGGAACTAAAAAATAAAAAAATAATATGAAGATTAATAATTTTACTAAAATTCACGTGTCACATCTGTAAGTTGTTATTTTGAGTTTACGTAGTGGAACTGTTACTATATATAGGCCTCTCCAATATTATAATATGCAGAAACTAATACCAACTAAACAAATGAACTAAATTATAGAAATGCAACTCCCAAATATCAAAATTCTTCAATATTTATGTATCTTTTAATCTGGTAAAGGTGCTTTCGAATATTGATCATGAATATATTTACTCCTAACACCGAAATATATAATAGACCTTGATCATTTCTAGTCGGATGAGTTATAGCTAGTAGCCCACATAAAGGACAAGAGAAAAAAAACTTGAAGAACTAAATAAAATTACATGATTTTAAAGTATCTTATATATAGAAACTAGGGAAGTTTTGTATAAATCATATTTGAACTTGTAATTTATTATCCAAAATGAGCCAGAATATTATAAAGTAGCATAATATTACCTACTGCTTGACCAGTTTGTAGAGTGACATGCATTATTTCCTCTATATATATATTCTAAATAAGAATTAGTTCCTTGCTTTTAAATTGTTTCACGTAGCTTTCAACCTAGCACTTATGCAAGGAAAAGATTATTTGAAGGAAGGGTACTGAAGTTTTGGAAAAAGCGCTCTTTTCAAAAGTGGCTTTACGTACGTTAACAAGAGTGTTGAGCTAGTTGTATGTTAGATGAGTTCTAATTGTAGTTCAGCTTCCATAAGCAGTGTGTTCTTTTTGTTACAAGTCACCATCGATCGACCCTTGTAATGTCTGCTACCATCATCTAATTGTACATTAGCTTAAGAAATTATAATAATACATTCACATTAACCAAAGTACTTAATTGATCAATATGCAACATGCTATATAAATAAATGCACCTTCTTCTTGAATGGCCATGCATAGTGAATTAGAATGGAGTCACGCAAACTCGCCATCACCATGCTCTTCCTCTTTTCTTCCCTGGCGATCCTCTTATTCCCACAAGCCAACACCTTGACTGTCGTCGGCAACAACAGCAGGGGTTTCAGCCTAGAGCTCATCCACCACGATTCTGTGGATTCGCCTCTCTACTCTGGAGGGAACCTCACCTTTGTCGAACGACTGCAGAGGGATCTCGTGTTATCCGAGTCCCGAAGCCTTTGGCTCGAGGAGGAGGATCAGTCATCCGCAACCGTGGGTCGTCGATTACGAGATTTGAACATACGGCCGACCTTGACCCATGCGAACTTCTTGTACACGGTGGAAGCCATCATTGGCAGGAACCCTTCGACTGCATCCCATCTTCTACTGGACACGGGCAGCGGCCTAGTGTGGACACAGACTGAACCGTGCAACACTTGCTTCGAGCACGATGGACCCAGCTACAGTCTATCCCAGAGCTTCCGAAGGCTCGACAATCGCCACGCTATTTGCAAATCACCACCATTTCAAAGGGGTTCCCATAGGCAGTGCACATACGAGATAAAGTATACTACTTATAGTATATACATATATGTTATTATTTTTCTTCAAAGGCTCTCCCTCGACAATATCCTTGCTTCCTAATTACATACATATAACAGTACTAACTAATATTAGTTTAATTATGTCCTTATCATTCATAGGTACGCCGGAGGTCGACTCTACACTAGAGGCGCTCTTGGGCTCGAGCAATTCTCATTTGGATCGAAGAGCGATCCTACTCGGAAGACCATCATCCACGATGTTATTTTCGGTACCTCCTATGACAACAGTAGGAACATGTTCTCCAACAGAAGAAAAATAGTCGGGATTCTTGGGATGAACATGGCCGAGTACTCGTTCGTAATGCAGATGGCTAGCCGCCGCTTCTCCTACTGCTTGTTCCCTGGCCACGGAGTGAACAGCCACTTGAGGTTCGGCACCGACATTGTCATGCCGCATGGCGCCGCCTATCAAAGAGTACCATTCGTCATGAGAGATGGCTCCAACAAGTACTACCTGCCATTGGCGGGCATCAGCGTCAACGGCCAAGCTCTCAACCTGCAACCGGACGCTTTCGAACGGTGCATAATCGACTCGGGGGCGCCGGCAACCTTGGTCATCGAATCAGCTTACAATGCCATCGAGCATTGGCTTGTGGAGTATTTCCAGAGAATGCGACTACAGAGGATCGACGGTCCCGGTCCGTACAAACTCGGTCTCTGCTATCACATGCGGCCAGGAGACTCGGCGGATACTTTTCCTTTCCCTCAAATGGAGTTTCACTTCAACGGTGGTGCCACTCTGCTTCTTGAGAGGATCCAATTATTCTACGTAGACGAGGAGAACGGGATATTCTGTTTGTTCATGATTCGGTCGACACGTGGGTCCACGCTGATAGGCGCTCATGCACAGCTCAACACTCACTTTGTGTATGATGTTTCGGAAAGACAACTCCATTTTGCTCGGAGAAACAGCTGTGGCGGCCTCTAGATTAATTATTTCTCCAGCCCCAACGAATGAAGGAAAGGTTGACCAATAATGTTTTAATGATCAAGTGTTTACGACTCCTTGCATCATAGCAAATAAAAATTGTGAACCGTTTACAAAATGCGTACTAAAATCTTGACAATGAACAAATCTGGTCGAATCGTATGGATTATGTGAGAATCTCTCTCTCTCTCTCTCTCTCTCTCTCTCTCTCTCTCTCTCTTATAGACGGCTTGAGCAAGTATTTCTTACGGAACCATTTTAAACTCGCTCATAAAAATGAGTTTACATTGGAAAATTTTGTCATGGCTTGATTCCATTCTACATTCTCCCGCCTCGGGAATGGCTCTCGCACTTCCTCTACCATTTCCAGGAAGAACGGTCTCCACATAAACTCCTCAAATTTTGGGCATATATTTCTTTAGTTTTGTGTGTGCATGCATGAGGGAATATTATAACTTCAATCCACTACTTTTCTCTTCCCTTGTTGCTAACCAACATCATAATTCAATATTCCAAATTCAAAGTCAATAGGGAAATCTTTATGAAGATCATATACATCCCAATAAAATTCAATATTAACATGCCAGCATCAAAATCATGATAAGTTTTTTTTTTCCAATTTTATATTTAAAAGGTGCTCCCATCGATTATGTCCCACGAAGGGTATGTTTAGTTGCAAACAAGTGGACCATATTAAAAAAAAACATTAAAGAAGACCCATATTAAAAGCACAACAATCTTTGTTGGGTGGCATATCATAGAATATCAGACAACACACATAAGCTAGAAATTTGTTATTCTTCCATTGTTACTCTTCTCTAACACAAGACTCCTCTCTTCCTCTTCCATTGTTATTCTTCCCTCTTCCTTTTGCTCTTCCATCCACAATTTGATATGGCACACAGTTCCTCTTTCTCTTCTTCTTTTTTGTTTTTCTCCCAAATCTAGGGGTTATTCTTAGATTTTATGTTTATTTCATGTAATTTTAAAATTTATTTAGTGGATTTTAGGTTATTGATTACCTAATAGGTATATATTTTAATGTATCAAATCAAATTTAAAGGGTTTCGAACTTCAGCAATAGACAAAGGCCCATTGGAAATGACGTACGATTGTTAAAATTCTAATAGCCCTGATTATTGTTAGGATTAACAATGGGCCAACAAACTTTTGGTTTAACACCTTGACCGTCGTATATATACACAAATAGCAAAAATTTGCAGTAATTGAAATCAGTAATATATGGCTGTAATCAAAACCAGGTTTATCATCTCTCCCTTCTAAAAATATATGCACCATCTTGAATCGTCATAGCAAAATTTACCACATACAATGTAATGTCCCGCTCCGCACGATGTATTATGCTGAGTCGTTGACTCGAGAGCTACGTTGGCCCGAAAGAAAGCTTTGAGTCAGTTCGAAGGCCAAATAAATATCGAATCGATGCAAAGCATAAGTTCGGTTTGAACAAGTATTATCTTTAGTTGATTTCGTGTGCGGGCTACGCTCTTACGCTGAATTATAAGAGATCGACATTTTGTCTTATTTGCAACGGTGTCCGCAAAATCAAAACATCGCCTTGCAACGGACTGAGGCGTGGGCACGATAAGCCGAATCGGTCAAGTAGTTCAACGGAGCACGAAGTGCTCGAACGGCTAAGTCAGAAGAGTTGGCTATACAATAAAGTCATAAAATTGAGCTGCATCAGCTCGACGAAGCGACAATATGTATCGGCATAAGGTGGGAAGGTTCAGATCCTTCTCCCCTACTCCTTCATGCCTAATAAATAAACATTTTTGTGCTATGTTTCTAGTGGTTTCTATATGCGAAGCTTGGCCGTGTCAAAGTCATAGTGTGTGTCAAACATTAAGAACAGAATAATAAATAATTGAGGCAACGTGCATCAAGGGCACGAGTCACGGTAGGATATTGATGGTAGAATATTGAAATGCAACACCGAGATGTGTAATGTCCCGCTTCGCGCGAGGCATTTGGTTGGCTTGTTGAATGCTATCAGAATGTTGGACCAAAATTTGTGTTGGAGATCAAGATAATCGAGACTGATGCAGTCTCTTAGCTGGCTAGACGGATTGAGTTTGGAATGTGGCTCGCTGGTGGGGCAACGTCTAGTGGGAATACGTGTGATCGAAACAGAAAGACCCTTTATACAAGGTGAGTGGAGCTGTCATTCCTCCTCCTTACTCCTTCATGCCTAATAAAATAGAGTAATGGGATGCTTTAGTTGCTAAATTGATAGAGATGCTTATGTTGCCTAATATTGAATTGAACAACTTATGAACATTGAACTGCTGTATGAATCACACTTAAACTGTTAATGCGAATTGATGCCGAAGAATGAATTGATAATATCCCTTATAATAATTCTGCTGAAACAAAAGAAACACTTGAATAATGAGATACTTTGTGAAAGATATCCTGAGAAATGAATTGGCTATGCTATCGACCCAATGAACCGAATGGAATACTTGAATCATGTACACTCTGTATAATTGTTGCAAATAGACATGAATGTTGTCGTTTTTTTATAAGCAATGGAATAATCGATAATTGTCCCAATAAAATGAATGAAATGCTGTAGGTCCTATTGAAATAAATAAAATGTTATTTGCTCCTCTTTGAAAGGAATGCTATGAGAAATGTTGCAATGAATGATGTAATGAGAAATGATGAGGCTTGGGATCGTCGAGATCACCAAGTGAACAGATGGTAATGTTGGAAAGGAATAAGTCATTTAACATGACTTGAATGAGATGAATGATGATGCACTATTACCTTTACTTATTTCAATATTTTACCATGCACTTTATGTTCACGGTCGATCAGACACACATTCGTATGGTCATGGAAAACTTGTACACAAGGGTGTCACGATCCGCACCTAAATATTCGGACACGAGTACATGGGCCACGTCCAGCCTACGCCGCAATATCGGCGGTAGAATGCTGTCATGTACCCAATAATATCTACACCGTTTAGTCGATCTATAACAACAATATGTACTCCAATTACAAACATCTAAGAAGATATGAATAAGAAAAGATAACAGTATCACTAGAACAACTAGGATCTACAAAATGATCATATGAGATAAGAATGTATCGGAGACAAAACAATAATGAAAACTAAATCAAACTACCAGGCCTAGAATTCCCGGGAGACAACTCACGGTGAAAGAATATCGAGATCCGCCTCAGCTAGCATCATCCTATAGTCCAATAATGTAGGGCATAACAATTCCTAAATTTTGTCAACGTATACAGTCAGGATGGAAATGAGTACATAAACTAACATCAGTTTCAAATAAATTAAAAAACACTATATGAGACAGTTATAATGGAATACAAGATAAAATATCAAGACAAGAAGTAAAACAGTACAAGTGAACTGAATATCATGTCATAGTGTGAAATATTGGAATGTAAAGCAGTACAGGAACATATGATGTATAATATAAAATATAAACGGTGCCTTGAGATATTAGAGCGTTATGTGATCGACTTGGGTCAAGATCCAACTGTTCCATTTGATTGGCTATGCACAAGAACAAGAACATGTAAACCTGGAGATCAGGTCGGCCAAAATAGAAAGCGATTATTCCAGCAGTATCAGGTCAGGCTATACCCTACGTGCGGTGAGGGTGGAGCTATACACAGGAAGTGACAGGAGGGGTATTGATCACATAACCTCTAATAACTTTCCATCTCCGAGTAGTATAATGGATCCAACCATAGCACGTTACGACACAAAATTCTCTAAGAGGGTAACAAATCCCCTTAGGAATCGGTGTCTATAAAAGTACACGGACAATAGTTAAGAACAAGACATGTACCAGTATACCAGGTAAACCAGGAGTAACATCTCATGACGGGATCTAACGTATACTAGTCCATGTATCCTCGTGTTGAGAATCAAGTAAAATACTACAACTGAATCAGATATAGTAGATATCAAAGCAATGAAAACTATCAGATAATGTACTTGCCTCAATTTAGTTGGAAGTCGACGTGCACGACACAAACGTGCCGACACACTATAGGTATGATGCTAAGCTCCACAAGATGGTCTCAAACGACGGTACATACGGTTCCACTGAGTCTAGAATATTCCAAATAGCCTAGTTTGATATATAACAGTTAGACTCAGGACTTGGCATGAAAATAGAGATGAGGAATAGAAAATGACTATAATAGTCGTGACTTACGATTTAAGGGAAAAGAATAATTACAAATATATATCTATCTACAAATCATTCATACTATTTAGAAACTATAATTTTATTTACAAAATATTATTAGGTAATATTAGAAACCCAAAAATCATTTAGAGTTTTAAAAATTATATATATATATATATATATATATATATATATATATATATATATATATATATATATATATATATATATATGAAATCTAATAATAATATGAATTGCAAGTTGTAGATTATTAAAATATTAAGTTGCTTCTCGTTATTCGTACATCGAAATCTACGACACGCAAATCGAGATAAGATGACCAACCGTAAGGTTAAAAATCTTATCATAGTGATCTACATGGTCAACTTGTCAATTTCAGCGATGTGAGATCACTAGAATCGACTGATCTTAGTTTCGTTGCACTAATTCCAAAATATGAACATAAAAAGAATTAATTGTAACAAATAGTGATACATAAAAAATACCTACAGACATTGTTGGATGATGAAACAAATGTCACCAACGTGTCCATAATGGTCAAATTAGATAGGATAGCTTATCCATAAGTCCAATTTGGACATAGGGACAAAAAGTTAATTTTGGGTCAAAATGAAGTCCGTCGTTGGACCCACTTTGTGCCGAAAAATGTGTCAGAATAAAAGTCCACTAAAGCTAACAAATTATATGTCCACGAATCCAGAATGACGATACGAACCCAACGGTATATCCGAAATTGGATTCGATGAGTCAATCTCAAAATGGTCCGTTCACGAAGACATTAGAATTCCGGTTTGCACGAAAATGCGTGCCTGAGCCAGTGTCCACGAATCTAGTATAGTATATATCAACGAGTCCAAAATGACGATATGAACTCAACGGTATATCCAGAATTGGATTTCGATGAGCCGATCTCAAAATGGTCCGTTGACTCGGACTGTAGGGCCCACTTTGTATCGAAAGCCAGGGCCTACGTCCTCCAAATATAACAAATTTTATAAGGATTCATGTCAGAACGATGCCACAAGTCTACTGGTGGTGTCAGAATTTGAATCCGGAGTTTCGGGTCCAAAATTAAAATTTATAAGTTAAAAATTACGAATTCGGACGAACAACTTTTGCGTCAAATTCAACTAATCAAACAAGCTCACAATGAAACGAAACTTGAGGGGCAAGAAGATATTATACCAGCTGTGCACAAGAACTGGTGGTATATCAAACGGAGCTGCGACGGTGGAGATACGAGTCCACGAAGTTGGCTCTACGAAACTGTCCAAAAATATGAGATAATAATGTCTGAGTCTCGGACTCAAGACTATGCTTGGTTGTTTGAATAATAGGGCGTTGCATGGTCGAATGGAATGGACAAAAGGTAATTGAGATAATCTTCTGTGCACGGAACGTCCCTCCGAACGAGCTGCGCCGGGGAACTAGAGACGTTCGGCCTAGGAGGGATATAACCTTTGATAGGCGCACATCCGTAAGACGATTAGTGACCACTTAGCGAGATATGAAAAGCCATAAATGATGGTATACAGTGGTAGATCTCCGTAGTTGGGACAACAACCCACTACGAGAGGTGCCGGGCTACCCAAATTCAAGAAAGAAAAAAAGAAAGAAATTAAGGAAAAGATAAAGAGAAATACCTTTAGACCATTCCGGCACGGATACGTCAAGACCTCCATATAGTTAAGGAACGATGGGTTGAAAGTGTAGACACGTATGTGTTTTGCACACATAGATCCTGCTTAGAGATGCACTTATAACATGACAGGGAAGGAATGGGACGCATTCACCTTGTGTCAGTGCAAGGACGAGTGCATCGACTTGGTAATAAGTCGTACCATAAAACAAACACGAGATTGCTTGCCTGCTTGTCTGCTTGCCTTTTCAATTCGAATAACATGCTTGCCATGATAACATGCTTTACTGCTTTCGAATATGCCATAAAATCGACCCTAAGGAGAATACATCAAGATCATAAGCTAAGTTGCATGATTCAACATAAATACTACAATGTCGATTTAGAAAGAAGGTCTTTGCATCAGTACATACAAGGACGAACGTACTGATCCATCACCAGCTTTCATACAGGGTACAGGGAATGGATTGCTCGTGGCGAAGCTTCGTTTGAACGCGTTAAGGCTTGGAATACCGAAGCTTATTGAAGCGTGCGTTCGCATTGACGCTCGGACTTGCAACATGATTGATGTGGCCGAGATATAGAAGGCATGATGTATGGAATAGTGAAATCCTTTATGGGCAAGAGAGAACCTGTGTGTTGTAGCCAACCTGGCAAATTTAGTTTGGCTATTGAAAGCCTTTGTAATCTCAGTTCGAATATCAATAAAGAGAATTATTTCGTACACTCTGTTTTCCTTTCGTTATTACTATCAACTCAAAGATAACCATTTGAGAACTTGTCATCTTGCCTTACACGAGCACAACTCCAGGCTCATGCGGCATCACGCCCCCCGCGAGGACAATAATTTGGGTGATTCTGGGTCGGGGCGTAACAGATTCCAGTGCACTCATAGTGCTGAAATCTACCATATTGCACACACAAACTTTTAAAGTCCCAACGTTTGACTAGTTAGTCAATCATATGTCTCATTTTGCGTGCCACGGGGCCTAAATTTGAAATCGTGACTTTCCTTGGCCAAATATTTGTATTTAGATTGTAATTTTAGAATTAAATAGGTTAAAATATGATTTTAGATGATTTACTCAACAATTAGAATAGTATTAATTAAGTTAACCCATTAGCTACTTTCTAGAATTTTTTAGAGTGGGAATCGTTGATCTAACTTATGGTTGTTTTTGTGTCGAGGTAGATCGGGCTACGACATCTTGAGTTGTGATTTCATCATCTATCAGAGAAGGCAAGTATCACTATGACCTATGTTTCCTTTATTTTATACTGCATGTATCTTCGTGTCATCTTTTCACTATTACTCCCTTATGGTTCATGATTGTCATTGTTCATGATTATTATTGTGCACGAGAGTTAGAATCGTTTGGTTATACATCCATGTTCATGTCTTACTCATTGTTTCCCATTGTTTATAGTTTATCGTATTGCTAATGTTTATTATAGTGGACATGTATTGTGAGAGTGTCATGCCCCGGTTCCAAAATATGTGGGACCAGGAACACGTGGCGTGCCAGCTGTACGATCAAGTATAGAAAAACCCCAATTTAATGGACTATATTCGATTGTAGTACGCTGAAGTAACAACTAAATAACAATACAGGCAGGTAAATACTAATCTCATCCACAGAAAAAATCACAGAATAAAGCTGGAAGGAATGAAAATAACTCTGAATCAAACTACAAGTCATGACTAGTGGAAAATAATCCACCAATAAATGTATGAAAGAACTACTAAAAGAGTACAATTGAACCAGAAAAGAAATAGATAGCCACTAGCAGAAATCACCTAAGAACTCAAGAAACTCACGAGGCTCAACATTGAAGTCCTCGTCAGCAAAAGTCTCCAATCTCCGTAGTCCGTCGGTACCTGTGCTCGTCCCAATCTGGAAAAGGTGCCAGGTCCTCAGAGGGACGTAACAACTACACAAGAAATCGACATGCATGATAGTACAGGGCAGTATATAAATAACTAGAACAAAATGTAACATAACATCTCCCCAACCAAACAAGGACAGGATATATCATGCGACATACGACAGGTAAACTAACCATCTATGTGTAAAATGCACTCGAGACATCTCTAGTGGCACATGAGAGGGGGAGAAGAAGAAGAAACGGCCACCAAGCATTCTACGGTTTGAGAAACGAGGGGCTACGAGCATCCAGCGTCCATTAGAAACAGAAATTCTCATACACCACTAGTAGACTCTCCCCACCCAATGTATATTCGTACCGTATACGTGGTACAAATAATATGCAAGATGTCATAGTATATATAAGTAGACCTGTACCAACCACTAGACCAGACGCGAACTCACGTGCCAATGATCAGTCGACACACAAATCCATGCTCTCAACTCACTCATATAGTGATCGTGTATGATACGGTGTCCGGCTAGAAGGTACCACATACCTTCACAATACACGGGATAAGTCCACTACTACTAGACGCGTGCACACAACTGAGAAGTAACTAGGTAACATAAACTAACTGCAAAAATATACAATCAAGCAAGGTGTACTTGCCTGTGTCCAGCAACTGAGTATCTGGGTCCAAAGTAGAGTCCGAGTCCCGAGAAGCAAATAATCCTAAACAAAATTTATCTCTAATTAATTACTAATTAAACAATTTAAACAATTCATTTAATTGCTAAGTAATCTATAATTTAAATTAATCTAGTACTACTAGCTAACTAGTATCAAATTTTTATGAATAATAATTATACAATAATAAGTAGGTAACCATACTTATTATCATACCATTTATATTCTGAAATTTATTTACAACTAAATATTTAATAATTAATTAATTAATTAATGATAATCAATTAACCAACCATTTTAATACACACATGAATTCACAATTCCTAATAATACTAACATAAATAGTAAAAATCCTTAAAAATCATTTTTAGTCTATTTTAATAATAAGATAAATAATATCAGTATAATAAATATATATTATATATATATTTTACATAAAATGAATTATTATCATTAAACTATTTATTAAATAACTAGTTGAATAATAACAATAAGTACTTAATAATTCTAAATAAATCCAAATAAATCACCACCAACCTTAAATTTAATCATTAAAACTAAATTCACAGTAGTAACACAAAATTAATAATTATTTAAATCAATAAATAATTATTACACAATTTATTACATAAACCTAAACATGATTCTCAAAATTACTTTTAAGTCTTAGAAATTCGTAAATATATCTAAAATACATAAAATAAATTCCTAAATACCATATTTACACATTTCCAACAGAATCATATCACTTCAAAAAATTTACAATATTTATATAATTAATAAAAATTAATTATATAATATATTCAACTTATGTAATAAATCTAGAAATTACTCAACTAAATCCAATTAATTATAAATAATAATAAATAAATATTGGAATTATTTTTCTACAGAATAACATGCTATTACAAACATTTTCTATTCAATAAGTATTATTTAATTACTAACCAAATAAATAATATAAATTGAAAACAATATTTAATATTCAATTTGATTAATACAAAACTTCCAAGATAAATCTAAATATAATATTTTAAACACCAATGAAATTCTGGAAAAATTTCCATAACTTACTTTATAATTAAATCTATATTTTCCATATAATTTATATTATTTAATTATTTATTAATTAAATAATAAGCATCAAAACGGAATTAATTAAACAGTGTAAATTCGCTGTTTTTCACATAAAATAATTATAAATTAAATTACTAAAATTCTGGAAAAAATTATTTTAAAATACTATATTAATTATACAAACTTTTTCATGTACAAAGTTTTCTCTATTTCGTAATCAAAATGTTACATAAAAATTAAAACAGAAAACACATTTAATTAATTACTAACATTGAAACTTCATAATTAAATATAAATAAATATCAATAATTAATATTAAATCACACGAAAATTAGGGTAGAACCCCTACATATTTACCAATGATTTCCTATATTTAGATCTAATTAATCATCCATCTATTCATCACAACAATCCTTACAATAATCTGAATATTCAGAATTTAATTATTAAAACTTGGTTTAAAGCATGCAAAGAGGATTTAATCCACGTGACAGCGCCACGGGGGGGTCGGGGTTACCTTGCCACGCCGCAGGGGGGTGGCTCGCCGACGAGGGGGCCGCCGGATTGGGGCCGGGCGGGTGCAGCGCGTGCGGGGGGGCGCCGGCTGCTACACGCGGGCGCGGAAAACGCCGCGTCTCGTCGTCGACGGCGGGGCTCCGGGTAAGGGGGGAAGGAGATAGACGAGAGAGAGAGGGATAGGGTGGCGGTGATGAAGGGGGGCTGGTGGTTTGTGTGGAGGCAAGTTTAGGGTTAGGGTTGAGAGTAGATGCATATATATATATATGGATGAAGGAGATCCAAATGAATAGGACCATACTGGGTTGGGCCTAAGTTAGGGCTAAACTTAAGGAATGAGTTTGGTTGCTAGAAATTTTAACATCACATCTATATAAGTATAGATATATATAATCTAAAAATAAAACCAATTGAATAATAACACTATATATATTTAATTATTGATATAAATATAATCTAATAATAAATCTATATGAAACTTGGTTAGAGTTTATAAATAATTTAATAATTAATGTAACAGCATTTATTTAACAAATAACAATATTTAGTAATCTTGCATCTATATATTTATTTACAATATAAATTAAACCCTGATTAGAAATAATTAATTAATTATTTAATTAAAATAGATTAACAAGCTATTCTGCAAAAAAATAAAAAAATAATTTTAAAAATTCCCTGAAAATTCAGGGGGTATACAATCTACCCAACTTATAAGAATTTCGTCCTCAAAATTTAAAATAATTCTAATACCGAAGAAATAATAAGAAAATCAATGAAAAGTAAATATGTAAATTGTAACTTACTCTACAAGACAATTTACAACGATACTTGGGGGTTTATAGAGGGGTCAAAACTGGCATCATATCCTACAAGAATATGTTCTAGGTCCGGCATAGGTCATAGGATTTCCAAGTGATCAGGGAATAGATCGATATTGCATGGTCAAATCTAATAGGATAAGGAGAGGACACAAATAGTCTATTCTAAGGGAAAGATTTGTCAAACAAGTAGAGTTATTAAAATAGAGCACATAAAGGTGTGTTTATGGGGGGCATAAATGTCTGTGTATGGTGCGGTTTGTCTAGATCATAATGGTGCAATTATTGGAAGAAAAATTCTAATATTGTGCTTCAATTACCTAAGTCATGGTAAGGGATCAAATGATATGAACCAAGGAAAGGATAATAGGAAAACTTTTATTTGCTAAATGTTCGACTAAAATCAGTCTAAGATGGCTACTAGGGTGCTAAGGGTATTACTAAAATAAGATATCATACAAGGTATACTTAACTGACTTAGTAGAAAGATGGTTCTACTATAAATCATAGCTAATAAAGGATTATAAAGAGAAATTCTATACTAAGGCGCAGAATAAAGAAGAGTTCAAGGGGGATGGGGTCGATTACAAATTTGAAGGTCCAATGCGAATAAATGTTTCAAGAAAACAAAATTTTTCAAACGGCCGCAAATGAGATCCTAGGACAAGTTTACTATATCTTCATCTGCATAAAATAATCATAGGGAAAGCGAATCAACATGCACTAGGTTGGCCAGACCATCATGCACCGATTCTGATTAGACAATATTTTAGTAGGTGCATCCAATAATATATGTGTCAAGAACAAGCTTGAAAAAAGAAGAAGCTTGTAAAAACTAGGCTATAACAGCAATATTAGTCAAGACGATAAAATAAACGTACGAAGAAAAGAAAGTACAAGATAGTTCAAGTCCAAAACACAAATAATGATTTGACCATTCTAGTTGCCCTATGAATCTCTAACCTTAGTTGAGCTAGGGGATAGGAACCCACAAAGTTATGTCTAGGTAATCTAAATACTTATACCAACATATAGTCAGTGTTATCCAACTATAATTTCTTAATGGTCCTGAGAAAAGTATGATGCTAGACTACAAGGTATACTACCCAACTTATAAGAATTGAACTAGTACCTCTAACTGTCTCTTTAGGGAAGCAAGTTTATCCTACCAAATTGTAGCTGTCACGCCCCGATCCCGGAGGATCGAAAACAAGCCACTGGGCGTGATGCCGTACAAGTCTAGATTGCACTTGTACAAGGCAAAACCATTACAGTTCCTGGTAATTCTCAGAAAACATCGATAACGCAGCGGAACCAAGCAGATAAATTGAAGTCACACAATTTATATAGAAATGTATTTCTTTATTGATAATCAAAATGGATTACAAGGCTTGCAACAGAATTCAGAGTTTACAATTGATTACAAGACTCACAGCGGAACATAGGGTTTACAACTGTTTACAAGGCTCTTAAATAGCCGACTGAATGTATACACTTGCCCTTTAGGCTACAACTGAATATGTCGACTTCTTTACAATGAACTTGCCAATATGGCTACAATCTCACTGGTACAACTGAGTTCCACTGTTCCATACATTATGTCCCGTATAGCAGAAGACATCATCTTGAAAGAAGAGCTTCTGCACATCCATCCGATTCATCGATGCCAAGCACTGATTCACAGGATTTCCCCCAAGCAAACACCTGTAATATTGCCCACAACGTGGGTCAGTACATCATCAATGTACTGGCGAGCGGTGCTGGCCCAACTCACCTAAGAAGACAGCACTAAGTAATCATGTTACAGAACATTATTATCAATGGTCTTTCTCGTTGCCTTAGGGTCAATTTCATGTTATAGCCGACAAGAAGTAAAGCATGCATATCTCATAGCCAACATAATTTAAAGCATGCAGTTATCACCCTTTGGTGATTCTTACCCACGGTCGTGTAGCCATCCCTGTACATTTATAATACTTACTCTGCCTGCACAAGACATTGTTAGGCACAATATCATGATTCAATATGGTTATCACCGTTTAGGTGAATTCTTACCAAAGCCGACATCCTTCCCTGTATTTGAGTAATAACTTACTCTGCCTGCATAAGACATCATTAGCACCTGACCTATCTATATGAAGGTCACTGGCGACACGCCATCCTGGACCGTCTTACAGATATACAGCGCCCTTGCCAGTGCAGGTAGCTAGCCCCACTGCAAGTCCTGTATACCGTGCTACTACTTCAGCACTGCCACTACTTCGGCATTGGTTTTCCCTAGGACGAACCGGGTTCCATGGCCCAGGAATACCGTTCGAGAAACCACCTTGTCGACAAGTTGTCCATGACCATGCAACTATATGCAACTTATCTAAGAAGAAAACATATAATGCATGATAAGGAAAACTAAGCAAAACCATCATTATCATTCGTACTTGCCATCTTGCCATCTAACCATCTTGCCTTGAGCCAATGCTCACATTATCATCTGCCCAATCCAGGGTCTTGGCGTAATCAACATTCTACATCGGCGACGGGATAATAGAATGTTGTTACCCAATACCTTGCCACATCTTTCTAACCAACTCAGTGTACTCACCGCCCAATTCTTGGGACTTAGCATCTGTTTAGCATGCATTCATTCAAATGCAATTCAAGCATACTCACTGCCCAGTTCTTGGGTCTTAACATCTATTTTGCCATCTATTCATTAAGCCAAAGCTCGATATACTCACCTGCCCAAGTATTTGGGACTTTGCCTTCACCTGTCATATAATTCATCGCAACAGCGTACAAGCATACAATTCATCTAGCCACAACAGTTTACGTTCAGGTGATTATCTTTCATTATCTTTCCAAATTCCATGCAAGGTGTTATTGAACAAACTCAACTAGAAACATAACAAACTCATCCTTATTTTAAGCGTGAAGCTAAAGGATCTTAGAAGGGTTCAACACTACTCACATTCATAGGACGATTCCCGCCTCGATCGCATAGTCTTCCAAGTGATCCTTCGTATATCCCCAAGTCCAACAAGGCTTCATTGAACCAACCATCCATCATAAGGCATCTTGCGGGTCGGGGCACTACAATATATACCACCCAGAAAAAGTTTCGTCCTCGAAACTTAAAACAAAACTCATCCTCAAACTTCAACCAACTTTTCATGAAACTTCTCAAAATCAACTTGCACCATTTAAATATTTCCCCGCAATCTCTCGATTGATTTCAAGTAATATACCCTCTCGTTACAGCATCCCAATTAATTCAACATAGTTTACCATCTTTGATCTTTCCTCCAACACTCGTGTAATTCCTTAGCACATAATAATCCTTCCCGTGGCTTCGTTTGAATTCAGCATATCACTTAGTTGGAATCATACACATATTTTAGGCGTCCCCGAAATATATGCACTTCAGCCAAGTTTAGTGATAGAGAAAACGAACGAGCTACGGTCTAACTTCTCTTCCGAACATCAGTAATTCCTTTCGAGCATCTTGTATAATCCCACTTGTTTTATTCAATATCCCAACCAACTGATAACACAATAGATGTTGCCAATTCCAGCTCGGTAAATTTTCCTCAACCGATCCAACATTTTCAAAATATTCAAACTTAGATGTATCAAGTATTCCTTTCAAGTTCATTGTCATCCATGCCACCAAAGTTGATAAATTCCATTGCCACATTTCATTTCGATACCCCAATTCTCATCTATCAAAATCTTGTACTCATCATCGTTCGCCTCCATACACTTTGTTTGCAACTTATAAATTTCCCAATCATGATCCATCTTCCAAATCGTACCATCATTCAAATTGTACCACAATTCCACTCTAGCAACATTTCTTGCTGTACTCCAACATTTTCTCGTATTGATTAAGCCAACATATTTATCCTCTCGCATAGTCAACTATCATATTCCAGCAACGTTAATTTCGAGGGTCATTCCTATTCATATTCGCCGATCTCGGCCACATGCACTATCCAATTCCGTCATTACACTTATATCCTCAATTCTGATTCGGTCAATGAAATTATCCCAACTGTCTCAAAGCACTACCAACAATTTTCGTACCTCAATATCAATCAATCAGATCCAACTAGTCCCAATAATTTCCAGCAATCCAACAAAGGCAACCAAATTTACGAAAACAACAAGATCCGTCATCCCATCCAACATTATAACATCAAAAATTCCCAATTATCCATTCAATCCAAAGTCTATCTTCCAGCACATCTTACTCATTCCAACTATACTCATGCAACACAAATAGGGACATCCTACGGTTTTTCAACAGTCAACTTAGCATACAGTCAAGTCTCTACGGTCAGCTAATCTAAACTAAACCAGACGAATCATTCAGCTAACTCATATGAGATGGATAGCTATCAGGGATATACTTATCTTTTATCTTAGAGGCAACCAATTCTCATCATAGGGCAACTCTATGGTCTGACCAACTTAGGGACATAGGACACCACCCCAATCTTATGAACTTATACCCAACACGAACAACTGAGGAACATAGCCAACAAATCTGAAACTTAAGCAACCCACCAACATCTAGGCAACCAACCGACAATCTAGGCAACCAGTTGACATTCTATGCAACCAGCCAACAATCTAGGGTCAAGTCTTTCTACCCGTACTCATACTCGAGTCATACCCAACGAAGTCTCATTCTAGACTTACCCGCAACCGACAAAATCCATCCGACAATTCTATCCAACAATTCTATCCCATAACTCTATGGGTCAATCTCGAAGCTATCATATAAAACTCATCAATCGAATATCCAAACTTTCAATTTCCATTTGCATAGACATAGCATCACTTGTTCAATCCGACTTGCATCCTCATATCATACTCAAATTGTCTATTAAATCGGGCCAACTATCCCGAGTCGTCATCCGACATTGCTATCTCAATAGTTTATCACTTATGATCTCTTCCTACGGTCTCCTCGCGACATATTCGTTTTCCACATTCTTAGATCATCGATACGGTATGTACTCCTTAACCAACAACACAAGGCAAATACGCAATCATATTTCCTCCGAGGCATCCTTTATAAATTTTCTAGCACCAATACGGTCATCTCTTAACAATTCACGTTAACCATCAATATTCGTTTTGCATCATCTCCTTATGATTCCATAAGAAGATTTACTATTCAAGCACCGATCCAATCTCTATAGCACCAATCATCTAGCATTTATATATCGGTCATCTTAGCGGACATAACATAACTCATTAGCTAAGTCATAATCCAACAATTCTATATTCAACCAAACTTGTTATTCATGCGACCACATCATCTATCGACATGGTCTCTTACATATCGCTGCACCTCGATACTTATTTGTATTCCAGCCATCCGACTCTCGTAAGGAACATCTACCCTTTCATGCATCAAGGGACAAGTACTCATTCTTTGTGCCTCAAAATAGTCAAGGGTCATAACTTGTTAATTCGGGACACATCAAATTCTCTCAAGCACAACTGTACCACGTGCTAAGATCATCTATTTCTTAAGCCCATTCTCAATCTTTTCAATCGTTGATGCAACTCTCTGCATCTTCTAAGTCATTCGCAACATCCCGGTAAGCACCTAACATTACCATCAATTCTGTCGATATCCAACATGCAATTTCTTTCACTCAATTCCAACATCGTTCAAAATTCGGTCCATAGCTATTCCCGCAAAATCATTCGATAGCAACACCACACTATCGTTACTAAGCCTACCATCCTTCTTACCCAACTGATTCAAGTCTCGCCTGAATCTAAAATTTGTTTCATTCCCAACCAAGGCATTCATTATATTCTCAATTCTCTTATTACCCAACATAATGCTAACCGACAAGGTCTAGCGATGGTTCACCCGAACACATCAAAATCTCGCAACGGGTCATCCCAACTTAATCATCAAGGGACATTCCTAGCCAACATGTATCAATCGTAAGCTCAGCTACGACTCGATACCATCCAATACCTTATAGGTAAAGCAATCACAAAATCATAAACACATCAAGGGTCAAGGGACATCTTATCACAACGAGGGTATATGTAATATACCACCCAGAGCTCAAGCCATTCCAACACAACATTTCCTTCACATCAAACCAACGTCCAACATGGACAATCCATCCTGCAGTGGTTATGCTGACCACAAATACCGACTCAAAATTCTGTCGATTCCTATTCACTGAAATCCATGCACATTCTGTTCCAACATACCAAGCCATCACCCACGGTCGATTGCTGCATAACAATCGACTCAAAGAATCCCACACATAAGACATCCAGCATACATCACAACTTATCATCGCATCGCATCATTGTTATTCTTTTTTTGGTAACTTTTAGAAATTCAACAAAACACACATATCACAGCCCACATATTTTGTAACGCCCCAGTCCCAAAATACGTAGGACTAGGAACATAAACATGCCAGCTGTATTCATACGAAGTATACTCCAATGGAAGCCTCGTATAAATACATAAGCTGTGAAATGCAGTAAAACCACAACTAATCTCATCCACACAAAATAAATGAATAAAAGATCATATAATGAGAATAAATTTGTCTTGATACAATATGTTGGGCGGAGACAAATCCACTACCAACAAAAATAAGGAAAAGTACATAGAAATGAAATGAGTGGCGAGCGAAGCGACGACGATCAAAATGCAATCATCCTCGAAGAAGTAGCGAAGATCACGTCTAGAGCTAGAATACCTGCGAAAGACAATAGCACACACCTGGCAAGACAACCAGGTCCTCAGAGGGACGTAACAAGACACATCATAGCATGCCATATAAACTGAATAAAAAATTGCTCAATAAATAAGTAAATCGAATTTATAACATGGTCCAATACGCACCTACTGAACGAGCGTACCATCCCCCCAACCAAACAAGGACAGGAGATGGTAAACTAATTCACGGCGACGTATCTTCCCATGCTAATAATCCGATATGGTATCCGGACTCCAGCAAGATTCAATACCTTCTCATCGAAGTAGTAAGTCACACCTACAACCAAACAAGGACAAGATGTGACGAACTAATCCGCGACAAGTTATTGTTCCAAGCCACGGTCAGATACAAGTACCCAAACCAAAAGTACTCGTACCTAACGGATAGGGTAACCTACCATTCTAAGTGAAATATTGTTAAGAACAATCCTTCCTACGCATGGGCCCTGGCTGAATAGGATCGGCGTAGTCCCCCCTGGGGCACTAGAGGCCCAAGCAGTAAGAGCATGACGTTCCATAGAATCGTCAGTGGCCGTCAGTAGTCATGGGTAAGCTGACCCGCGTCTCCGGCAGAGCTCACGAGTTACAAAAGGGAAAGTGCATCGAAGCCCATACGCTAAGGAATTGTCCTCCCCGCCCAATGCCTATTATGTTGTATCCACAACATTAACCTCTATAACCGCTAAGTCAAACTAGCATGCAACCTCTATTAACGGTTATTCCTATCGCACGGCTTGTACGTACTGGTGGCCAGCCAATCACGCACTTCCGTGTTCTACATGTGACACACAACTTCGTGTTTACAACGTGTCAAGGCCAATGAATGCGACACACAAGGTGGTCCCTTAAATCTAGGTTTAATTTGTAAGAAAAATTAATACACAGCAGGAAATATAAAAGAACAGTTATGCCATGTATCACAGTTTATAAAGAAAATAATAGACATGCATGAAATATGAGCTAAAAATAATTAAACAGCTAATGGCAAGGTGTCTTGCCTGGTAGAGCGCCTGGTGTGCTGCGATAATCAAGATGGCACGATCTGCAACTTCGGTGTAACAACTGTACAAGGGGACCTCGGATGGTGGCACGGTCGGTTCCATTGAGTCCAGAAGGGTCAAATCGGTTAGGGTGGACATAAAGTAGTCTAGGATTGGCGAGGGAATAAGAAGGATGGGATTGGTCTCGGACAGAATTAAAGGAATTCGATAAATAATATATGATTTTAGAAATATCTACAATATTTGGAACTAGATTTTTATTAATAAATAAACTTTTTGGGAATAATACATTGAGAAATCGAAATCATTTTGGACTAAACTCTAAGTTCTGATAAATAATATTTTAGATAAATCTATATTCTTAAACTTAGTTTTAGATAGATACCAAAAAAAAATAATTATTTAAGGCAAACCTAATTTTGAGTCAAAAACATCATTGGATTTGCGGGTCAAAATATTTCTAAATAAATATTTAAAATCTCGAAAAATTTATCTAGGTTCTAAAACTATATAAAGGTCAAGCCAAATATAATATTTGTATCTATATTTTTGAAATCTTGTTATACCTAATTATACAAAAACCAATTTCTAATAATAAATCAATTTAACCATAATTCTTAGTCAATAGTAAAATTATAAAATATTATTAATAATGATAATAATAATAATACATAGTGTACCTATGTACATATAATATTAATTTGTAAAAATAACTTTTACTAATAAATAATTATACTGTAATTATCAGAATAATACTAATAATAATAATAATAATAATAATAATAATAATAATAATAATATAATGATAATATGTTACTGTACCCAAACATTCCAATACTTTAACAAAGGCTAAAACAAAAATCAACACAAAAAAAAATCCCGAAATAACAAAGTAAAAAAAAAAACAGAGGAAAAGACAAGCTATTGCAGCCTGTGCTGCTCGCCTGCTCTAGAGAAGGAGAGAGAGTGAGAACAAAAAAGAAAATAGAAAGAGGAGGGAGAAGTCTTAATCCACAGAGGAACGGAAGGGGTTTTCGAAGGGATTTTCCTGGAAACGAGTGGGAGAGAGAGCGGCTTAGGGAAGGAGGATGGAGGCGGAGAGGGAGAGCGCGGCCGGGGTTTGGCGACGGTGAGGCGGCGGTTAGGCGGGTGTTAGGTCGGAGAGGCGGTGGCGAAGAACGGCGGGGCGGAGATCGGGAAGAAGCAGAGGCTCGGAGTCGGAGGGCGGTGAGGCCAGGCGGGCGTGAAGGAAATCGATGATCCGGCGGGTGGAAGCTAGGGCGGAGGTCGGGCGTTTCGGTTGGGGCTGCGCCGGAGGCGGCGGAGTCACTGGGGTGGCCGAAAAAAAGCTCGACGCCGGCAGATCTGGGTGAGGGTTTTCACGCGCGGAGGGGGCGCGCGGTGGCAGGACGGCTCGGCTGGGGTCGATCGATCGGAGCTCGGGGAGATGAGCGGAGGGGTCGGACTGGCTCGTGACCGGAGTCGGGGAACGGCGGCGTATGGAAGGTTTTCCGGCGGTTCAGTGGTGGGAAGGACGGCGAACGCGGGGGAGGACGACGGCTGGAACGCGCGAGCGGCGCCAAGGCGGGGCGCTGCGGCAAGGGTCGGCGGATGGCGGCGCTTCCCCGGAGTTCCAGATCCAGGCGCCTTGCTCGGCGCACGAGGACGGCCGGGTGAGGCTGCGCTCGCGGTGGCGGTGAGTAAAATTTGGGTTTTCCAGTTTTGTTTCCGTTCTGGTTTTCTTCTGTTGTGGCGGTGGTGTTCGGATGGTGACCATGGTGGTTGCCGTAGTGTACGGTCGTCGGGGACAGGTTGGTGATTGTGTCGGAGTTCGACGGGGGTGTTGTCGTTTAATGGTGGTGGCGAAGGCAGTAGGGGTTGGTCCTGGCGGTGGCTACAATTGGTGGTGGCGACGTGGTTGAAGGCTGATCGTGGGGAATGGTTGGAGGCCGGGAAGAGGACAGGAAACTAGGTTTAGGTTTTTGGGATTGGGTATTAGGAAATATGGAATTCGTATTGTGTCAGGTTTGTCGACACGAGAGGGATGAATAATGTATATGTACAAAAATATGGAATAAGACGGGGAGGGGAAACACGGACACGGTGCACGGGGTTGGGAATTATTTGTGGAGAAATATTGTGGATGATGAAAATTGGAGGAGTACCTGCCTATATTTATAGGATGTGGGAATTCCCAATTTGGATAGGATTAGGATTATTTAAAACCCAAAATAGATATTCCTAATTTAATTCAAAGCAATCAATCCCAATCCAAATCCAAAATCAAATCTAATTTAAATCAAATTAAAATACCTTTAGTTTAAAATCAAATCAATTTAAATATAGATAGTTTATTATTTATAGGTATCCATGGAATCGAATCAAAATTTAAACTGTCACAAATATTTCAAAAATATGTTTTCCAAAAATACCATAATAATTAATTTCGAAAATAATAAATTTTTTTGAATGATAAATCTTTTTGGAATAATAAATATTAATATTAAGAATTTTGAAAATACATTATGAAATAAATATTTTTGTACGAAAAATTTTATTATTAATAACTGCTAAAAATAATAGGCTTTTCATAGCAAGAATAATAATTTTATATAATATTTTGAAAGTGCAATAAAATAGAAAAGAAAATGTTTTTATAAAATATGTACGCTCGCATATATTCGCACTCGTCGAGCAAAATAAAATTTTGCATACGACGTACAATACGACTACGTGACATACCATACCAAAAAATTTTAAATCCATGCAAATTAATAAATAAATAAAATTAAAAAAAATAGTAAAAATTTAGGGGTTTTACATCCTACCCAACTTAAAAGAATTTCGTCCTCGAAATTAAGGATTTGTAGGGGGGTGAAAGGCATAAGAGGGTATCGATAAGGAAGCATAGTCAAATCAAGATAAGGAACGACGTTTAATGAAAACTTGCATTAGCGTCGTGATTTCCATAAGACGAAGTTAGTCATGGACTAACGCGAGAAGGAAATGTTTAAGATGACGCGCAATAAAGAATAGTATGGGTTCAAGTAAAATAAAATAATTTAGAGACCTTAAAGTTGTGGTCTCTTGAGAGTAGGTTGAGGGCACGATTAGAGAACGAATTAGATTTACTCGATTAGAAGGTCATGACAGTAATTATAGGGCCGCGAAGGAGGGCGAGGAGTCTAGGATGAAGATATAGCAATATCGAGGGAGAATGGTCATAGCCGATAGGAAGGCGAGGGGGAGTGCTAGTATAACGCGTTCGTCCTTCTAGAATAGGTGAAGGCGAAAGCATTAAGGGGTTCAAAAGACGATCTTATCGAATACGAGTACGTGATTCAAAGACGATCGAAAAGAATTTCAAAGGAATTGTCAAGGCAGTCGTGGATGGGATTCTAGAGGACAAGCTTAACTATATCCCCATCCACGTAGATGGAAAAGGCGAACCAAAGTGCACTTGGTTGATCAGACCTTTATGCACCGGTTCTGATTAGACGCTATGTTAGTGGGAATTCTTCCAATAACATATGTCATGAACAAGCTTGATAAAGATTTTGAGCTTGTAAAAACTAGGCTATATTAGCATCATTAGTCTTGATAGTAAAATATAGGCACGAGACTAAGATTGAAATAAGAATAAATATGAATAGTCTAAGAGTCAAAAGGATCTAAGTCTTGTTTATTCCTATACCGTCATTCTACTGTTTTATTGACCAAGGCTTGGTTGACCAAATGGGCTAAATTCTCTAGTCTCTATGGTATAGGTAATACCATTTGTATTCCCTTAATGGTCAAGGGTGTGTGGGGTATTCTACCCAACTTAAAAGAATTAAGCTAAGGGTGTTTGGGACGGCTAACCAATAAGGTCAACCTCTAGTAAGCACGAAGGAGGGATAATGATAGAAGGAATCAAGCAAGATGCAATCGATGAGTCAAACGGTAGATAAAATTATGGAAAAAGGTCAAGGATGTGGATGAGATCCTCAACTTCTAATCCTATTCGCAGGCTTGCTTGGTACGGTAAAGTAACCAAACAATTTATGTCGACCTGCATGGGCCACCACAAAAATATGTAACGCCCCAGTCCCAAAATACGTAGGACTAGGAACATAAACATGCCAGCTGTATTCATACGAAGTATACTCCAATATATGGAAGCCTCGTATAAATACATAAGCTGTGAAATGCAGTAAAACCACAACTAATCTCATCCACACAAAATAAATGAATAAAAGATCATATAATGAGAATAAATTTGTCTTGATACAATATGTTGGGCGGAGACAAATCCACTACCAACAAAAATAAGGAAAAGTACATAGAAATGAAATGAGTGGCGAGCGAAGCGACGACGATCAAAATGCAATCATCCTCGAAGAAGTAGCGAAGATCACGTCTAGAGCTAGAATACCTGTGAAAGACAATAGCACACACCTGGCAAGACAACCAGGTCCTCAGAGGGACGTAACAAGACACATCATAGCATGCCATATAAACTGAATAAAAAATTGCTCAATAAATAAGTAAATCGAATTTATAACATGGTCCAATACGCACCTACTGAACGAGCGTACCATCCCCCCAACCAAACAAGGACAGGAGATGGTAAACTAATTTACGACGACATATCTTCCCATGCTAATAATCCGATGTGGTATCCGGACCCCAGCAAGGTTCAATACCTTCTCATCGAAGTAGTAAGTCACACCTACAACAAAACAAGGACAAGATGTGACGAACTAATCCGCGACAAGTTATTGTTTCAAGCCACGGTCAGATACAAGTACCCAAACCAAAAGTACTCGTACCTAACGGATAGGGTAACCTACCATTCTAAGTGAAATATTGTTAAGAACAATCCTTCCTACGCATGGGCCATGGCTGAATAGGATCGGCGTAGTCCCCCCTTGGGGCACTAGAGGCCCAAGCAGTAAGAGCATGACGTTCCGCAGAATCGTCAGTGGCCGTCAGTAGTCATGGGTAAGCTGACCCGCGTCTCCGACGGAGCTCACGGGTTACAAAAGGGAAAGTGCATCGAAGCCCATACGCTAAGGAATTGTTCTCCCCGCCCAATGCCTATTATGTTGTATCCACAACATTAACCTCTATAACCGCTAAGTCAAACTAGCATGCAACCTCTATTAGCGGTTATTCCTATCGCACGGCTTGTACGTACTGGTGGCCAGCCAATCACGCACTTCCGTGTTCTACATGTGACACACAACTTCGTGTTTACAACGTGTCAAGGCCAATGAATGCGACACACAAGGTGGTCCCTTAAATCTAGGTTTAATTTGTAAGAAAAATTAATACACAGCAGGAAATATAAAAGAACAGTTATGCCATGTATCACAGTTTATAAAGAAAATAATAGACATGCATGAAATATGAGCTAAAAATAATTAAACAGCTAATGGCAAGGTGTCTTGCCTGGTAGAGCGCCTGGTGTGCTGCGATAATCAAGATGGCACGATCTGCAACTTCGGTGTAACAACTGTACAAGGGGACCTCGGATGGTGGCACGGTCGGTTCCATTGAGTCCAGAAGGGTCAAATCGATTAGGGTGGACATAAAGTAGTCTAGGATTGGCGAGGGAATAAGAAGGATGGGATTGGTCTCGGACAGAATTAAAGGAATTCGATAAATAATATATGATTTTAGAAATATCTACAATATTTGGAACTAGATTTTTATTAATAAATAAACTTTTTGGGAATAATACATTGAGAAATCGAAATCATTTTGGACTAAACTCTAAGTTCCGATAAATAATATTTTAGATAAATCTATATTCTTAAACTTAGTTTTAGATAGATACCAAAAAAAAAAAAAATTATTTAAGGCAAACCTAATTTTGAGTCAAAAACATCATTGGATTTGCGGGTCAAAATATTTCTAAATAAATATTTAAAATCTCGAAAAATTTATCTAGGTTCTAAAACTATATAAAGGTCAAGCCAAATATAATATTTGTATCTATATTTTTGAAATCTTGTTATACCTAATTATACAAAAACCAATTTCTAATAATAAATCAATTTAACCATAATTCTTAGTCAATAGTAAAATTATAAAATATTATTAATAATGATAATAATAATAATACATAGTGTACCTATGTACATATAATATTAATTTGTAAAAATAACTTTTACTAATAAATAATTATACTGTAATTATCAGAATAATACTAATAATAATAATAATAATAATAATAATAATAATAATAATAATAATATAATGATAATATGTTACTGTACCCAAACATTCCAATACTTTAACAAAGGCTAAAACAAAAATCAACACAAAAAAAATCCCAAAATGACAAAGTAAAAAAAAAACAGAGGGAAAGACAAGCTATTGCAGCCTGTGCTGCTCGCCTGCTATCGAGAAGGAGAGAGAGTGAGAACAAAAAAGAAAACAGAAAGAGGAGGGAGAAGTCTTAATCCACAGAGGAACGGAAGGGGTTTTCGAAGGGATTTTCCTGGAAACGAGTGGGAGAGAGAGCGGCTTAGGGAAGGAGGATGGAGGCAGAGAGGGAGAGCGCGGCCGGGGTTTGGCGACGGTGAGGCGGCGGTTAGGCGGGTGTTAGGTCGGAGAGGCGGTGGCGAAGAACGGCGGGGCGGAGATCGGGAAGAAGCAGAGGCTCGGAGTCGGAGGGCGGTGAGGCCAGGCGGGCGTGAAGGAAATCGGTGATCCGGCGGGTGGAAGCTAGGGCGGAGGTCGGGCGTTTCGGTTGGGGCTGCGCCGGAGGCGGCGGAGTCACTGGGGTGGCCGGAAAAAAGCTCGACGCCGGCAGATCTGGGTGAGGGTTTTCACGCACGGAGGGGGCGCGCGGTGGCAGGACGGCTCGGCTGGGGTCGGTCGGTCGGTCGGAGCTCGGGGAGATGAGCGGAGGGGTCGGACTGGCTCGTGACCGGAGTCGGGGAACGGCGGCGTATGGAAGGTTTTCCGGCGGTTCAGTGGTGGGAAGGACGGCGAACGCGGGGGAGGACGACGGCTGGAACGCGCGAGCGGCGCCAAGGCGGGGCGCTGCGGCAAGGGTCGGCGGATGGCGGCGCTTCCCCGGAGTTCCAGATCCAGGCGCCTGGCTCGGCGCACGAGGACGGCCGGGTGAGGCTGCGCTCGCGGTGGCGGTGAGTAAAAATTGGGTTTTCCAGTTTTGTTTCCGTTCTGGTTTTCTTCTGTTGTGGCGGTGGTGTTCGGATGGTGACCATGGTGGTTGCCGTGGTGTACGGTCGTCGGGGACAGGTTGGTGATTGTGTCGGAGTTCGACGGGGGTGTTGTCGTTTAATGGTGGTGGCGAAGGCAGTAGGGGTTGGTTCTGGCGGTGGCTACAATTGGTGGTGGCGACGTGGTTGAAGGCTGATCGTGGGGAATGGTTGGAGGCCGGGAAGAGGACAGGAAACTAGGTTTAGGTTTTTGGGATTGGGTATTAGGAAATATGGAATTCGTATTGTGTCGGGTTTGTCGACACGAGAGGGATGAATAATGTATATGTACAAAAATATGGAATAAGACGGGGAGGGGAAACACGGACACGGTGCACGGGGTTGGGAATTATTTGTGGAGAAATATTGTGGATGATGAAATTTGGAGGAGTACCTGCCTATATTTATAGGATGTGGGAATTCCCAATTTGGATAGGATTAGGATTATTTAAAACCCAAAATAGATATTCCTAATTTAATTCAAAGCAATCAATCCCAATCCAAATCCAAAATCAAATCTAATTTAAATCAAATTAAAATACCTTTAGTTTAAAATCAAATCAATTTAAATATAGATAGTTTATTATTTATAGGTATCCATGGAATCGAACCAAAATTTAAACTGTCACAAATATTTCAAAAATATGTTTTCCAAAAATACCATAATAATTTATTTCGAAAATAATAAATCTTTTTGAATAATAAATCTTTTTGGAATAATAAATATTAATATTAAGAATTTCGAAAATACATTATGAAATAAATATTTTTGTACGAAAACTTTTATTATTAATAACTGCTAAAAACAATAGGCTTTTCATAGCAAGAATAATAATTTTATATAATATTTTGAAAGTGCAATAAAATAGAAAAGAAAATGTTTTTATAAATATGTACGCTCGCACATATTCGCACTCGTCGAGCAAAATAAAATTTTGCATACGACGTACAATACGACTACGTGACATACCATACCAAAAAATTTTAAATCCATGCAAATTAATAAATAAATAAAATTAAAAAAAATAGTAAAAATTTAGGGGTTTTACATATTTAGACTTATTGTATGGAACACCCAGTGAGAGGTTAGAATGATCAACGGACTTCCAGTCAAGGGAACAACATAGAATAGTTTGGAAGCAACACAGAACAATCGCAGAAGCACTATGAATCATCATAGAGACAACTTTGATTTCATCGCGAAAGCAACTTTGAGTATTCGCGGAAGCAACTTTGATTCACCGCGGAAGCAACTTTTGAATAATCGCGAAAGCAATCTTTGAATCATCGCGGAAGCAGCTTAGAATCATCTTAGTAGCAACATTGATTCGAAACAAATCGAATAGGAATCCAAGGACGTAAAGCCGTGCTCTGATACCATTATGTCACGCCCCGATCCCGGAGGATCGAAAACAAGCCACTGGGCGTGATGCCGTACAAGTCTAGATTGCACTTGTACAAGGCAAAACCATTACAGTTCCTGGTAATTCTCAGAAAACATCGATAACGCAGCGGAACCAAGCAGATAAATTGAAGTCACACAATTTATATAGAAATGTATTTCTTTATTGATAATCAAAATGGATTACAAGGCTTGCAACAGAATTCAGAGTTTACAATTGATTACAAGACTCACAGCAGAACATAGGGTTTACAACTGTTTACAAGGCTCTTAAATAGTCGACTGAATGTATACACTTGCCCTTTAGGCTACAACTGAATATGCCGACTTCTTTACAATGAACTTGCCAATATGGCTACAATCTTACTGGTACAACTGAGTTCCACTGTTCCATACATTATGTCCCGTATAGCAGAAGACATCATCTTGAAAGAAGAGCTTCTGCACATCCATCCGATTCATCGATGCCAAGCACTGATTCACAGGATTTCCCCCAAGCAAACACCTGTAATATTGCCCACAACGTGGGTCAGTACATCATCAATGTACTGGCGAGCGGTGCTGGCCCAACTCACCTAAGAAGACAGCACTAAGTAATCATGTTATAGAACATTATTATCAATGGTCTTTCTCGTTGTCTTAGGGTCAATTTCATGTTATAGCCGACAAGAAGTAAAGCATGCATATCTCATAGCCAACATAATTTAAAGCATACAGTTATCACCCTTTGGTGATTCTTACCCACGGTCGTGTAGCCATCCCTGTACATTTATAATACTTACTCTGCCTGCACAAGACATTGTTAGGCACAATATCATGATTCAATATGGTTATCACCGTTTAGGTGAATTCTTACTAAAGCCGACATCCTTCCCTGTATTTGAGTAATAACTTACTCTGCCTGCATAAGACATCATTAGCACCTGACCTATCTATATGAAAGTCACTGGCGATACGCCATCCTGGACCGTCTTACAGATATACAGCGCCCTTGCCAGTACAGGTAGCTAGCCCCACTGCAAGTCCTGTATACCGTGCTACTACTTCAGCACTGCCACTACTTCGACATTGGTTTCCCCTAGGACGAACCGGGTTCCATGGCCCAGGAATACCGTTCGAGAAACCACCTTGTCGACAAGTTGTCCATGACCATGCAACTATATGCAACTTATCTAAGAAGAAAACATATAATGCATGATAAGGAAAACTAAGCAAAACCATCATTATCATTCGTACTTGCCATCTTGCCATCTAACCATCTTGCCTTGAGCCAATGCTCACATTATCATCTGCCCAATCCAGGGTCTTGGCGTAATCAACATTCTACATCGACGACGGGATAATAGAATGTTGTTACCCAATGCCTTGCCACATCTTTCTAACCAACTCAGTGTACTCACCGTCCAATTCTTGGGACTTAGCATCTGTTTAGCATGCATTCATTCAAATGCAATTCAAGCATACTCACTGCCCAGTTCTTGGGTCTTAACATCTATTTTGCCATCTATTCATTAAGCCAAAGCTCGATATACTCACCTGCCCAAGTATTTGGGACTTCGCCTTCACCTGTCATGTAATTCATCGCAACAGCGTACAAGCATACAATTCATCTAGCCACAACAGTTTACGTTCAGGTGATTATCTTTCATTATCTTTCCAAATTCCATGCAAGGTGTTATTGAACAAACTCAACTAGAAACATAGCAAACTCATCCTTATTTTAAGCGTGAAGCTAAAGGATCTTAGAAGGGATCAACACTACTCACATTCATAGGACGATTCCCGCCTCGATCGCATAGTCTTCCAAGTGATCCTTCGTATATCCACAAGTCCAACAAGGCTTCATCGAACCAACCATCCATCATAAGGCATCTTGCGGGTCGGGGCACTACAGTAGCAACAACATAGAATTTTCTAGAGAAGCAATAATAATCCTAACATGAGAAAAAAAAGTCCTTTGGTCTATTCAAAAGGATAAGACGTAATGATCTGCTTTCCATTATTGCTTAAGAAAACAAATTTTTGGATCGATAGTACTAGAATTATGCAACACGATAAATAGTAAATCAGGAAAGAAAATAAACTAATTAGATAATAAAAAAAATCCTTACAACATTTAATTAGCTCGGCAACCGTGGCATGAGCTAAAGGTGAAGGAAAAATTTTATTACAGAAAATATCAACCAATATTGTCTACAGGTAAAGTAACAAACAACTAAATAGATATTCCTAATATTAATACTAATAATATAATACTAAAATATAGGAGGAGATATACTGGTTGACGGATTTGGGGTATGGTCAAGAAAAATTTATAGACATCTATAGCTCTAAACAATTAGGGAATCATGTTACTAGTTTAGGGTCGAGAACAAGGATGATAAAATTTTGAGAAGAAGACATAGTCATATGGGTCGATGACTTAATTATAACTGCATATAATCACTATCATGGCTATGAAAAATATGGCAACTAAGGTGTGACACTTCTAACTCATTAGAGTAACATCCTTTATTTTTATTTCCTCATCAAGATAAAAAAAATCAAATTCTTGTAAATAAAATTTCTTCATAAATTTCTTCAGTATAAAATCTTTAAATCAAAACAATCATCCACCAATTTTCTTAATCTCTTTAAGATCGTCGCATATAAATATAATTATAACTTTAAAATACCCAACCAATCCTTTTATCATCACACCAACTCCCTTTTATTTTCCCCCTTTTTTTTCTTCAACTTTAATTCAGTTTACCTAATCTAAAAGATTGTAACTCTCTTATGAAAATACTTAAATCAATCACCGAGATAAATATTATCATAATACTAAATTCTTTTTTTTTTCCAAAAGAAACTTCTATAAAAATTTATCAATCTAAAAAAAAAAGATTTAAATCTCAAAAAAATTTCAATCAAAATTTGTTCCATCAAACAAAATTCAATCACAAAAAAAAATACCTCAAATTTCTAAATCGATCCTCGAAATAAACTTTATTATAGTACAAACATCCTTTTCTTTTCTCCTCAAAATTTTTAGACTAAAATTACCCAACTCCAAATTTTAAATCACTTTATGAAATGCATCAAATTTCTAAATTCTTCTTAAATAAACCCTTTTTTTCATCAAGGTCAAAATATTCAATCTTTAAAGAAATATAAATCTCATAGGCAACTCTTAACTATTTCTATTTACAATCATCTATCCTCAAAATTAAAAAAAATTATTCTTCTATTTTGGAAACCAACATAAATCATCAACCAATTTAAATCTCATGTAGCAATGTGAATATTTAAATTTTTAATCATCAAGTTGATTTTATATCCTCTCTAACCAATCATAGAATTTTTTTTTTTTAAAAACTCAAATCAAAACTTTAAATCATCTTCTCAAATCGATCATCGAGTTTATTTTATTAATCAACTTCTAACAGTCTTTCCCATATGAGTATAAGTAATCTTTCTCACTATCATTCGAAATTGATATATCATTACTACTCAACTTTGAATTTAACTAATCATTCATGCAAAAATTATATCTTTCAAAAATATGGTGTTCATCAACCTGCAATATTTAGTACTTTCCCAAAATTCAATTATAGACTCAACCGCCTAATTAGCTGCCAAGGTAACCCATCTAGCCATATAGTTAACTCAAGAGTGTATATAGTATAGCATCTTCCAAACCTCTATCAATCATGACAAGCAAGGGGTACGGTAGATTAGATCGAGAAGGATATAATTGCAAGGAAGTCAAAGAGTCAGAAGATATAAATCAAAGAAGAGATCAAGTATTTCGAGGAGTTTGAAATGAGTCGAAATCAAACGAGATCAAAGGATAAAAAGAATCAATTGTGGATGAGACACAATAGTCCTAATCCTATACGCAGGCTTGCTTAATTGGTACGGTAAAGTAACCAAACAATATTTTCTCGACCTGCATGGGCCACCACTAAAATACATGTCACGCCCCGGTTCCAAAATATGTGGGACCAGAAACACGTGGCGTGCCAGCTGTACGATCAAGTATAGAAAAACCCCAATTTAATGGACTATACTCGATCGTAGTACGCTGAAGTAACAACTAAATAACAATACAGGCAGGTAAATACTAATCTCATCCACAGAAAAAATCACAGAATAAAGCTGGAAGGAATGAAAATAACTCCGAATCAAACTACAAGTCATGACTAGTGGAAAATAATCCACCAATAAATGTATGAAAGAACTACTAAAAGAGTACAACTGAACCAGAAAAGAAATAGATAGCCACTAGCAGAAATCACCTAAGAACTCAAGAAACTCACGAGGCTCAACATTGAAGTCCTCGTCAGAAAAAGTCTCCAATCTCCGTAGTCCGTCGGTACCTGTGCTCGTCCCAATCTGGAAAAGGTGCCAGGTCCTCAGAGGGACATAACAAGTACACAAGAAATCGACATGCATGATAGTACAGGGCAGTATATAAATAACTAGAACAAAATGTAACATAACATCTCCCCAACCAAACAAGGACAGGATATATCATGCGACATACGACAGGTAAACTAACCATCTATGTGTAAAATGCACTCGAGACATCTCTAGTGGCACATGAGAGGGGGAGAAGAAGAAGAAACGGCCACCAAACGTTCTACGGTTTGAGAAACGAGGGGCTACGAGCATCCGGCGTCCATTAGAAACAGAAATTCTCATACACCACTAGTAGACTCTCCCCACCCAATGTATATTCGTACCGTATACGTGGTACAAATAATATGCAAGACGTCATAGTATATATAAGTAGACCTGTACCAACCACTAGACCAGACGCGAACTCACGTGCCAATGATCAGTCGACACACAAATCCATGCTCTCAACTCACTCATATAGTGATCGTGTATGATACGGTGTCCGGCTAGAAGGTACCACATACCTTCACAATACACGGAATAAGTCCACTACTACTAGACGCGTGCACACAACTGAGAAGTAACTAGGTAACATAAACTAACTGCAAAAATATACAATCAAGCAAGGTGTACTTGCCTGTGTCCAGCAACTGAGTATCTGGGTCCAAAGTAGAGTCCGAGTCCCGAGAAGCAAATAATCCTAAACAAAATTTATCTCTAATTATTTACTAATTAAACAATTTAAACAATTCATTTAATTGCTAAGTAATCTATAATTTAAATTAATCTAGTACTACTAGCTAACTAGTATCAAATTTTTATGAATAATAATTATACAATAATAAGTAGGTAACCATACTTATTATCATACCATTTATATTCTGAAATTTATTTACAACTAAATATTTAATAATTAATTAATTAATTAATGATAATCAATTAACCAGCCATTTTAATACACACATGAATTCATAATTCCTAATAATACTAACATAAATAGTAAAAATCCTTAAAAATCATTTTTAGTCTATTTTAATAATAAGCTAAATAATATCAGTATAATAAATATATATTATATATATATTTTACAGAAAATGAATTATTATCATTAAACTATTTATTAAATAACTAGTTGAATAATAACAATAAGTACTTAATAATTCTAAATAAATCCAAATAAATCACCACCAACCTTAAATTTAATCATTAAAACTAAATTTATAGTAGTAACACAAAATTAATAATTATTTAAATTAATAAATAATTATTACACAATTTATTACATAAACCTAAACATGATTCTCAAAATTACTTTTAAGTCTTAGAAATTCGTAGATATATCTAAAATACATAAAATAAATTCCTAAATACCATATTTACACATTTCTAACAGAATCATATCACTTCACAAAATTTACAATATTTATATAATTAATAACAATTAATTATATAATATATTCAACTTATGTAATAAATCTAGAAATTACTCAACTAAATCCAATTAATTATAAATAATAATAAATAAATATTGGAATTATTTTTATACAGAATAACATGCTATTACAAACATTTTATATTCAATAAGTATTATTTAATTACTAACCAAATAAATAAGATAAATTGAAAACAATATTTAATATTCAATTTGATTAATACAAAACTTCCAAGATAAATCTAAAAATAATATTTTAAACACCAATGAAATTCTGGAAAAATTTCCATAACTTACTTTATAATTAAATCTATATTTTCCATATAATTTATATTATTTAATTATTTATTAATTAAATAATAAGCATCAAAACGGAATTAATTAAGCAGTGTAAATTCGCTGTTTTTCACATAAAATAATTATAAATTAAATTACTAAAATTCTGCAAAAAATTATTTTAAAATACTATATTAATTATACAAACTTTTTCATGTACAAAGTTTTCTCTAATTCGTAATCAAAATGTTACATAAAATTAAAACAGAAAACACATTTAATTAATTACTAACATTGAAACTTCATAATTAAATATAAATAAATATCAATAATTAATATTAAATCACACGAAAATTAGGGTAGAACCCCTACATATTTACCAATGATTTCCTATATTTAGATCTAATTAATCATCCATCTATTCATCACAACAATCCTTATAATAATCTGAATATTCAGAATTTAATTATTAAAACTTGGTTTAAAGCATGCAAAGAGGATTTAATCCACGTGACAGCGCCACGGGGGGGTCGGGGTTACCTTGCCACGCCGCAGGGGGGTGGCTCGCCGACGAGGGGGTGTTGCGCCGACGAGGGGGCCGCCGGATTGGGGCCGGGCGGGTGCAGCGCGTGCGGGAGGGCGCCGGCTGCTACACGCGGGCGCGGGAAACGCCGCGTCTCGTCGTCGACGGCGGGGCTCCGGGTGAGGGGGGAAGGAGATAGACGAGAGAGAGAGGGATAGGGTGGCGGTGATGAAGGGGGGCTGGTGGTTTGTGTGGAGGCAAGTTTAGGGTTAGGGTTGAGAGTAGATGCATATATATATATATATATATATATATATATATATATATATATATATATATATATATATATATATATATATATATATATATATGGATGAAGGAGATCCAAATGAATAGGACCATACTGGGTTGGGCCTAAGTTAGGGTTAAACTTAAGGAATGGGTTTGGTTGCTAGGAATTTTAACATCACATCTATATAAGTATAGATATATATATAATCTAAAAATAAAACCAATTGAATAATAACAATATATATATTTAATTATTGATATAAATATAATCTAATAATAAATCTATATGAAACTTGGTTAGAGTTTATAAATAATTTAATAATTAATGTAACAGCATTTATTTAACAAATAACAATATTTAGTAATCTTGCATCTATATATTTATTTACAATATAAATTAAACCCTGATTAGAAATAATTAATTAATTATTTAATTAAAATAGATTAACAAGCTATTGTGCAAAAAAATAAAAAAAAATAATTTTAAAAATTCCCTGAAAATTCAGGGGGTTTACAGAGAGAGTCGGGCGAAAGAATACAACAAGTAAGCATGTGGTCAACGAATTGAATACAGACCCTCTACACATTGATTGCATAATATCCTCATGGACCACACGTATGACTGACGGATATCCCAAGCCGTCTACATGCTGAAAGTTGGTATTCTAAAATACACAGTATACGTGACTTAATCATTGTTGCACTATTGTCTATTGTTCTTCTTTCATCAAGTCTACCTTCTTATTGTCATCATGTCTTAGTGGTATGTCAAAGTCTACCTTCATATTGTTATCATGTCTCAGAGGTATAATTCCTTACCATACAATGTCATGCCTATACTTATCTTCAGTTACTTTCCTTTTATTATTTCTTCATGCTTGTATACTATATTGTGTAATGTAGTGTTATGGTGATCTTACTCTGATCCTGACTGGATAACTATTTTTCAGCTTTAGATGAAGAAATTTTCCTCGAGGTCTACGGTGAGTATGTTGGCGACCTTGACGTCACTGGCGTACCCGATTCCAGCACTGATGCGAATTATCATATTTTCTTCCTTATGGATTCGCATTAGTTAGTAGTTATAGTTATAGAGTTTAGTTTGTTTTATTTTTTGCTATCCGGATTTGTTTTCGAGACTTTATGAGTTGTAGTGGATTATTTGATAATTATGATATTGAGACTATTTGATATCTTTGGTGACTATTGATGGCTTAGTTGTTGATGATATATGTGCGTGTTGTGCTTGTTGTGGAACATTGTTATCATAGACAACGTACTACCACCGATGCTGAGGTGTAGGCTGGACTTGATCACGAACTCGTATCCCAAAATTGGGAGCAGGTCGTGACAACTGTGTTGTATATCTGAGTGTTATCATGATTTACAGCTTAAGTATTCTGCTAATGGGCTTGTTGTGTAGCTTGGCCCATTAGTGAAGTTGTAACTCCACTTTTCTAATATTATGAAATTGGGCATTTCTATGATTTTCCAAAAATCTTTTCTAATATTTATTCATTATATATTTCCTATTAATTACTACTTGGAAAATTCTATATTTTAAATTATAAATTAGTTCTATTAATTCTTATTGATTTATCCAATATTGGCTACTTATAGTTTTTCTATTCCATGTCATGGATAATGATTCTATTTACTTGCTTCTACATTTTTGCTTGGACTAATACCTGAGCCTATGGCCTGTTTAGTCAAATTCTGTGGGCCGACCCAGCCCATCAACTCCTCTGTTGTGGGGTGCGGATCTACCAAATGGTTCCACATCTGTAAACCCTATAACCCGTTAACCCTTATACCAAATAAAATATGGTCGTTGGACCAACAAATCCCCAAATTCCTTTCTTTTGAATTCTCCTCTTCGTCTCTGTTACTTCAAGGGGACGACGACGAAGCAAGCTGCAGCGCTGCCGCGGGGGGAACTTCCAGAGGCTTCACCGCCGTCCCCATCTAACCACCCATTCCATCTCCATCGTCCAATCATAACGAATTTGTAACCGCCTTCCCGTCCAACTGTTAAATGCCTGCCCGCCTGACCGCACAACCGCCTGCCCGTCGCTGCCGTGCCTATATAATGGATCCCCAGACCCCCTTCTTCTTTATCACTCCTTCTGCGGCAAAGCCCTTTCGGTTTGTCCATTGCCATTCCTTCTTCTCTTTCCTCGTTCCCTTCCTTCGAGCAAGTACTGCCATGGCGATGGAGCTTCGAACCGCTGGTGTGCAGTGAAGATGACGACACGACGAAGATTCGATCCTCTCTGTCCTGCATCTGCGCGACATCGATCATCACCGGCGGGAGACTCGAGGAGATCAGCAGAGCTTCAATCTGATCGATCGATTTCGAGGAAATCCAAATTGAAGTTAGATCAGTAAGTTCTTCATCTTTCTCCCTTGCAAATTTCCTTGGAACATTGAATTCTTTTCTTGTTGTTGGGATTACTTTTGAAAGAGTCTCGTATGGGTGTTCGAACAAATTTTTGTTCCCAGTTCTGTAGATTCTTGTTGTTTGGTGAGTTATCTATGGTTCTCCAAAATTTTAATCAAATCTCATACAAATTGAACTCACAATCGTTCTTTCTGTTCACGCACACGAAGTGTTTGATGGAATACTTGAATCTGGTTTTAGTTCACATCTGGACACGTGCGGCATTGTATCGGACACTAAGGAGTGTCCCTGACTCTGTAAAGTGCACGGGTACAATTCTTGACACCCTCTCTGAATTCTTGGCTTCGAGTGTAGCCGTTGATTCTCATATCTATGTTTTCTAATTGTATCAGACACTGATACGGGTGATAGCCGGCATAATTTAGCATTTGGAATTATGTTTCGATTTTGGTATGGATTGGTCCTCGACACGTATTGTATTTGTGGTGACACAACACTAGTATCAGACTCTATGTTTTAATTTCGGAAGATCATTGTCCAGTGATAGGTTGGCTCTATTGAGTAGTCTTGGTTTTTCAATATTTGAATGTTGGATTAGGTTAGCAGTTGAGTTTGTATATTTGTTCAACCGTAAAGTAAGACTTGGCCAAGGGTTTTGAGTTGGATTTGTAAAGACCAATGCTCACTGATGGCCATAGTTGACTGGTCAAGCCCAAGTTTATACAAAAGTAGAGTAGTGGTTTAAGTTGAACCAATTGTTCTATTGGCTGATGGTTGTACTAGAGTAGCTAAATACAGATAGCTAACTATTGGTACTTATAATAATAGAGAATAGTGGATTAAATAATAGGAATTAGTGACTTGGTTAGGATCTTGGTATTATTATTTCACAATATTGAGGAAACCTTAGAATAGTTTCTAAAACAAATTTTCTATTCCTAGGTGATCTAGAGGACTTGGACAAAACCCCAGAATCAAGGCAAGTACATGTACTCAGTATTACCATCATTGCATGCATTGCACTCACATTATCTATTGTCATTATTTTACTGTTCTTGCTCGATTGATTGTATTGTTTCTCGTGTCGGGTGGGAGACGTTCTAAGATATGTGATTGACTAATATTGGACAAATATTGCCTGATAGCATACTCCGTATGCCTGATGTCCATTTCGTGTGTGACTGATAACATTGTCGTCAGATATGCCTGATTATTGCGTGACTGATAGCATTGTCGTCAGACATGCCTGATTATTGATTGACTGATAGCATATTCTATATGCTTGATTATATATTAGTTCCCACATGTTGATAACGTCCAATTGCACTTGTACACATAGCTAGTGCATACTTTATATTCATATTGCTTCTCTATCTTTCAGTTCTATTTGTTATACTGTTCTATTGATCTTCCATGGTAAGTTTTATTGAGTTACATTGTGCTTTGCTCCTTTCCTGACTAGATCGTTGATTACAGGTGAGATGGATCTTTAGATTGTCATGGCTGGCATTGGAGCTCACTTGACATTGAGATATCTAGTTTCATGTATAGGAGATTGATTGAGTGTATTTGATTATACGTTGTTGTTGTATCATTTATCTTTTACCGGTTTTGTACCCGGTCATTCATGTATAAGTTATAATAATTGTATAGCGGATTGCTGTAATGGCTAGTATAGATTCCGAGATTAGATGCTGTGATGAGATTATTTTTTGTTATTTATGACTAGACGGCTCACTACCGCTGTCAACGACAGTGTAGATCGGGCATGTATCGACCCGTACCCGATCATTCTGGAGCGGGACGTGATAGAATTGCTGTTGGCATGTATTCATATTCCTGGTCCTACGTATTTGGGACTGGAACGTTACAGCAAGTGTTTGCGGAATATGATACTCATGGCACGATGGTACGTAGCTCCCGCATTCTTCAAGCCGAACGACATTACTGTGTAACAGAATACCCCCATCGGAGTCTGAAAGGACATATGTTTCTCGTCATCTGGAAACATCTTGATCTGGTTATAACCAGAGTAACCGTCCATGAAAGACATGCGCTCGAATCCGCAGGTGGTGTCGACCATCACATCGGTGATGGGTAACGAGAATTCGTCCTTCGGGCAAGTAGCGTTCAAATCGCGGACATCTATACAGACTCGGATCTTCCCGTTTTTTTTAGTAACTGGAACGATATTGGCCACCCCGTCTGGATGCTGTTCCTCACAGATGAAGCCGCTTTTTATAAGATTGCTGACTTCTTTCTCGATAGTGTTCATGGTATCGAGGCTGAACCGTTGTTGTTGTTGCTTCAATGGCTTAGCTTTAGGCAATATATTCAGTTTGTGTACGACGACACTCGGGTCTAAACTCGGCATATCTTCGTAGCTCCAGGCGAAGACGTCTATGTATTCTCTATCAGCTCAATAAGAGACTCACGATCTTCTCCTTTTAAACTTTTGCTGATGAAGATCGATTTTGGAGAAGAGTCATCTCCCAAGTCGACTTGTACGATTTCCTCTTCGGTAGGCAGTTCGCGCAACTCGAAGCGCTTCTCCCATTGGGCATCAAATTGTTGAGCCCAGGGTTCAATTTCGAGGGGTTGAAAATAGCTCATCGTCTTCATCAACCTGGTCCGTTGACGTCATATTCATTGACACCGTTCTACGGAACACTTCCTTATCTGTCAAGCCCCTCCAAGGCAATGGGAGAGGTCTCCGGCTTTCAAAACTACCATGAGATTTTGCGACTGCTTACACATGCCACTGTTTGCTCCTGTCAGCCTTAGAGGTCCTATAATCAAGTGGGAGGCTCATTTGTTCCTCACCACCCAAAGTTTGTAGTCTCTTTCTAGTATAGTGAAGGTTTAATTAAGCTACCAAACTCTCTTTTGCTCCACAATATTTTCAATATCGCCTTAGCGATCTAGCTAAGCGTTGGGGGAAGGCTGGCACGACTCTTCGAGTAGGAAGATAGTGCACCGTACGGGTCGAAGTGTAGCCTAAAACACTAAGTCCGTGACAATATGCTCCAATTGCATTCTAGAGGAACTCATGAGTTCTTAATTTTTAAAACTCGACCATTTACCATATTTGGATTATATGCATCATCTGGTCTCTTGATTTTTTTTTTCAGGAACTAAAAAATAAAAAATAATAGGAAGATTAATAATTTTACTAAAATTCACGTGTCACATCTGTAAGTTGTTATTTTGAGTTTAAGTAGTGGAACTGTTACTATATATAGGCCTTTCCAATATTATAATATGCAGAAACTAATACCAACTAAACAAATGAACTAAATTATAGAAATGCAACTCCCAAATATCAAAATTCTTCAATATTTATGTATCTTTTAATCTGGTAAAGGTGCTTTCGAATATTGATCATGAATATATTTACTCCTAACACCGAAATATATAATAGACCTTGATCATTTCTAGTCGGATGAGTTATAGCTAGTAGCCCACATAAAGGACAAGAGAAAAAAAACTTGAAGAACTAAATAAAATTACATGATTTTAAAGTATCTTATATATATAAACTAGGGAAGTTTTGTATAAATCATATTTGAACTTGTAATTTATTATCCAAAATGAGCCAGAATATTATAAAGTAGCATAATATTACCTACTGCTTGACCAGTTTGTAGAGTGACATGCATTATTTCCTCTATATATATATTCTAAATAAGAATTAGTTCCTTGCTTTTAAATTGTTTCACGTAGCTTTCAACCTAGCACTTATGCAAGGAAAAGATTATTTGAAGGAAGGGTACTGAAGTTTTGGAAAAAGCGCTCTTTTCAAAAGTGGCTTTACGTACGTTAATAAGAGTGTTGAGCTAGTTGTATGTTTGATGAGTTCTAATTGTAGTTCAGCTTCCATAAGCAGTGTGTTCTTTTTGTTACAAGTCACCATCGATCGACCCTTGTAATGTCTGCTACCATCATCTAATTGTACATTAGCTTAAGAAATTATAATAATACATTCACATTAACCAAAGTACTTAATTGATCAATATGCAACATGCTATATAAATAAATGCACCTTCTTCTTGAATGGCCATGCATAGTGAATTAGAATGGAGTCACGCAAACTCGCCATCACCATGCTCTTCCTCTTTTCTTCCCTGGCGATCCTCTTATTCCCACAAGCCAACACCTTGACTGTCGTCGGCAACAACAGCAGGGGTTTCAGCCTAGAGCTCATCCACCACGATTCTGTGGATTCGCCTCTCTACTCTGGAGGGAACCTCACCTTTGTCGAACGACTGCAGAGGGATCTCGTGTTATCCGAGTCCCGAAGCCTTTGGCTCGAGGAGGAGGATCAGTCATCCGCAACCGTGGGTCGTCGATTACGAGATTTGAACATACGGCCGACCTTGACCCATGCGAACTTCTTGTACACGGTGGAAGCCATCATTGGCAGGAACCCTTCGACTGCATCCCATCTTCTACTGGACACGGGCAGCGGCCTAGTGTGGACACAGACTGAACCGTGCAACACTTGCTTCGAGCACGATGGACCCAGCTACAGTCTATCCCAGAGCTTCCGAAGGCTCGACAATCGCCACGCTATTTGCAAATCACCACCATTTCAAAGGGGTTCCCATAGGCAGTGCACATACGAGATAAAGTATACTACTTATAGTATATACATATATGTTATTATTTTTCTTCAAAGGCTCTCCCTCGACAATATCCTTGCTTCCTAATTACATACATATAACAGTACTAACTAATATTAGTTTAATTATGTCCTTATCATTCATAGGTACGCCGGAGGTCGACTCTACACTAGAGGCGCTCTTGGGCTCGAGCAATTCTCATTTGGATCGAAGAGCGATCCTACTCGGAAGACCATCATCCACGATGTTATTTTCGGTACCTCCTATGACAACAGTAGGAACATGTTCTCCAACAGAAGAAAAATAGTCGGGATTCTTGGGATGAACATGGCCGAGTACTCGTTCGTGATGCAGATGGCTAGCCGCCGCTTCTCCTACTGCTTGTTCCCTGGCCACGGAGTGAACAGCCACTTGAGGTTCGGCACCGACATTGTCATGCCGCATGGCGCCGCCTATCAAAGAGTACCATTCGTCATGAGAGATGGCTCCAACAAGTACTACCTGCCATTGGCGGGCATCAGCGTCAACGGCCAAGCTCTCAACCTGCAACCGGACGCTTTCGAACGGTGCATAATCGACTCGGGGGCGCCGGCAACCTTGGTCATCGAATCAGCTTACAATGCCATCGAGCATTGGCTTGTGGAGTATTTCCAGAGAATGCGACTACAGAGGATCGACGGTCCCGGTCCGTACAAACTCGGTCTCTGCTATCACATGCGGCCAGGAGACTCGGCGGATACTTTTCCTTTCCCTCAAATGGAGTTTCACTTCAACGGTGGTGCCACTCTGCTTCTTGAGAGGATCCAATTATTCTACGTAGACGAGGAGAACGGGATATTCTGTTTGTTCATGATTCGGTCGACACGTGGGTCCACGCTGATAGGCGCTCATGCACAGCTCAACACTCACTTTGTGTATGATGTTTCGGAAAGACAACTCCATTTTGCTCGGAGAAACAGCTGTGGCGGCCTCTAGATTAATTATTTCTCCAGCCCCAACGAATGAAGGAAAGGTTGACCAATAATGTTTTAATGATCAAGTGTTTACGACTCCTTGCATCATAGCAAATAAAAATTGTGAACCGTTTACAAAATGCGTACTAAAATCTTGACAATGAACAAATCTGGTCGGATCGTATGGATTATGTGAGAATCTCTCTCTCTCTCTCTCTCTCTCTCTCTCTCTCTCTTATAGACGGCTTGAGCAAGTATTTCTTACGGAACCATTTTAAACTCGCTCATAAAAATGAGTTTACATTGGAAAATTTTGTCATGGCTTGATTCCATTCTACATTCTCCCGCCTCGGGAATGGCTCTCGCACTTCCTCTACCATTTCCAGGAAGAACGGTCTCCACATAAACTCCTCAAATTTTGGGCATATATTTCTTTAGTTTTGTGTGTGCATGCATGAGGGAATATTATAACTTCAATCCACTACTTTTCTCTTCCCTTGTTGCTAACCAACATCATAATTCAATATTCCAAATTCTAAGTCAATAGGGAAATCTTTATGAAGATCATATACATCCCAATAAAATTCAATATTAACATGCCAGCATCAAAATCATGATAATTTTTTTTTTCCAATTTTATATTTAAAAGGTGCTCCCATCGATTATGTCCCACGAAGGGTATGTTTAGTTGCAAACAAGTGGACCATATTAAAAAAAACATTAAAGAAGACCCATATTAAAAGCACAACAATCTTTGTTGGGTGGCATATCATAGAATATCAGACAACACCCATAAGCTAGAAATTTGTTATTCTTCCATTGTTACTCTTCTCTAACACAAGACTCCTCTCTTCCTCTTCCATTGTTATTCTTCCCTCTTCCTTTTGCTCTTCCATCCACAATTTGATATGGCACACAGTTCCTCTTTCTCTTCTTCTTTTTTGTTTTTCTCCCAAATCTAGGGGTTATTCCTAGATTTTATGTTTATTTCATGTAATTTTAAAATTTATTTAGTGGATTTTAGGTTATTGATTACCTAATAGGTATATATTTTAATGTTTCAAATCAAATTTAAAGGGTTTCGAACTTCAGCAATAGACAAAGGCCCATTGGAAATGACGTACGATTGTTAAAATTCTAATAGCCCTGATTATTGTTAGGATTAACAATGGGCCAACAAACTTTTGGTTTAACACCTTGACCGTCGTATATATACACAAATAGCAAAAATTTACAGTAATTGAAATCAGTAATATATGGCTGTAATCAAAACCAGGTTTATCATCTCTCCCTTCTAAAAATATATGCACCATCTTGAATCGTCATAGCAAAATTTACCTCATACAATGTAATGCCCCGCTCCGCACGGTGTATTATGCTGAGTCGTTGACTCGAGAGCTACGTTGGCCTGAAAGAAAGCTTTGAGTCAGTTCGAAGGCCAAATAAATCGAATCGATGCAAAGCATAAGTTCGGTTTGAACAAGTATTATTTTTAGTTGATTTCGTGTGCGGGCTACGCTCTTACGCTGAATTATAAGAGATCGACATTTTGTCTTATTTGCAACGGTGTCCGCAAAATCAAAACATCGCCTTGCAACGGACTGAGGCGTGGGCACGATAAGCCGAATCGGTCAAGTAGTTCAACGGAGCACGAAGTGCTCGAACGGCTAAGTCAGAAGAGTTGGCTATACAATAAAGTCATAAAATCGAGCTGCATCAGCTCGACGAAGCGACAATACGTATCGACATAAGGTGGGCAGGTTCAGATCCTTCTCCCCTACTCCTTCATGCCTAATAAATAAACATTTTTGTGCTATGTTTCTAGTAGTTTCTATATGCGAAGCTTGGCCGTGTCAAAGTCATAGTGTGTGTCGAACATTAAGAACAGAATAATAAACAATTGAGGCAACGTGCATCAAGGGCACGAGTCACGGTAAGATATTGATGGTAGAATATTGAAATGCAACACCGAGATGTGTAATATCCTGCTCCGCGCGAGGCATTTGGTTGGCTTGTTGAATGCTATCAGAATGTTGGACCAAAATTTGTGTTGGAGATCAAGATAATCGAGACTGATGCAGTCTCTTAGCTGGCTAGACGGATTGAGTTTGGAACGTGGCTCGCTGGTGGGACAACGTCTAGTGGGAATACGTGTGATCGAAACAGAAAGACCCTTTATACAAGGTGAGTGGAACTGTCATTCCTCCTCCTTACTCCTTCATGCCTAATAAAATAGAGAAATGGGATGCTTTAGTTGCTAAATTGATAGAGATGCTTATGTTGCCTAATATTGAATTGAACAACTTATGAACATTGAACTGCTGTATGAATCACACTTAAACTGTTAATGCGAATTGATGCCGAAGAATGAATTGATAATATCCCTTATAATAATTCTGCTGAAACAAAAGAAACACTTGAATAATGAGATACTTTGTGAAAGATATCCTGAGAAATGAATTGGCTATGCTATCGACCCAATGAACCGAATGAAATACTTGAATCATGTACACTCTGTATAATTGTTGCAAATAGACATGAATGTTGTCATTTTTTTATAAGTAATGGAATAATCGATAATTGTCCCAATAAAATGAATAAAATGCTGTAGGTCCTATTGAAATAAATAAAATGTTATTTGCTCCTCTTTGAAAGGAATGCTATGAGAAATGTTGCAATGAATGATGTAATGAGAAATGATGAGGCTTGGGATCGTCGAGATCACCAAGTGAACAGATGGTAATGTTGGAAAGGAATAAGTCATTTAATATGACTTGAATGAGATGAATGATGATGCACTATTACCTTTACTTATTTCAATATTTTACCATGCACTTTATGTTCACGGTCGAGTCAGACACACATTCGTATGGTCATGGAAAACTTGTACACAAGGGTGTCACGATCCGCACCTAAATATTCGGACACGAGTACATGGGCCACGTCCAGCCTACGCCGCAATATCGGCGGTAGAATGCTGTCATGTACCCAATAATATCTACACCGTCTAGTCGATCTATAACAACAATATGTACTCCAATTACAAACATCTAAGAAGATATGAATAAGAAAAGATAACAGTATCACTAGAACAACTAGGATCTACAAAATGATCATATGAGATAAGAATGTATCGGAGACAAAACAATAATAAAAACTAAATCAAACTACCAGGCCTAGAATTCCCGGGAGACAACTCACGGTGAAAGAATATCGAGATCCGCCTCAGCTAGCATCATCCTATAGTCCAATAATGTAGGGCATAACAATTCCTAAATTTTGTCAACGTATACAGACAGGATGGAAATGAGTACATAAACTAACATCAGTTCCAAATAAATTAAAAAAACACTATATGAGACAGTTATAATGGAATACAAGATAAAATATCAAGACAAGAAGTAAAACAGTACAAGTGAATTGAATATCATGTCATAGTGTGAAATATTGGAATGTAAAGCAGTACAGGAACATATGATGTATAATATAAAATATAAACGGTGCCTTGAGATATTAGAGCGTTATGTGATCGACTTGGGTCAAGATCCAACTGTTCCATTTGATTGGCTATGCACAAGAACAAGAACATGTAAACCTGGAGATCAGGTCGGCCAAAATGGAAAGCGATTATTCCAGCAGTATCAGGTCAGGCTACACCCTACGTGCGGTGAGGGTGGAGCTATACACAGGAAGTGACAGGAGGGTATTGATCACATAACCTCTAATAACTTTCCATCTCCGAGTAGTATAATGGATCCAACCATAGCACGTTACGACACAGAATTCTCTAAGAGGGTAACAAATCCCCTTAGGAATCGGTGTCTATAAAAGTACACGGACAATAGTTAAGAACAAGACATGTACGAGTATACCAGGTAAACCAGGAGTAACATCTCATGACGGGATCTAACGTATACTAGTCCATGTATCCTCATGTTGAGAATCAAGTAAAATACTACAACTGAATCAGATATAGTAGATATCAAAGCAATGAAAACTATCAGATAATGTACTTGCCTCAATTTAGTTGGAAGTCGACGTGCACGACACAAACGTGCCGACACACTATAGGTATGATGCTAAGCTCCACAAGATGGTCTCAAACGAAGGCACATACGGTTCCACTGAGTCTAGAATATTCCAAATAGCCTAGTTTGATATATAACAGTTTAGACTCAGGACTTGGCATGAAAATAGAGATGAGGAATAGAAAATGACTATAATAGTCGTGACTTACGATTTAAGGGAAAAGAATAATTACAAATACATATCTATCTACAAATCATTCATACTATTTAGAAACTATAATTTTATTTACAAAATATTATTAGGTAATATTAGAAACCCAAAAATCATTTAGAGTTTTAAAAATCATATATATATATATATATATATATATATATATATATATATATATATATATATATATATATATATATGAAATCTAATAATAATATGAATTGCAAGTTGTAGATTATTAAAATATTAAGTTGCTTCTCGTTATTCGTACATCGAAATCTACGACACGCAAATCGAGATAAGATGACCAACCGTAAGGTTAAAAATCTTATCATAGTGATCTACATGGTCAACTTGTCAATTTCAGCGATGTGAGATCACTGGAATCGACTGATCTTAGTTTCGTTGCACTAATTCCAAAATATGAACATAAAAAGAATTAATTATAACAAATAGTGATACATAAAAAATACCTACAGACATTGTTGGATGATGAAACAAATGTCACCAACGTGTCCATAATGGTCATATTAGATAGGATAGCTTATCCATAAGTCCAATTTGGACATAGGGACAAAAAGTTAATTTTGGGTCAAAATGAAGTCCGTCGTTGGACCCACTTTGTGCCGAAAAATGTGTCAGAATAAAAGTCTACTAAAGCTAACAAATTATATGTCCACGAATCCAGAATGACGATACGAACCCAACGGTATATCCGAAATTGGATTCGATGAGTCAATCTCAAAATGGTCCGTTCACGAAGACATTAGAATTCCGGTTTGCACGAAAATACGTGCCGGAGCCAGTGTCCACGAATCTAGTATAGTATATATCAACGAGTCCAAAATGACGATATGAACTCAACGGTATATCCAAAATTGGATTTCGATGAGCCGATCTCAAAATGGTCCGTTGACTCGGACTGTATGGCCCACTTTGTATCGAAAGCCAGGGCCCACATCCTCCAAATATAACAAATTTTATATGGATTCATGTCAGAACGATGCCACAAGTCTACTGATGGTGTCAGAATTTGAATCCGGAGTTCCGGGTCCAAAATTAAAATTTATAAGTTAAAAATTACGAATTCGGACGAACAACTTTTGCGTCAAATTCAACTAATCAAACAAGCTCACAATGAAACGAAACTTGAGGGGCAAGAAGATATTATACCAGCTGTGCACAAGAATTGGTGGTATATCAAACGGAGCTGCGACGGTGGATATACGAGTCCACGAAGTTGGCTCCACGAAACTGTCCAAAAATAACACAATTTAAATGGTCAATTTGGCGACCGGTTTTGATCTATCAAACGACCGAATTAGCAGTTGAAACTTGACGGGAGTGAAAGGGTATATACCGAGATAGCTTGTACTTTTGTAACTGTTTTATCAATAGAAATTACCTTTTTCCAAATATATATATATATATTATATTATATTATATATATTATATTATATTATATATATATATATATATATATATATATTGCATCCCCCAAGCATCTCCATGATAACATCCATTGGATCTTGTTTTAAGTCATCTAATCTTAACCGTTGATTTTTTAATGGTTAAGATTAGATGACTTAAAAAAGATCCAACGGTAATAAAAGAGGGGATGCTTGGGGGATGCAAAAATGAGGGAATATGGATCCCTCCTCTCTCTCTCTCTCACACACCATCACCATGCTCTTCCTCTTTTCTTCCCTGGCGATCCTCTTATTCCCACAAGCCAATACCTTAACCGTCGGCAACAACAGCAGCAAGGGTTTCGGCCTAACCTCTGTCGAACGACTGCAGAGGGATATCATGTTATCCGAGTCCCGAAGCCTTTGGCTCGAGAAGGAGGATCAGTCATCCGCAACAGTCGATCATCGATTACGAGATTTGGACATACGACTGACCATGACCCATGCCGGCGGCTCCATGTACACGGTGAAGGCCATCATTGGCAGCAACCCTTGGACATTGTCCCATCTTCTACTGGACACGCGCAGCGGCCTAGTGTGGACACGGACTGAACCGTGCAACACTTGCTTCAAGCACGATGGCCCCAGCTACAGGCTATCCCAGAGCTTCCATAGGCTCGACAATTGCTACGCTTATATCTGCAAACCACCAATATTTTATAAGCATCGACGCGATGGACAGTGCACATACATCAAAAGGTACGTATACTACTTCTTCAAAGGCTCTCCCTCGCTAAACACAATATCATTGCTTCATATTAATTACATACATACATATAACAGTACTTACTAACTAATATTAGTTTAATCATCTTCATATATATCATAGGTACCGCCACTACAAAAAAAGTGTGTTTCTTGGATGCCAAAAATCCGTCTTAAAAAGGCCAAAATCAGTCCTAAATCGTAATTTGGGACAAATTTTAGGATGGAATGTAACAGTGCTATTAGGGTGGCGTGGCAAAAAGTTTTAGGACGGAAAATACCATCCTAATTTGATTTTACGGTCGAAAAATCTAACTGTACCAAAAGAGTTTGAATTATTATATGTTTATGACGATTTACTAAACTGTTCCAAAAGAAAAGAGTTTGTGACGAATAACATCCGTCCTAAAAAATTTGCCTGCATCACAAAAGGATAGTTTATATCTAGGATAATTACATAACCGTCCCAAAAGTAATACTTATGAAATCATTGTTTGCATTTTCCAACTATAGAATATACAATTTAAATACACATATAACATAATTCATATGAACATGGCCATTGTCGAGCTTGTTCTCAGACGTATCTCCAGGAATCGGAGCTCCCATACAAAAAAAAGCTTAACAACATCAAGCATTCTTTACTACCATTTACAAAATAGAAAAACATATTACATTAAGTAGAAGACAACAAAATTCATATATAACTATAAGGTTCTGTCACGACCCGCACCCACTGTGAGGGTACGAGAACGTAACAACGCCCAGCCTGCGCCGCAGTATCGGCGGTAGAACGCTGTCCTAGGTCAATCATCTAACAATATAAAGGTACCTGTACAGTATATACACTCCGAATGGAGGTGACATAACAACATACAGTCTCAATCACATCTAAGGCAGAATGATAAGAATAAAAGATAGATAGATAAATGCTGGAATAAAAGATCCACAGGATACAATCAGAGAGAGAGTCTAAGTGTCTACTGCCATACAACTAAACATCCAACTCAATACAAGTCTCTAATACTGAAATGAAAGAATATACAATCAGATCTCAAATGACAGAAAAAGTAAACCTAGACTAAGGAGCCACAATCTCTAAGCTAGTGGATCAGGCTGGGAATCTGGGTCACACAAGTCATCAACAGCTGTCCCATAGTAGGTATCTATGCAGGCCTCCTCATCATCCTCTGTAATATTTCAACAGGTCCAGTCAGGACGGGAGCGAGCACAAAACATCTCACACAGTTCATATCGAGTTAGGAAATATAAAGCATGCAATAGAGTAAAGTACATGAAACGCTGAAAGAAGAAGATATATGAAAAACAATAGAGATTTGATAACAGGAAATATCTACATATGATAAGTAAGAACTGTAAGGAACATGTGATTTTAGAGTAAAATCTGGTTATGTAAACGGGCTAGGAAAATGCAATGGTAACTCCATTGTACGTGGGTGTACAATAGACATATACAATAGTTATACAATGTTGTACAATAGAATTTGAGTACATAACCAATTCTACTTCCCCTCCCCAATCAATACACAAGGATCTACTCCAGTTACGTTATCTTATACAATAGTGTACAATGTTATACAATGGATGTACAATGTTATACAATAGTGTACAATGGTCTATCCCTGGGCTCATGTGATAATGAGAGTACAATATGCACAATGAGTATACAAGGATATGGGTATTCAATAAATACAATATGGAAGTGAAACGCACGTCATAATATGTATCTAGTGAATACAAGGAGATAACATCTCAAAAGGAGATCCATATAGTACCAATTCGTGATAACAGTCGTGTCAACATCAAGTACAGTAATCTAGAACAAGAATGTAAATCCATACAAGTATGAAACGGTCAGAGAATGTACTCGCCTGATAGCCTGAGTGTCTGAAGAGAATATACTGTCCGAGGAGTGGTGTCTGTCTCCTATAGAACAGTACAAGTCACAACAAGTCTAAAATGATAAAATAAAACTCTACTATGCATTCTACATGAATCTAGGTCAATCTAGGCCCAAGTCAACTCTTGGTCAACTCTGGTCAACCCTAGAAGTCAAACTAGGTCTAACTAGGTCTAATCAAGTCTAAACTAGTCTAACCTAGGCTAACTAGCCTATTCCAAGTCTAACAAGACTGCACAATTCTAATCTAGACACTACACTGACCCACAGACACTTCTATAGGCTATAGGCTATCATATACATACCACACATACATTTATATACCTAATATATATATATAAAAGTACAACACAATGATACATTATATAGGATACATATATAGGATACATATATAGGATACATATATATATATATACCTCTCAAAACATACGCATATCTAGACACTCACACAATTAGCTCACACCTATACACACAAATACAATATATTCTCATACAAATAAATATTTATCCAACTCATATATAAACATATATATATGAGCTCACAAGAACCCACACACTAGGCTCACACAAGGGGCTAAAATTTGAATGGGGTTTGAAAGGGTGTACATGGACTGATATATATAGAGACTAATTTGTGTGTCAAGAGGGCTGTTTTGTGGACCAAGTTGGACTGTCTTGGGACAGCCAACAAGTTGGTGCTAAGGGCTGCTATGGGCCTGTTGGGGACAGGGATTTGGAGCATGTAAGAGGGCATGGCAGGGCTATGGGGACTGCACTAGAGGTGGTTTCAGGCTAGCATGGTACAAATGACAGTCCCAAAATAATAACAGTCACACAACCATATAAAACAATCCATAAAACAAGGAGCAGGAAACAGTGTTGTGTGTGACAGGAATGTGTACAATGTGTCAAGGTGCAGGAAGTTAACAGCAGTGAAGGAGAAGACTGTGTGTGTGTGCATACATGTGTGTTAGTGTAGAGGACAGTGAGTAATGCAAAATAGTGTGCTATGTGTTCAGTGTGAAATCACAGTGCAGAGAGCTATCAGGTATTAAGTAAGTTATGTGTCAATGTGTGATCAACATACAAGTCAAAAAGGAAATGAAATCAGTCCAAATCAACATTCTATTTTCAGTTTACAGCCCCGTTTCATATTCAAAACTTAGCTAACCATGAGCTATATCATGTGGAGAAAAGTGCACAAATCTCAGGTTCAACAAGTGACAGTGTCTTCAAAAGCAAAATCAGAAATCAGGCTGGAAATCTCAGGTATTCATGACACATAGGTTTCCCAATAAATTCAGGATTCAATAAAAAAACAGTGTTACTAATTCCTGTGTGTGGCAGGAATGATCTCAGGTCATCAAAAAATTCCAGATTTTCTAATACCCAAACAACACAGTTATTAAGGAACTGTGGAAAAACAGTCCACACATATCAGTTATCTCAGTTACAATCCATACCTAAAATCTGGAATTAGCAACAGTAAAAATGATAGGCAAATCATTGAACTAAGTGAAGAACCTGGAACCTACAGTTAACAGTAGAGGAAAGGAAAAATCAAAACAAAATCAAAACTGAAACTAAACTAAATCTCTGAAAACTGTATTTCCAGTTTTCTAAAAATCCTCCTCTTGATTCCCACACACCACCAATTCACCCAAAAATCGACACACAGTTAGTATACATAGAGAAGAACATGTTTAGGATTTAAAACACAGCATTAACATCATTCTAGATGCCAAAATCAACAGGCAAAAACCTATATGAAACCTGGGCAAAAACTGGAACTAAACATAATTCAGAAATTTCTATCTAAACAAACTCATTAAAAAAAATACTAAAATAACAATTGGAAGGTTGGTAACATAATTATACAATGCATACATGTTATATAGGGTGTTTGTGTCCAGCAAGAGGACACAAACGTGTCCAATCAATAAAAGAAACAAAAACAGTAAATATTAAACACACAGTGCACAATCAGTGCACAGGCAATATCGTGTCCGACACGACACGAGGGGTCGAACCACTTGGGGAACCCCGTGTCAGTCATGGACACAGCACGTGTGTCGAAACTCGTGGGTCGAGGCGCTGTGTGCACAGAGCAGTGCTGCCCGAGTAGCAGGGCAAGCCACCTGCCCGTGCACGCGTGTGCACGACCGCGTGTACGTGTCCAAAACTGATACGACACAACACGGAGACGTGTTCAGAACACAAGAAATGCACAAGCAAGGTCAAATCCAAATTTTCTATTCAAACACAAACCTAAAATTAGGTCGAAATGTCCTCAGTGGCATTTCGACAAACACCTACACAGCAGTCATGATACGTGTCCAAATGGACACAAAACTTAGGATACCCGACACAAAACCTATACATATGCTTAGGGGACTCCTAGGGCTCCCTAATGATGAAGACAAAACAAAATTTCATGGAGGGATGAGGAATTTACCTATTGTTGAACTTTCCAATAAAAACTCCTATTCAAAGCTCTTCTCCTTGATGTCCCAAACCACCAATATCACCACAAACTGAAATAAATCTCCATCAACAGAAAGTATACCGGTGTTAGAACTCATTGCAACTGATTTGGGGATTTTAGGACCTAAAATGAATTTATGGTGAATTAATGAAGACAAGAACTCACCTCCTTCTAAACTTGAGCTTTCCTAAAAGAGGCAACCCTAAACTAAGAGTGTATTTATAGGGTGGTGTTCCCAAGAAGGATATGGTGGCTGGCCACTTAGCCTAGGGTTTAGGGTTTTAAACTTGTCTTGGGCTTTGGGCCTAGTTATTAAACAAATGACTTAAAAGTCACAAGTCATGGCTTGTGGTTAAGTCCTTCCATTCAGAACTCAAAATTCTCAAATGTTTGCACTAACTAGAATATGGTTGACCCAACTTAACCTGGATCTCATATCTAGTCAAGTCCAACCTAACTAGGGTTAGGTCACAAGTCAAGGCTAGTCAAAGTCAACCTAGTCAACCTTCAATCAAAAAATTCCAAAATAAATTCTAAAAATTCCTAAAAATTCCAATAAATTCTAAAATGACCAAAATATCCTCTAGGCTAAAATATACTAATCAATATCCTAATCACAATGACTAGGCTCTAGGTCAACAGTCTAAGGCTACACTAGTCAATGCACCAAAATCACAAGTCATGATTTAAATGGTTTAAAAAAAGATTAAAAATTACCAAAAATTATATTATTAAATAAATATCATAATTAAATAAATTAAATACAAAATTTTAAAATTACCCTCATTTAGAAAACTGGGTGTTACAAGTCTACCCACCTTAGAAGAATTTCGTCCTCGAAATTAAAATTGTAGTAGTCCTTCTAGGTCAAACACCCCACAATCAGAGTCTCAAACATACCGTCAGATAATCATATGCGTCTGTCCAAAACTATGATACTCAGAATCTCTGTCATGCCAGTGAGCAAGGCTACGATAATCACAGAGTCCTCAACTATGGTACATATCTCTAGAATTGTGGTATTTAAAATTTTCGCATTGCCGCGCGCTTGGCAGCGAAAATCTTAAATTCTCACACCCGAGAAATACATCCATAGTCCGACTATATGTCCTCACTATGCCTGCTAGCATGACCCTAGAGGATTCTAGAATCTCATAATCGAGCCGACCTAGCCCATACGACTTATCACAGGAGAAAATTAAATCAAAATGAAGCACCAGATCGAAACTTATCAATGAAGAAACAGATAGGAACAGATGGAATTAAATTTTCAAGGCAGGAATTACGGAATTGAATCAAAGAACAGAACCTGCGACTAGATCTCCAACGGCCTGAGCATCCTCGGCTGTCATGGCGAAAGCTCGCCCTGGCTGGCCTCCCCTGGCCTGCTGCTGAGGCTGGACGAACCTCTGCTGCTGAGTCTGCAATGGTGGTCCCCTCTGCTGCCCTGCCGGAGCTCTAGCTCCTGGTGCTACCTGAGCCAATGGTGTCGGGTTCTTGGGACACTCTCTACACTGATGCCCCACTGATCCACAAAGCAAACACATGCCCAGCCTCTTCCTACAGTCGTCCCACCCATGGCCTTGCTTCTTGCAGAAGTTGCACACAGTATTCTGCTGCTGCCTGGGTGCCTCCTGATACTGCACCTGTCTCTGTCCCTGATACTGAACAGGCCTCTGCTGCTGCTGCTGGAAATGGGCCATCGGCTGCCGATACTGCTGCTAAAACTCATGCTGAACGTGCGGCCTCTTGGCCGGTCCTCCGCTGCTGCTGCCCCCAACTGGGTCTCGTCCCCTCTTGAGCCTAAGCTCAAGATCATTCTCCGCCAATAAGGCTTCCGTCAAAATCTCCTCAAAAGTAGCATCTCTGTTCCCCTTGGTCAGGGACTTGACTTCCTTGACCAGACCCTTCCGGAACCTCTGGGCCTTCGCCGTCTCGCTCAACCCCTCAACAAGCCTGCCAAGACGGCCAAACTCTCCCGCGTACTCCTCTACTGAGAGGCTCCCCTAGACCAAGTTCTCAAACTACGTCTCCAAGGCTCTGACTGCTGAATCTGGGAAGAACTTCTTCTTGAAGAAGCCCCTGAACTGCTCCCAAGTCTGCCCGGGTACTCCCACCTTGGGGTCCGACTGATACCAGGTGCGAGCAAGATCTCGCATCCGGCTAACTGCTGCCTCGATCTGAAGGTCTGCTGGAATCCTGGCCAAGCGAAAGATCTCCTCCATATGCTCGATCCACTCGTCGACATACAGGATCCCCTCTGTCCCCAAAAAGTCTCTGGGGCTCATCTTCTGAAACTGCTCGATCCCCGGCGTCTTCGGCTGCTGTACCACTGGTCGAGCTGCGGCTGTCGTGACAGCCAACTCCATGCCTCGGTCATGCCGAGCCTGCTGTCGGTCCATAAACTGCTAAAAATACGCAAACATCTGAGCTGCGTCCACATATCCTGGAGGCGGTGGCGGCTGGAAAGGATCCTCTGGAGTGACTGGGTCCTGCCTCCGAACTGGTGAAGGCATACCCTCAGCTGCTGCTGCTACTGCTGAAGTCCCAATATGAGCAGAGGTGGCAGGAGCTGTAGCCTCCCGACCCTGCCGGACTGGCTGAGAGGTAGCAGTCCCCTCCACAGTATCTCCCTGAATGGCACGCTGTAATCGCGTCTCCACCATCCTGAAGACAGATCAAACAAACAATTGCTGAGAATGAGTCAAAATAGCAAAGGAGGACAGTTATATTCAAGGAGAACAATATCAGCAAGAACTGAGATGGCATGAATTTGATATGAGTTTTTCCTAGTGTGATTGAGTACCTTTTAAAAGAATTATCCTAATCCTACTGCAGGCTGTAGTGATACTCTAGTTCGAATACCACTACATAAACTCGACCTGCATGGGCTACCACTAAAAATGTGTCATGACCCGCACCCACTGTGAGGGTACGAGAACGTAACAACGCCCAGCCTACGCCGCAGTATCGGCGGTAGAACGCTGTCCTAGGTCAATCATCTAACAATATAAAGGTACCTGTACAATATATACACTCCGAATGGAGGTGACATAACAACATACAGTTTCAATCACATCTAAGGCAGAATGATAAGAATAAAAGATAGATAGATAAATGCTGGAATAAAAGATCTACATGATACAATCAGAGAGAGAGTCTAAGTGTCTACTGCCATACAACTAAACATCCAACTCAATACAAGTCTCTAATACTGAAATGAAAGAATATACAATCAGATCTCAAATGACAGAAAAAGTAAACCTAGACTAAGGAGCCACAATCTCTAAGCTAGTGGATCAGGCTGGGAATCTGGGTCACACAAGTCATCAACAGCTGTCCCATAGTAGGTGTCTATGCAGGCCTCCTCATCATCCTCTGTAATATTTCAACAGGTCCAGTCAGGACGGGAGCGAGCACAAAACATCTCACGCAGTTCATATCAAGTTAGGAAATATAAAGCATGCAATAGAGTAAAGTACATGATACGCTGAAAGAAGAAGATATATGAAAAACAGTAGAGATTTGATAACAGGAAATATCTAAATATGATAAGTAAGAACTGTAAGGAACATGTGATTTTAGAGTAAAATCTGGTTATGTAAACGGGCTAGGAAAATACAATGGTAACTCCATTGTACGTGGGTGTACAATAGACATATACAATAGTTATATAATGTTGTACAATAGGATTTGAGTACATAACCAATTTTACTCCCCTCCCCAATCAATACACAAGGATCTACTCCAGTTACGATATCTTATACAATAGTGTACAATGTTATACAATGGATGTACAATGTTATACAATAGTGTACAATGGTCTATCCCTGGGCTCATGTGATAATGAGAGTACAATATGCACAATGAGTATACAAGGATATGGGTATTCAATAAATACAATATGGAAGTGAAACGCACGTCACAATATGTATCTAGTGAATACAAGGAGATAACATCTCAAAAGGAGATCCATATAGTACCAATCCGTGATAACAGTCGTGTCAGCATCAAGTACAGTAATCTAGAGCAAGAATGTAAATCCATACAAGTATGAAACGGTCAGAGAATGTACTCGCCTGATAGCCTGAGTGTTTGAAGAGAATATACTGTCCGAGGAGTGGTGTCTGTCTCCTATAGAACAGTACAAGTCACAACAAGTCTAAAATGATAAAAATGAAACTCTACTATGCATTCTACATGAATCTAGGTCAATCTAGGCCCAAGTCAACTCTTGGTCAACTCTGGTCAACCCTAGAAGTCAAACTAGGTCTAATCAAGTCTAAACTAGTCTAACCTAGGCTAACTAGCCTATTCCAAGTCTAACAAGACTGCACAATTCTAATCTAGACACTACACTGACCCACAGACACTTCTATAGGCTATAGGCTATCATATACATACCACACATACATTTATATACCTAATATATATATAAAAGTACAACACAATGATACATTATATAGGATACATATATAGGATACATATATAGGATACATATATATATATATATATATATATATATACCTCTCAAAACATACCCATATCTAGACACACACAATTAGCTCACACCTATACACACAAATACAATATATTCTCATACAAATAAATATTTATCCAACTCATATATAAACATATATATATGAGCTCACAAGAACCCACACACTAGGCTCACACAAGGGGCTGAAATTTGAATGGGGTTTGAAAGGGTGTACATGGACTGATATATATAGAGACTAATTTGTGTGTCAAGAGGGCTGTTTTGTGGACCAAGTTGGACTGTCTTGGGACAGCCAACAAGTTGGTGCTAAGGGCTGCTATGGTCCTGTTGGGGACAGGAATTTGGAGCATGTAAGAGGGCATGGCAGGGCTATGGGGACTGCACTAGAGGTGGTTTCAGGCTAGCATGGTACAAATGACAGTCCCAAAATAATAACAGTCACACAACCATATAAAACAATCCATAAAACAAGGAGCAGGAAACAGTGTTGTGTGTGACAGGAATGTGTACAATGTGTCATGGTGCAGGAAGTTAACAGCAGTGAAGGAGAAGACTGTGTGTGTGTACATACATGTGTGTTAGTGTAGAGGACAGTGAGTAATGCAAAATAGTGTGCTATGTGTTCAGTGTGAAATCACAGTGCAGAGAGCTATCAGGTATTAAGTAAGTTATGTGTCAATGTGTGATCAACATACAAGTCAAAAAGGAAATGAAATCAGTCCAAATCAACATTCTATTTTCAGTTTGCAGCCCCATTTCATATTCAAAACTTAGCTAACCATGAGCTATATCATGTGGAGAAAAGTGCACAAATCTCAGGTTCAACAAGTGACAGTGTCTTCAAAAGCAAAATCAGAAATCAGGCTGGAAATCTCAGGTATTCATGACACATAGGTTTCCCAATAAATTCAGGATTCAATAAAAAAAACAGTGTTACTAATTCCTGTGTGTGGCAGGAATGATCTCAGGTCATCAAAAAATTCCAGATTTTCTAATACCCAAACAACACAGTTATTAAGGAACTGTGGAAAAACAGTCCACACATATCAGTTATCTCAGTTACAATCCATACCTAAAATCTGGAATTAGCAACAGTAAAAATGATAGGCAAATCATTGAACTAAGTGAAGAACCTGGAACCTACAGTTAACAGTAGAGGAAAGGAAAAATCAAAACAAAAATCAAAACTGAAACTAAACTAAATCTCTGAAAACTGTATTTCCAGTTTTCTAAAAATCCTCCTCTTGATTCCCATACACCACCAAATCACCCAAAAATCGACACACAGTTAGTATACATAGAGAAGAACATGTTTAGGATTTAAAACACAGCATTAACATCATTCTAGAGGCCAAAATCAACAGGCAAAAACCTATATGAAACCTGGGCAAAAACTGGAACTAAACATAATTCAGAAATTTCTATCTAAACAAACTCATTAAAAAAATACTAAAATAACAATTGGAAGGTTGGTAACATAATTATACAATGCATACATGTTATATAGGGTGTTTGTGTCCAGCAAGAGGACACAAACGTGTCCAATCAATAAAAGAAACAAAAACAGTAAATATTAAACACACAGTGCACAATCAGTGCACAGGCAATATCGTGTCCGACACGACACGAGGGGTCGAACCACTTGGGGAACCCCGTGTCAGTCATGGACACAGCACGTGTGTCAAAACTCGTGGGTCGAGGCGCTGTGTGCACAGAGCAGTGCTGCCCGAGTAGCAGGGCAAGCCACCTGCCCGTGCACGCGTGTGCACGACCGCGTGTACGTGTCCAAAACCGACACGACACGACACGGAGACGTGTTCAGAACACAAGAAATGCACAAGCAAGGTCAAATCCAAATTTCCTATTCAAACACAAACCTAAAATTAGGTCGAAATGTCCTCAGTGGCATTTCGACAAACACCTACACAGCAGTCATGATACGTGTCCAAATGGACACGAAACTTAGGATACCCAACACAAAACCTATACATATGCTTAGGGGACTCCTAGGGCTCCCTAATGATGAAGACAAAACAAAATTTCATGGAGGGATGAGGAATTTACCTAGTGTTGAACTTTCCAATAAAAACCCCTATTCAAAGCTCTTCTCCTTGATGTCCCAAACCACCAATATCACCACAAACTAAAATAAAACTCCATCAACAGAAAGTATACCAGTGTTAGAACTCATTGCAACTGATTTGGGGATTTTAGGACCTAAAATGAATTTATGGTGAATTAATGAAGACAAGAACTCACCTCCTTCTAAACTTGAGCTTTCCTAAAAGAGGCAACCCTAAACTAAGAGTGTATTTATAGGGTGGTGTTCCCAAGAAGGATATGGTGGCTGGCCACTTAGCCTAGGGTTTAGGGTTTTAAACTTGTCTTGGGCTTTGGGCCTAGTTATTAAACAAATGACTTAAAAGTCACAAGTCATGGCTTGTGGTTAAGTCCTTCCATTCAAAACTCAAAATTCTCAAATGTTTGCACTAACTAGAATATGGTTGACCCAACTTAACCTGGATCTCATATCTAGTCAAGTCCAACCTAACTAGGGTTAGGTCACAAGTCAAGGCTAGTCAAAGTCAACCTAGTCAACCTTCAATCAAAAAATTCCAAAATAAATTCTAAAAATTCCTAAAAATTCCAATAAATTCTAAAATGACCAAAATATCCTCTAGGCTAAAATATACTAATCAATATCCTAATCACAATGACTAGGCTCTAGGTCAACAGTCTAAGGCTACACTAGTCAATGCACCAAAATCACAAGTCATGATTTAAATGGTTTAAAAAAAAGATTAAAAATTACCAAAAATCATATTATTAAATAAATATCATAATTAAATAAATTAAATAAATTAAATACAAAATTTCAAAATTACCCTCATTTAGAAAACTGGGTGTTACAGGTTCAACTGGTAAACAATAGAAAAACTTAACATTAAGCATCATTTACCATTATTTACAAAATAAATTCAAAACACAATACATCACCCACACCATCACTTACAAAATGAACCCATCATCTCCACCATTACATACAAAAATTATGAACCCAAAACATTAAGCACTACACCCTGGTTTTTTATGACAAGTGTTGTCGTCCGTCATTTAAGTAAATCTAGAATGCTTTTGAAGGACCTGCAAATGAAATTAAACATGCCAATATATTAGCAATGACCTGCTAATTATACAAACCACCAGAAAATAAAGACAAGCTGAAGTTCCAAACTGTGCAGACCAATTTGAAACAACTAGACTACATTATTTTGTGAATATTTAAATCATACAGGCTTCAATAAATTTTACATAAAACCCTAACAGAAAAATACAACCAAAAGCTAATTAAAAGGGCGTAAATTATAAGCATTATAGCAGCAAGATGTGCAATATTTGCCATTATAGAAACTAAAAAGACATGGAAAGCTACTAATCGTAACATGATAATTGCATAAGATCACAAGTAATGACTTGATTAGTTTTTATATCAATTAGGGATTGAATTTGCAGTGGAACATTAAATGCTGCAAGTGAGCAGTATTATCTATTGTTCCGTATCGTCATGACCAAGGTGTGCCAAGTAGATTAGTGTTTCTCTCATGATCTGCAAGAATATGCCATAAGGAAACACGTTTAGATTCGAGACAATAAAAGATCGCAAACAACAGACAAAATGAAGAGTTGCATATTATTCGCCTTGGATATAAAATACGGTCAACATTTTAGCTGATTCTCTAAAACATTAAACTTGAGATTTTATAGACAGTTCTTGGTGATGTAATAACTTCCATTTTTTATATACAATATGTTAATAATAACAGCTTGTATATTTTAATAATACTAAGCTTCAGGTTATATGGAACATAGATGATTCAAATGAGAAAAATGAAAGAAAATTACTAGTTTACCAACAAGCAAATAAACAAAACAAACACAACAGAAAAAACCACAAAACTTATTTCAGAAACTGCATTACAGGAAATAGATAGAAGAATCAAGTATCTGCCATTCAAAGTTGTAGTATAACATAAACCATATACTGGACAAGGACATTATTGTCTTTCAAAGTTTTTCGGACAATATTGCCATTTTCATCTTCAACAATTAAAATCTCTCCAGGCTTGGCCATACGACAAATCATGAGCATTCTTAATTATTGTGATGCATTTATGCCATCGTGTGTGGAGTTATATAGATTATGTTCATAACTATTGTGATGCATTTGTGCCATCGTGTGTGGAATTATATAGATTAGGTTCATAACTATTGTGTTTTGGGTGTTAAAATGATTAAAACATAAATCTAGTGATGAGGATAGGAAGATTAAAAAGTGATATTTTTTAGATAAGCTGCTTCTAAACGCAGAGCACCCTTGGATAACTAACATTTGGGCCAAGACTTCACCTAACCCCATGTACACCGCACCCTACCAGCATGTGGAAAGATACAAGGACTGAGGACCATTCAGAATCATAGTTTGCAATATCGATCGATATTGAAACTGTTGAAACTATCAAAACAAATCGTTTCAAAACAACCAAAATGGGGCCGATAGCGGTACTGTGGATGCCTTGTCCAAAAAGTAGCAGTCAACAAGAGAAATACTTTTCAGAAACTTTCTAAACGCATGCGTGACACTGGATCAGTGACATCTAATTTTCAGATGAACAAGCTCACAACTAACATCCTAATATAAGCTAAAATTAATGCAACTGTTACCAAACTAAAAAAAGGAGTAACATAGTCGAATTTATACCAGCAACGTTGATGTTCTCGATGATGTAAAGAAAGCTGTCCTCATTGATCTCCCCCTTCCTCTCCTTGTCAAAAAAGAGATCTATCGTGCACTCGAGTTTCCTGGTGTTGTCCATTGGGTTTTGTCAGCTTCATGTTCCAACATTAATATGTTAAATACATATTTTAACAGTTAGTTATTAACACAATATGGACACGAGGATGGACAAGAAGAGAAGAAGAAGAAAAAGAAGAAGAAGAAGCAGCAGTAACAAGAGGAGTTTCGCATTCTGCAGTCCTCAATGAGAAATGATGATTAGCTAGAAAGGGCGAAACTTTCGCTGAGGCTGTCGAATTGATACGTCAAGAGGCCGAGCGTCGAGTTCTGGCAACTGTAGAAACTCGTACCGCTGGCCTGAGACAACGAGTCAGAGAGCTCTCAACCCATCCTGGAGAGGTTCAGGGATTGTAGCTTTTGATGTTCTTTTGTAACCCTCGTTGAGGGATAGTGTAGTTTTGTACTCTCTCTTTTTTATAGAAGAATAACGAAGTACGCAACTTTTGTGATGTGTTTATTTTTTTTTGTCATGAACTTGATGATTTGTGTTGACCTATTATCTTTTGCGCACCTTGATTTTTAGGTACAGATAATAAGTTTGAAGGAACCATTATGTTTGCTCAGAGGTAATGTGGACATGGCAATTATTGGGTTCGAAATGATAGAATCTCCCTACTCAGAGGTATTATGGACATGGTAGGAATGATCTTGGAGGATACGCTGAACAACTCAGAGGTGATGTGGACATGGAAGTTCTGCGATCAATGTACAATAACGCAGGGGTTGTTTGTACAAGATGTTTACTCAGAGGTAATGTGGACGTGGTAAACATGAAGGGTAGTGTAGGCTTACGAAGTGTAAGATTCCATTTTGTAGGGTGTAGAGAGACAACTCAGAGGTAATATGGACGTGGTTATCTTTCTACTGGAGGATGCCACGAAGCAGTTGGGTTCCGGAAGCGTATGAGTTGGTGGAAAGAGGTTGTTTGGGGAAGTACATGTCTGGAGTATGTCAAGAATAGTACTTCTTTAGGAACTTGCCGTTGATGGGCATCATGAATATGTCCCCATTGGGTTTGGCGAGGCGGTAAGCACCGTTTGAGTATACCGTCTCTATGATGAAAGGTCCTTCCCACTTGGGCTCGAACTTTCCTGGTGTCTTGTGGGTCAACACCATTGATCTTCTGACTGCTAAAACCAGGTTGCCAACTTGGAAAGTCCTCTGTTTGACCTTCTTGTTGAGAGCCTGTGATATACGGGCTTGGTAGAGTTCGATGCGTTGTTGAGCTAGGAGACGCTTTTCGTCAAGTGCCTCCAGTTCCCGCAGACGACGATGTTGATTGTCCTCTTCTGTGAGTTTGTTTGTGATTGCTACGCGGAGTGAGGGTATCTGTATCTCGAGAGGCAGTACCGCTTCACTCCCGTAGACTAGGGAGAATGGAGTGTTGCCTGTTGGGGTCCGTACCGTTGTGCGGTAGGCCCAAAGGCATTCGCCAAGCTTTTCGTCCTAGTCGCGTTTGTTGGATGACACGACCTTTTTGAGCAGCCTAATGATAGTTTTGTTGAATGCCTCAGCCAATTCGTTTGCTGCCGGATTGTAGGCGGTTGAGGACACGTTCTGAATACGATTCTTATCATAGAACCTGCTGAAAATGTGGCTGATAAACTGAGGACCATTGTCATGGATGATCCGCCGGGGTACTCCGAAATGGTAAATGACATGGTGCTTGATAAAGCTGACCACCCTGGAGCTTTTTACTTCTGCCAGTGGGACTGCTTCCGCCCATTTGGAGAAGTAGTCGGTGATGGCCAGGATGAAACGGTGTCCTCTCGATGAAGGAGGGGTGATTGGTCCTACAATGTCCATGCCCCAGGCTTCGAAGGGCCAGGAGGCGACTGTAGGATGTAGCGGTTCCGATGGTGTATGTATGAAGTCTGCATGAAGTTGGCACGCATGGCACTTCTTAGCATATTCAACAGCGTCGGCGGCCATGGTTGGCCAGTAGTAGCCCATACGTCGCAGTCGATCTTGCAACTTAGGACCGGGTTGATGAGCTCCACAAGTTTCGTCATGAGCTTCTTGAAGAGCTTCGGCTGCTTCTTCGTTGGACAGGCATCGAAGGAGGAGCCCATCGAAGGAGCGTCGGTACAGCGTTTTGGTAGCTGTATCGTAGTAGAACCGAAGGGAGCGTCTCCTGACTGAGACAGCTTCCTTCGGATCCTTTGGAAGGATTCCGTAGACAGCGAAGTCGATGAACGGAAACCTCCAGTCTCGAACATTAACACCAATGTTTGTTAGCATGGCGTGAGCCACCCGCAAGCATAGATTGTTTCTGGGACAAATCAGGTCTCGGCCAGTCACCGTGACATAGTATTGAGTTCCAAGGGGCGCTGCCAATGAGACTGCAAGGCCAGCCAGAGCATCGGCCTCCAAGTTTTGTAAACGGGGGACATGTTCAATGAAGAACCCGGTGAAGGTTGAAATGATGTTCAATACGACTTCATGATAAGAGATTAAATCTTCATGGCGAACCTCGTATTGTCTCCGAACCTGGTTTACGACGAGTTTTGAGTCGCCGTAGGCTTCCAGATGGTCGACCCCCAGCTGTTGTGCGAGCTGGAGTCCCATGACGAGTGCGTTGTACTCGACAACATTGTTGGAGCACGGCTTCGAAAGAGAGTACGCACGCTGGATGACCAGCTGATCGGAAGAGACTAAGACTACCCCCACTCCTGCGATGATTTGGCCTTTGGGGCCTGTTCTCGAAGCGCCGTCGAAGAACATCCGCCAAATGGAGCTTCCTTCGGTGACGTTGGATTCTTGGACCTCATCCGGGATATCTTCATAGAGTTTTGAGGATTCTGGGATGGGGTGTGCAACTAAAAAGTCAGCCAGAGCTTGACCCTTGACAGCCTTTTGCGGAACAAACACCATGTTGTACGGTGTTAGCAGGATCGCCCATGTAGCCAGTCGGGAGTTCAATGATCCTGGCTTCGTCATGAGGACTCTGAGCGGATTGACTCGGGAAATAACATGAATTGTCTGACCCGAGACATAATGACGAGTCTTCTGGATGGCAAAACACCAAAGCCAAGCACTCCTTTTCGACGGGGTTGTACCGGTGTTCGGCCCCGATGAGTGTTTGACTGAGGTAGTAGATTGCTTGCTCGTAGCCTGTGTCGCTGTTTTGAGCCAGCAAAGCGCCAAGAGAATGATCCATGGCACGGACGTAGAGGAGAAATAGTTTGCCGGCGACTGGCGCTACCAGGACTGGTGGGCTTGTTAAGTAAGCCTTAATGTCGTCGAAAGCCTTTTGGCACTCCTCTGTCCAGACGTAAGAGACTCCCTTCTTCATGAGCTGAGTAAAGGGTTGACATCTACCGGAGAGGTTTGCTATGAACCTTCGGATATATGCCAGACGTCCCTGTAGGCCCCGAAGTTCTCGAAGGTTCTTCGGAGGGTCCATGTTGAGGATGGCTTTGGTCTTCTCAGGATCAACATGAATGCCTTTCGCTGTGATGACAAAGCCCAAGAATTTGCCGCTAGAAACCCCCAGAAAGGATTTAGCGGGGTTCATTTTGAGTTGATGTGCCCGCATGAGATCGAAGACCGTCTTCAGGTCCTGTAGGTGATCTCCTTTGAGGCGGCTCTTGACTGCAATGTCGTCAACATAGCATTCGACTATCTTGCGAAGATGTTGACGGAAGATGGTGCTCATAGCTCGCTGGTATGTCGCACCGGCGTTCTTCAAGCCGAAGGACATTACTGTGTAGCAGAAAACACTCTTTGGAGTCCTGAATGACGTGTGTTTCGCGTCATCGGGGAACATCTTGATTTGATTGTAGCCTGAATACCCGTCCATGAAGGACATGCGCTCAAAGCCATACGTGTTGTCGATCATCACATCAGTGATTGGAAGTAGGAATTCGTCCTTCGGGCAAGCAGAGTTGAGATCCCTGAAGTCGATACAGACTCGTATCTTCCCGTTCTTCTTGGTGACAGGAACGACGTTGGCTACCTAATCCGGGTGTTGTTCCTCACGGATGAAGCCGCTGGTCAAGAGTTTGTCTACCTCCTGATCGATGGCATTCATGATGTCCGGACGGAAGCGTCGTTGTTGTTGTTTGATAGGTTTGGCATCAGGTAAGATGTTCAACCTATGCATTGCGATATGTGGATCGAGTCCCGACATGTCTTTATAGCTCCAGACGAAGACGTCGATATACTCTTTAGCCAGTTGGATTAAAGATTCTCGATCTTCTCCTTCCAGGCTTTTACTGATGAAGATGGGTTTGGAAGAAGACCCATCTCCGAGGTCGATCTGCTCGACTTCGTCTTCGGTGGGAGGTTCACGTAGCTCAAAACGAGATTCCTATTGTTCTCCTAGGCGTTGGGCCCAGGGTTCTTCTTCGAAGGGTTCCGGCGCTTGGTCTTCGCCTTCACCTTTTTGAGGTTGTGCTGACGTCATGTTAGCTGACAGCACTTTCCTGAAGACTGATCCGATACTGGTATCGGAATCCCAAGTCGATGCTTCGGACGAGTGGAAATGTTCTACGTCTTCTGCATCTGAACTCTCTGGGGTTGATGGCGGCGTGACATAGCCTAACCCCCGTCGAGTCCGATTATAATAGTCCTGTGGCTTTCCATTGGGCATCGAAAGCCGGACAGGGAGATGCCGACCCTTGCCATAGTTTAAGCCTTTGTTGCTTTTCAGGTCGTAGCCCATCTTTTGGATGATGTGCTTTGCCGTATCCGTGTACCGATAGACTTGTACTCTGCCGGTATCAGGTTCGGGCTCGATTGACGGGAGGTCCTGATGACGCTCGACTTTGCCCGAGATGATGGTGCCTTCGTCTCGGCTCCGTGGAGGGATTATGAAGACTCCTTGAGACGGGACTACTCGATTATGATGGACGGTCGTTATTTGTGTTTACAACGACCGTAGAGCGTTATCTAATGTATACATGGCATTCCAGTGTGGAAGACAAGAATAATTAAAAGACACTCTATTATTGATAAAATACGAGATCTTATCCCGTGGGATTACATTGTCAAAGGAGGGTGCCTCTACGTCAGCCGAGATATATTCACCAAGCTCCTCGTCTGTAAGAACTGGGGGCGGACTAGGAGAGTCCACCACATCTTTGATTCTGGGGTCTGAGAGGGTTATATGAGCCTTCTCTGACACCTTGGATGACTGCGGCGGCTTGCCCTTGAGACGCACCTTGAGAGGCGCCTCGGCTGCGCCTCCTGTGAGTGGTGCCTTCCCTTGTAATTTTGCCACCAGGGGAGCCGATGTTTGAGGTGGCTTTCCCTTGAGGCGTATCTTCAGGGGTGCTTCGCGAGCCGGCGCTTTCCCTGATAGCTTGATGCTCATTGGAGGCGCCTTCTGGGGTGGTTTTCCCTTCAGTCGGATTTTCAAAGGGGCGTCGGAAGTCATCTCAGGCTCCATGTCCGGCTCTGTTGCCGTCTCTGCCTCATCATTAGCGTCGTTGGCTTCCTCCTCGTCAATGGGCTTGTACAAGTCAGAATCGGTGAAGTAGGCCTCAATCCCTTTGAAAGGATCGATGTCTGCAAACTCCGTCTGGATGACGCCAATAGTGGATACATACTTCATGCACTGGTGGAGCGTGAAGGACACCACCATGTACTCATGTAGCCATGGTCGACCGAGCAGGATGTTGTAGTTGACCTCGGCATCTACCACATAGCAAGTCACCTCAGTTTTGAGGCTGCCAATGTGACACTTCAGTCGGATCTTGCCCAGTGGCTCGCTCTTGCTAGCATTGAAGCCACTGATGGTTGTATTGGAGGGCGCCAGCCGGTACATCGGGATCCCCAGCTTAGATAGCAGCGCTTTCGGAATGATGCTTAGGGAAGACCCAGGATCGATCTGAATCCGGCTCACCTTGACCGAGCCAATGTACCCTGTGTAATACAGCGGTCGATTATGTCGGTGATGCTTGAGCAGCATATCTTATTGGGTGAAATTTATATTTGGGATAACTTCATCCGCACAATGACAATGCGCACAAGTAGTTGGGAGGTCTTCAGGATGCTTGACCTGACTGAGAAAGGATTCAGCGTCCTTCAGAGCTTCGCAGAGAGCTTCTCAGGATTCTTTAGAAAGATGCAGGAGCTCGAACAAAGACAGGCGCGCAGGTGTACTGGCTAGTTGTGCCAGAATGTCGAAGTTGTGAGGCTTGGACAGCCCCGAAGCATTCTCCTTCCGTAGAGGTCTGTCAAAACGGGCCTCCACCTGCTTCTGCTTATTGGCTGCTGAGGGCTTAGATGGACCCTCCTCAGGGATGGTGCTAGGAGGCACCACCTCGGTGGCGGCTTCTCCGGACTGGGAGTTCTGTTGTGCACGTGTTTGCACTGGAAGTGCCTCTTCTGTTGAAGAAGAGACGGTGCGGAAAGACTTGATCTTCCTGCCTTTTGATTTGGAGGTAGGGCGTATCTCCGATTGAGTCACCTCGGAGACGAGGTCGGGGTGAACCCAGAGGACCTCTCCTCGAGATGTGGTGAGCGGGGTGAGTCCACTCACATTGTCACGGGTAGGTGGTAAGTTTACCACCTCCATTGTCGCCTTAGGGATGGGGACGACGCCATCTTGTGTGGTAGTTGGCGGCAAGGTGCCGAACTGAAGGGAAACCACATTGGCTGACACCGTCTTCTCTTCATAGTCGACGGAGATTACATCCGCATTGTTCATGCGCTGGATGTAATTCTTGAGGACGTAGCAGTCCTTGGTCGGGTGTCCGACAAATCGATGGTAGTGACAGTACCTCGGGTTGTCCACTTTTCCGACTTCATCGGGCCGCTTTGGGTCCGGTAGCTTGATCTTGTCACCCTGCTTCAGTATCTCGAAAAGTTGCAGGATGTCGTCATCATTGAATGAATAAACCTCCTTGGGTCTCGGTTCCAGTAGAGGCTTCTGAGTAGGCGCAGATGCGCCGTTCGAGGCATTAACAGTCAATGCATGTTTCCCTTTTGCTTCTCGTCCGGAGCTGTTAGCTGCGGACTTTTTCCCCTTATCGTCAAAGGCGGGAAAGCTGACACCCAGAAGACGTGCATTGGCCGCCTTCTTTTCTGCAGCTTCAGCTTCGATGATCAGGGAGCTCCAGTCAGGAAGGGGAGTAGAGTTGAGCCAGAGCTTCACTGCAGGCAACATGTTCATGCTGCAAGCGGAGAGGAGCGCATGTTCTGGCATACCTGGAGGTAGCCTGAAGCAGGCCTGTCGGAAGCGTTCGATGAACGCCCGAACCGTTTCCTTTTCCTTCTTACGTATCTCTATGAGAGACGCCATCGTCATGTCTTTCCCGTCGTCATAGAAGCGGTCGAGGAAGAGACGCGTCAGGTCGTCGAAGGACGATATGGAATTGTCGGGAAGACTGCAGTACCAGTCATACGCCACCCCTTTCAGGGCCCCGACAAAGATACTGGTGAGGAGCGCGTCCTCCTTTGGAAGATGCCCTGTCTGTGACTGGAAGTACGTCAGGTACCATCGCGGAGAGTCCTTCCCGTCGTATGGGGTGAGTGTTTGTGGTTTATACTTTGGGGGATAAACCACCTTGTTCCACTCGAGGGAATAAGGCTGGGGAATGCCCATCTTCTGGCGTTTCTCTTGCCTGTTCTTGGATTCGAAGCGCTCCCGCAGGTCTTTGATCATTTCGACCATATCCTCCGTAGAGCTAGGAGTCGGGGAAGGAGGTACCATCTGGATTGGAGCGTTTGAGGGCTCCGAGGTCCGAGGTGCTTCTGTATCTGAGGGTGCCCGTTGGAGGGGCACACTCGACTCCCCATTAGCTCCTGGGTCAGGACCAGTTGAAGGTGTCCTGATCAAGGTCGACCGCATCTTAAACACTGCTTGAGTCAGTGCTTGCATAGAGGCAGAGAGGGTTTTGAGTCCTCCCTCCAATGAGTCTATGCGCTGGACTATGTCCTGTGGCGGCGCATCAGACTCGACATCATCCCCAGCCATGTATACTGTCCTTACACGGCCAGGAGTGGATGGATTGGTTGAGGCTTCGCTTTCGGCCTCACTCTCATGCGGGGGAGTCACTTCTCCTGGTGTTTGGCCACCCCCAGCCACATTCTGGAGTTCATCTTCAATAGGCGCATCTGCAAGGGTCTGATTGCCCTCAGCTTCGTCTTGAAGGACCTCTTCATTTCCAGAACTACCCCGGCGGTGTCCTGGAGGACAGCCTCATTTTGAGGGGCTTCAGGGAGACTAACCTCGCCTTGATGATGAAGATCCGCCGCAGCTGTGCTTTGGATATCTTCGTCTTCGGAAGGAGGCTCAACAGGGGTCTGGCTATCCCCAGCTTCCTCCAAGAACTTCTTCCTCGACCGAGTGCCTTCAAACACTCCAGAGGTTGAGAAAGCTGCCTTGGTTTTCCTCGGCTGGCTTTTGGATGAAGACGAAGAATTGGCAGTCGTCTTCCGGATTGATGAGGAGTTGGCGATCACGTTGCATGAAGCAACCTTTGGCTCCTCTTATGCTGACACCTTCGTCCCAAGGCGACGTCGGAGAGGTGTCGATGATTGCAGCTGTTAGAAGACCGACTGCCTTGGTGGAGCTGCCGCCTTGCAACAGCAGTTGATGGTGACCACCGCACAAGTGTGCCCCGTGAGAGGCGCATCGTGCTTGTTGGTCGACTCTCCTGACCGACGCTTGTGAGTGATCACGTTGCGCAGGTCGTTGGAGGAGAGTGGTGCCTTCACACCCCCTTCAGACGTATGGCAAGGCCAAACGCCAGGGTGGTCAGGTGAGTGCTGTGCCCCCTGATCTAATACCAAGCAGGCATCATGATCAGTAGTGGGGGAACCACAACATTTGAAGTGACTTGAACGAACCTCAAACGCACAACCAGAGGAGGTGCGGGAGTTCAAGACCACCGAGTTTGCCTTACTCGACTTGGTTGTGCACGCAGTAGATGCGCCCAAGCGAGATGAGGACTTTGAAGGTCGACTCGTTGTTGGTACAGAAGCACCTGAGTCAACCTTGTACAGCTTGCCATCGGCAGCGCGCGTGATTGTAAGCGCGTGCCTCTGGCCTGCTGCTGGCATAGCACTTTTATGGCGCATGGCCCGTGCCGCCTTGGATTTCTTCGTACTAGCCCGCTGGGGCGCATAGTACTCAGCATCCAACTTCTCCTCGCCATTACAGCGAGCGAGTCTGTCAAAGACGGAGGCTTTTTGTGGCGCATCAGAGGTGATGCACGGGGCATTGGTTGCGCCCCTGCTCCGTCGACGCATCTTCCTCGCCTGAGATGGAGATAGCTGGGGTACGTGGTCGGCCGCACGCTTCCCCAAGAGATGTGCCGTATTGGCGGGCGCACCTTGGTTGCTGAGAACGTCAGCAGGAAGGGAAGACTGGATTGCTGCTGTCACGACCCGTTACCCAAATTATTGGGCCGGGCCGAGCCATGTCCAGCCTACGCTTAAGATAAAGCGCAGTAAGCTGTTCTAGAAATAACAAGATAAGACTAAATGTGCTAACAGTTCTATAAGTGAAGAAGAATCATAAATGCTCCAAACACAAAAGTCATCTTATATATAGAAATAAGTCCAAAGTACAAGTCTGAAATGTAAAACTGGATACATGTCCAGTTACAAAATGTATAGTTTAATACATGACTACTCTCAAAAATCTAAGTGAACAAAAGACAACTAGGCGAGGTTCCCCGCAGGAACATCCTCGTAAAGCAGAGCCGGGTCCTCGGCAGTAACTCCATAGTATGAGTCGCAGAGTAACTCTTCCTCAGTAAGTATACCTACAACGTTATCCTGTCAGGACGGGAGCAAGTACTGAATCTAGCAAACTAGCATATGAAACATGGCAATGAACATAGAAGAAATAACTGGAAACATGGCATCACACAATCTATCATGGCAAGGATACATATGTCATAAAGACAGATGTATATGTAATGTTTAAAACTGTAGCAGGTACGTGATCGGTCAATAGGTGTACAATGTACTGAGGCACATGTAAATAAAATGTACTTCCGTACAAGTGATAGGGCGAGAGATGTACATACGCACAAATCTGCCTTGGTAAGTAAGGCCTACGGCGCTGTAACATATAAAATGAAACTTGCTCGGTACTATATAGGGGGGGCATGATCACGTACTCTACTATCAGTTTTTCCCATAACCCATACTCTAATCATGTGAGAGATACAAAGAAACTGTCTAAGCATGGTAGTAATGGAAAGTACAACATGTGATGTTTTAACTTGCTACCCCAAGGATCAGCATTTAACATAGTGGGTTTTGTAGTTCATTTATGTGACAATATGTAAAGTTTGTAGAAAGTACTTGCCTCTAGCAAAGCAAAACAAAACAAGCTGCGATAACAATGCTATGGATGCCTGGTAGCTCATCACTGTAGCAATAAATACAATAAACTTAGCTTTACACTAAGCTAAAACACTAGGACACTAATTGGTGAAACACGACTTGTGACTGGGCACCTAGCCAAAATGATGACTTGGCATAGGGGACCAATGTGGGGTGACACACTATGTTAACTAACTTTCTAGGGTCTTTACACTAGTGAGGAATGAGGTTCAACACGACTAAAACTCCAAATAACACAAAAAGCTACAAGTCATAATTAATCAATAAATAAATCAAAAGATCATTGTGTTCTAACAATTTTAGAGATAAGCAAAAAGCCCAGTTTTTCTTAAAGTAAAGTACCAAGGTGATCCTTGTTAATCATAGAAATTTATTATAATTTTTCTGAAATTTATTAACCAGTACAAGTATTTTATAAAAATCAATTTTCCTAAGTATACAGAAAGTGAGTTTTGGTTTCATATGCCAAATTAGTAGCAAAACAGTAAATTAAATACTACAAAAATTATACTAAATTAGCCAACTTAACATAGTATCTAAAAACTATTTTTCTATAATTTTAGCAATACTTTGAGTATTTTTAGAAAATCAAAAACAACAATGCACACAATAATTAATTATCTGCGTATTTTGTCCATGTATATAGTTTGAACCAAAGTTCAAATACAGGACCCAAGGCCATGAATCAAGTCCAATATGACTTGAACAGGTCTTGAATGTGTGAAAACACATTTGAGCCCCAAATATCCATGCTAGGCTTGGACACCAAATGGTTGCAGTAAATTAAATATAATAAAATACAAGTTGGTAATAGTCAAAATAAATATTATTATTTTAATAAGGTAAAGTTTTACATGGTAACTATAAAAGTATAAACATTATTTTATATAAGTAATTTACACTAAGCTAAGTAAAATACGTATAGGAAATAATATATATATAAATATAGGGATATTTATATATATATATATATATATATATATATATATATATATATATATATATATATATATATATATATATATATATATATATATATATATATATAGGAAATGCTCAACTATATATTATATATATATATATATACAAATATATGTATATATACATACATATAAGAAATACTCACTATATAATATATATATAATATATATATATATATATATATATATATATATATATATATATATATATATATATATATATATATATATATTATTTAATATATATATACAAAATAATGTATACATATACATATAATAGTATATATATAATATATATATATATAAGGAAATATCTGTACATAAATATATGTATACATACATAATATATATATATATATATATATATATATATATATATATATATATATATATATATATATATATATAGATATATAGATACATACAAAATAATGAAGTCTACATATATATATATATATATATAATATATATATCTATAATATATATATATATATATATATATATATATATATATATATATATATATATATAAAACAACTATATATACCTAAATATAGTATATATATTCAACATATATATATATACAATATATGTATAGACATATATAAATAGATGTATATATAAATAGAAAAAGAAAAAGGAAAAAAGGAAAAGAAAAAGAAAGGAAAGACAGCAGGGGGGGCTCGAACTCGGGCCAGAGAAGCGCGGGGGGGGGGGAGGGGGGGGGGTTTAATCGGGTCGGGCTGACCAGGGGGTCAGACGCTGGGTTTGTTAGAGATAGGGTTTGGGTTTATTTTATTTCTGTTTAGGTTAGTTTTATATAAAAAAACTATAGTTTCGATCCTGTGTCCAGACAGTTAAGGACACAGGTAACAACGTGTCCGTGCTACGCACGACACGTACGAACACAAAAACTCGTGTCCACACACTGGACCAGTGTCCCCGTGTCCTGGCGAACCACATATGTGGATTAGGGCCACGGACGACACGAAGTGGGCTTTGTTACTCACGTGTCCGGTCGATCGGGGGTTTTCGAAGGAGCTCGACGGCGACTGAGGCGTTGTGGTGGTGGCGCGTCGGTGGCGCTGGGCGCGGCTCAGCGCGGCGCGCCTGATGGTGGTGGTTGCGGGCTGTGAGGGTCGACGGTGAGGCGGAGCGAGGGAGACGATCGGAGTTAGGGTTCCGATTTGGGTTTCGGAGAAGAACGGGGCGGCGGTTGGCTGAGATGGGTTGGGGTGGTGGTGGTTGGTCGGGGGGCTGCGGAGGTTTAAATAGAGGGGTTAGGGCGGTCGTAGTCGGTCGGGCAGCCGAAAACGGCAGGGGCTGCCCGTCGGCGTGGCAGTCGTCGGTCGGGGGGGGGGGGGGTCAACGAGAGTAGGTGAGGAGAGAGAGAGTCTGGTCGGGGGGGGGGGGATTGGGTAGTTTAGCACTAGGGCCCTTAGGAATTAGGTTATTGCATAAAGGCTTTAACAGTGGTTAAATGCAAAATAATATTTGTATTTCCTAATTAAAAACAATTTCCTATTTACAAACTGATATACTAACAATTCTAATAATTACAAAACACTATTAAAACAATTCGGAAAATTACAAAATGCTATTAAAACATTTAAACAAATTACAAAATAATATTTTGTATTTAAAACTCATTTAAAACTCATTTAAAATTCATTTAAAAATTCTAGAAAATTCCTAAAATCATATTAAATTATTTTAAAACCAATAATGACATTTAATAATTAATTAACACTAGTTTAAAAATTTTTTGAAAATCAGGGGCTTACAGCTGCATCCCCTTCAGTGGTGGTGCCCGAGACGTCGACCTTGTGCACCCAGGCCGTGCGGATCTTCTTCGGCTTTGGCAGTCGCTTCGAAGGACTCGCACTTTCTTCAGAAATGAACTCCTCGTACGCTTGTTGATTGAGGCGCACGACCAGCGTCTTGTGGGAGGAGCCCACCTTCACGTCGTCGACCTGTGACACGACTTTCTCGGAAGAGGAGAAAGAAGTCCCCAGCAGAGTCGCCAGCTTGTTTGCCATTAAAATCGTTTGATTACAAATCTTAATACAAACAGAACAGTGTTATCAATATAGGACTTAGATGTAGTCCTAGGAGTACACTTTTGTTTAATCTGGGTCCTTAGTGCCAATGGAGCAGTGGTAATCGTTGACTAGTTGACGGCTGACGACGGTTATCGGTTTCTCGAAGGGTGTAGATTGCTCTGGGTGCTGGAGCTTGCTGAGAGGAGGAAGACGTTGAGTGTCTGTATCTGCCTCTCTGGTGACCTTGTATGTTTTGTGGATTCTGTGTGTGTCCGTAGGTGAGTGCCGCCTGCAAACAGCAGTGTGATGGTGACCACCGCACAAGTGTGCCCCGTTGAGAGGCGCATCGTGCTTGTTGGTCGACTCCTGACCGGCGCTTGTGAGTGATCACGTTGCGCAGGTCGTTGGAGGAGAGTGGTGCCTTCACAACCCCTTCAGAGTTATGGCAAGGCCAAACGCCGGGTGGTCAGGGAGAGCTGCGCCCTGATCTAATACCAAGCAGGCATCACGATCAGTAGTGGGGGAACCACAACATTTGAAGTGACTGAACGAACCTAAACGCACAACCAGGGAGGCGCGGGAGTCAAGACCACCGAGTTTGCCTTACTCGACTTGGTTGTGCACGCAGTAGATGCGCCCAAGCGAGATGAGGACTTTGAAGGTCGACTCGTTGTTGGTACAGAAGCACCTGAGTCAATCTTGTACGCTTGCCATCGGCAGCGCGCGTGATTGTAGGAGCGTGCTCTGATGCGGCTGGCATAGCACTTTTATGGCGCATGGCCCGTGCGCCTTGGATTTTCGTACTAGCTCGCTGGGGCGCATAGTACTCAGCATCCAACTTTCCTCGCTATTACAACGAGCGAGTCTGTCAAAGACAGAGGTTTTGTGGCGATCAGAGGTGATGTACGGGGCATTGGTGCGCCCCTGCTCCGTCGACGATCTTCCTCGCCGAGAGGGAGATAGCTGGGGTACGTGGTCGGCCGCACGCTTCCCCAAGAGATGTACCGCATTGGCGGGCGCACCTTGGTTGCTGAGAACGTCAGCAGGAAGGGAAGGCTGGATTGCTGCTGTCAGACCCGTTACCCAAATTATGGGCGGCCGAGCCATGTCCAGCTACGCTTAAGATAAAGCGCAGTAAGTGTTCTAGAATAACAAGATAAGACTAAATGTGCTAACAGTTCTATAAGTGAAGAAGAATCATAAATGCTCCAACACAAAAGTACCTTATATATAGAAATAAGTCCAAAGTACAAGTCTGAAATATAAAATGGATACATGTCCAGTTACAAAATGTAGTCTAATACATGACTACTCTCAAAAATCTAAGTGAACAAAAGACAACTAGGGGAGGTTCCCCGCAGGAGAACCATCCTCGTAAAGCAGAGCCGGGTCCTCGACAGTAACTCCATAGTATGGTAGCAGAGTAACCCTTCTCAGTAAGTATACTACAAGTTTATCCTGTCAGGACGGGAGCAAGTACTGAATCTAGCAAACTAGCATCTGAAACATGGCAATGAACATAGAAGAAATAACTGGAAACATGTCATCACACAATCATCATGGCAGGATACATATGTCATAAAGACAGATGTATATGTAATGTTTAAAACTGTAGCAGTACGTGATCGGTCAATAGGTGTACAATGACTGAGGCACATGTAAATAAATGTACTTTCGTACAAGTGATAGGGGGAGATGTACATACGCACAAATCTGCCTTGGTAAGTAAGGCCTACGGCGCTGTAACATATAAAATGAAACTTTGCTCGGTATATATAGGGGGGGCATGATCACGTACTCTACTATCAGTTTTTCCCATAACCCATACTTAATCATGTGAGAGATACAAAGAAACTGTCTAAGCATGGTTAGTAATGGAAAGTACAACATGTGATGTTTTAACTGCTACCCCAAGGATCAGCATTAACATGTGGGGTTTGTAGTTCATTTATGGACAATATGTAAGTTTGTAGAAAGTACTTGCCTCTAGCAAAGCAAAAAAAACAAGCTGCGATAACAATGATATGGATGCCTGGTAGCTCGTCACGTAGCAATAAATACAATAAACTTAGCTTTACACTAAGCTAAAACACTAGGACAAATTGGTGAA
>JANAVB010041816.1:15509755-15822255 GCA_029216955.1 Iris pallida
GGGGGGGGGGGGGGGGGGGGGGGGTTATGGGTTTATCGGGCGGCCAGGGGGTCAGTCCGCTGGGTTGTTAGAGATAGGGTTTGGGTTTATTTTATTTCTGTTTAGGTTAGTTTATATAAAAAAAATAGTTTCGATCCTGTGTCCAGACAGTAAGGACACAGGTAACAACGTGTCCGTGCTACGCACGACACGTACGAACACAAAAACTCGTGTCCACACACTGGAACTGTCCCCAGTGTCCTGGCGAACCACATATGTGGATTAGGGCCACGGACGACACGAAGTGGGCTTTGTTACTCACGTGTCCGGTCGATCGGGGGTTTTCGAAGGAGCTCGACGGCGACTGAGGCGTTGTGGTGGTGGCGCGTCGTGGCGCTGGCGCGGCTCAGTGCGGCGCGCCTGATGGTGGTGGTGCGGCTGTGAGGTCGACGGTGAGGCAGAGCGAGGGAGACGATCGGAGTTAGGGTTCCGATTTGGGTTTTGGAGAAGAACGGGGCGGCGGTTGGCTGAGATGGGTTGGGGTGGTGGTGGTTTGGTCGGTGCGGAGGTTTAAATAGAGGGGTTAGGGCGATCGTAGGTCGGTCGGGCAGCCGAAAACGGCAGGGGCTGCCCGTCGGCGTGGCAGTCGTCGGTCGGGGGGGGGGGTCACGAGAGTGAGGAGAGAGAGAGTCGGGGGGGGGGGGGGGTTTGGGTAGTTTAGCACTAGGGCCCTTAGGAATAGGTTATTGCATAAAGGCTTTAACAGTGGTTAAATGCAAATAATATTTGCATTTCCTAATTAAAAACAATTTCCTATTTACAAACTGATATACTACAATTCTAATAGTACAAACACTATTAAACAATTCGGGAAATTACAAAATGCTATTAAAACATTTAACAAATTACAAAATGATATTTTGTATTTAAAACTCATTTAAAACTCATTTAAAATTTATTTAAAAATTCTAGAAAATTCCAAAATTATATTAAATTTTTAAAACCAATAATGACATTTAATAATAATTAACACTAGTTTAAAATTTTTTGAAAATCAGGGGCTTACAGCTGCATCCCCTTCAGTAGTGTGCCCGAGACGTCGACCTTGCACACCCAGGCCGTGCGGATCTTCGGCTTTGGCAGCCGCTTCGAAGGACTCGCACTTCCTTCAGAAAACTCCTCGTACGCTTGTTGATTAAGGCGCACGACCAGCGTCTTGTGGAGAGCCCACTTCACGTCGTCAACCTGTGACACGATTTCTCGAAGAGAGAAAGAAGTCCCCCAGGTCGCCAGCTTGTTTGCCATTAAATCGTTTGATTACAAATCTTAATACAAACAGAACTGTTACAATATAGGACTTAGATGTAGTCCTAGGAGTACACTTTGTTAATCTGGGTCCTTAGTGCCAATGGAGCGAGTGGTAATACATGACTCCGTTGACGGGCTGACGACGGTTATCGGTTCTCTGAAGGTGTATATTGCTCTGGGTGCTGAGCTTGCTGATAGGAGAAAGACGTTGAGTGTCTGTATCTGCCTCTCTGGTGACTCCTTGTATGTTCATTGTGGATTCGTGTGTTGTCCGTAGGTGAGAAGAATGATCCCTCTATTTATAACTGGGCAGGTTGGCTGCTCATGCGCACATATAGGATACGCCGGTGTATGGGAACGCACGTGGAGGTTGCTGATGGGGCGTATGGATTGCACCCCTGATTGGAAGGTTGAACTCTTCATATTGCTGTTGTGAGCCGGCACGTAGCAAAGAGAAGATCTTTCCTGTGCTGAAATCTTGGACAGTTGAGTCAAAGGACACATGTCGTCGACTCATGGCTCGAAGATCTCGGATTTGGGGGGTAGTGATCTGGTGAGCTTGCCTTGGATTGGACGTAGGGAGGAGGCTGCGGCTCTAACCTTTAGGAGTTACCAACCATTTAGAGCGCATGGCTTTTGAGGCGCATGCAGGCGACTTTCCTTCTGTCTTTCGGAATCAGATCCTCTGGGGCGGCTTTTGAGGCGCATACAAAGCTTCAACTGGAGACTCTTCTTCTGTCTTTAGGGATCAGTGAAGGGTCTGAGGCGCACGCTTTTGAGGCGCATGCTGGTCTGGACGCATGGCCGTAGAGACGCATGCTGATTTGGACGCATGGCCGTAGAGGCGCATGCGATTGTTTAAGGGCCACGTGGCAGTAGCCGTCAGAATAGAGTCATGATGCTGACGTTGCCGCGCTTCATTCTCTGAAAAGCTGTCAACTGTTCAGACTTTGGGAAGCATGTTGCCAATTCTGGTGTCAGTTCAGTATTTAATGTTTGTGACGTTCGATGGACAGTTGAGTGGGCACATTGATTGGTGTTCCACTCGGTATGGGATGTGAGGGGCGCATCCTCTGTGATGTGCCGGTACTGTAGGCGCGTCTGTGTGATGCGCTGATGCTGGAGGGCGTGTCCATGTGATGCGCTGTTTGGCTGGCACATCCGACATGTCCTTTAATGATGCGGCTGTCTCGCTCCTCGAGTGCTATAAATAGCCGTTTGGCTGAATTCGAGGCGTCCGGTTCATCCATTTAATGCAAATTCATTGCACAGAATTCGGAGAGTCATCCACTTGGCGCGTGGGTTTGATTTGCTCGGCCTATAAATGTGGCATGGAGAGAAGGTTTGCTCCTCGTTCCCTCACGTACTTCCAACATAAACTTGGATATGCGGGTGCATTCTTTGACGAAGTGCTCCCGAGGGTGTTTTCGATGCACTTGAAGGTGACTGTTACATCCAAAAGACGGAGTCGAGGGCTTCTGAGGCAGGCGAAAGGTGCCTGTTGCATCCAAAGATAGGGATGTTCGGACCTCGTCTCCGTTGTTCCGAAAGAGCCGTAGATCGGAATGGCGGTGCTAGGCTCTCTCTTCCTTCAAAGTGGTGCCGTCCACTTTGATTGTGTTGAAAGCTCCTTGTGCCATGATTTCGATCACGGTCTTCCTTGGTCTTTGGAGCTCTTTCGAAGCCTTCCCTGGCCACAGCTTTGCCGTGCTCTTCTCTTCCTTGGTTCCAGCCAGAGGGTTAAATGCTTTGTGTAATCGAAGCACTTATCAGGTGACCCTGGCTGGAAGAGCGGCACATAACTGGGCTCTGCTCGCCAGGTGAGCCTGGTTGAAAGAGTTGCACATACTGAGCTGCTGAAGGGATACACATAACTGAGCTGGATGCACATAACTGAGCTGATGCGCACATAACTGAGCTGCTGAAGATGATGGGATGCGCCTGGCTGGAGGCGCATGACATCTGCTGTGCCTAACTGACAGCGCATGGTGACTGCTGCGCCTATCGGAAGGCGCATGGTGGCTGCTGCGCCTATCTGGAGGCGCATGGTGGCCGCTGGCTGTAGATCTAGATCTTTCCTTTGTAGAAATTCCTTTGTACAACCTTTTCTAGACATGTAATAGACTTTTATATATATAAATAAAAAGTCCTTCGAATGTCTATGGCTTATTTGATTTTGCTGTCTGAGTTCTGGCGCATATGTATCTGGCGCATGGGCTTTCTGGTTGTGAAATTCCATGCTTCTACAGATATATCTTTTCACAACATGTTATCTTGTCAAAGACCCTTAATGTACCAACCATGTTACCGCGGATTGGTATTTGGATACCAATAGCGATAAGGTAAAGGGTACCAATAGCGATAAGGTAAAGGGTACCAACTTAAGGTATTGGTATTGGGATACCAATAGCGATAAGGTAAATGGTACCTTGGTAGGTAATGACTAGAAAGGATATTTTGCCTGTTGGATAATGTGTGTCCATCTTTGCAGAATTATTTCCAAATGGATATGAATTACTACTTGCAGAATCGTTCATGGATGTACAATCGTCGTCCTGATGATATGTGTGGTGTGCGGTGAATACATAGCGGAGTAGAGCATTCCTGCAGTTTGCTAAGGCGTTCCCTCAGTACATGGATGGCAACAAAATTAAGTATCCGTGTGTGAAATGTCATAACGTGAAATTATCCAGAAGTGGAAGTGACATATCATTTGTACTCGAGGGATTTCACGCCTAATTACTATCAGTGGACCGCACACGAAGAACTTGTGTCTTTAGCATCAGAGCCGGAGCCTTACGTTGAGCCGTATATGCATGCGGGACCTAATTTTGTTTCAGATAATCATACATACGACGACGGGTGCGCAAACATGGTTTTCGACACTGCGGGGCCTAGTTTCGTTCATGATGCCCTGAGGAGGCACCGAACGCCGATGCTGCACAGTTCATGGAGTTGCTGGAGAATGCAAGGACTCCATTGTATCCTGGTTGTGAGGATCATTCACCGTTGGAGGTGGTTACAAGACTGTTGAGCATTAAGTCAGATTTTAATGTCGCAGAATGCTACAACCGAGTGTTGGAGTTGATTATAGAGATCTTGCCGGCGGGTGCTAAGTTGCCTAAAGACTTCTACCGATCTAAGAGGATGGTGAGATCGCTCTGGATGGGATACGAGAAAATCGATTCCTATCGCAATGGGTGCATGCTGTACTACAAAGACACAGGACGCAGATGTGTGCAGATTTTGTGGTGCTGATCGCTATAAGAACAACTAGTACATGAAGGTCTACCGGTACAAGAAGACCGACCGATTGAATGCACTACTTGCCTTTAACGCCGCGGTTACAAAGATTATTTATGGTGAAAGAGACGGCCGAAAATATGAGTTGGCACATGCGAGAACATATTGAAGGATTGTTGGATCACCCATCCGATGGAGAAGCGTGGAAGCACTTTGATCGAGTGTATCCTGATTTTGCTTCAGATCCGCGTAATGTCAGGTTGGGACTATCTTCTGACGATTTTACTCCTTTGGTCTTTCGGGATCCCAGTATTCGTGCTGGCCTGTGATTGTCACTCCGTATAACCTACCGCCTTGGATGTGCATGAAGACTCAGTACATGTTTCTAACCGTTATAATTCCTGGTCCGAACAATCTCAAGAGGAACATTGACGTCACTACAAGAAAATGTAGCATTTACGGCGTGCAATTTACGGCGCACAATTGTTGCGCGTTGTAAATGACACTCTTTTACAGCGTGCAAATATGTGTGCCGTAAAAAGTTATTTTTTGTCTTTTTTACGGCGTATTTCACATGCACGCCATAATTGAAGTCTCATTTACGACATGCATTTTGCACGTTGTAATTGAAGATTCATTTACGGCATGCATTTTTGCATGTTGTAATTAAAGACACATTTACGACATGCAATATTGTGCGTTGTAATTGAACACTCATTTACGACATACATTATCGTGTGTTGTAAATGAAGACTCATTTACAACATGTATATTTATGCGTTGTGAAAGAATACACATTTACAGCGTGCATGAGCACGTTGTGAAAGATATTTTTTAATTTTCCTATATCCAGAATACACAAGTGACTGCTCTCATATAAGAGAAAAAAAACCTCTCAAGTGAAACCCTCCTCTAAAGGAAAGAAAAACCCTCATTCTTCTCACTCCTCTTCTTCACCAGATTTATTTTCAATTGAGGAAGCCTGACGAGGAAGGGCCAGAAGCGGAAGCTCGAAGAGGTCCCCTCGACGGTAGAAGCCACGGCGATGGAGGTGGATGACGAGATCTGTCCCCACTCCGAACAGAGCCTAGTGGTGGAGATCGGGGCCCAGATGGGGGTCCTCGGCGGGAGCTTCTCGTGGCGGGAGGCCAAATGCGTCGTCGCCAAGCGCGTCGTACAAGTGCGTGCCGAGCTCGCCAAGAACGGTGAGGAACGACGACCGATACTCCTTGAATTTTATAAAAAAATTCTAGGGTTTCTTTCATTTGATGGATCAATTTGGTTTTGGGTTTGGGCAGAGGAGGTCGTGAACGAGAATCTGCAATTTTGGGATTGAATTTCGTTCAATTTTTTCCACAAAGGTCGACGACAACTACTACTTGATGAAGATATTCTTCGAAATCCACAAGCGGAAGGGTCTTGAAACCCTCGATAAGTACTCAAGATCTTTTTTCCTCCAGATTTAGGGTTTTGATATTGAAATTTTTTGGGTTCTTGGTTTGCCCTTGTTATTAATCTATTGTTTTTTATGGATGATTGAATAGATGGATAGGAAGAGAAGGACTGTGAGTGGACGATGCGATCTGGGGGTTCTTCGGCGACACGTTGGCGTAGATGAAGGAGGGGTGCAACATGTACGCCATATGTCTGGAGAGGATCCTCATGAAGGAGACCGCACTCGTCGTGGGCACGAGCATGCCTATTGGTTCTTATTTCCCCCTTTCGCTACTTCTTTTATTTCCTGATGCTAAATAAAGACTGGATCTTGGTAGTTTTCTGTAGTGTTTGTGTGTATTGCTGTGTTGGTTGGAATATGGGGTAGTAACCTTAAAATTTTAGGAATAAAGGTTTGTTGTTCTTGTTGTTGGATAGTAGTACAAGCAAGGTCTTTAGGTTAGGTTTACCTTAGAATCTGGAGTCTTGGGATTTAAAATGGAGATTCACAAAAATCTAAGAGGAGTGGAGTTATGCTAAATCTAGTTTGAAGGGTCTTATGGGGTTGGAATGAGCTTCGTCGAACTCCAAAAGAACTTTAAATATTTGAAGTTTGGTGGCCTAGTTCCACTAAACATGCCTAATAAGATAAACTTGATTAGAGAAGAAGTCTTCTTGTCATCTATGACCATGGTTAAACATGATCACTCAAACTAGGAAGGCGTACCCATATGGGTACGTACCGGGTAGTGGTACTCCTTGGGCACTCCTTGGTGCTTAATTCAGAAGTACCCAAAATTGAAATATTTAAATTTTAGGTAATCAGTGGGCACTTCTTTGGTACTTTGTTGGTACTCTGTCGTACAAGTTATTGGTTATCTTGTAAAATATAGCTTTCATATTTGTTTTACATATTAAGCTTTCTTTATTTCTAAACTTAAACTACATAGTTTCTACACTAAAATTTATTTGATGAAGATGGTAAAAAATTTAGACTCGTTAGTTTACTCTTATGAAGTCACGAAGATGCCTTGCTAGTGTGTGCATATATTTATATGTATACTGTAACTATATCATGACTTTTTTAGAAAATTTCGTATCGACGTACCGGGTACTCATACCAGTACCTACGCTTTATAGATGGTATATTGTCGCCATCATCGTCATTATATTCAAGCATTCTCCCATCAGAGAGGGTGGGCCATGAACTATGAAAAAGAGAAAGCTCCACAAGAGATTTGGAAGTCTTTATTACTGGATATTTACCTAATATGTTCACTCTGGGTTGGTGCTAGTGTCTAAGACAAGTTAGAAATGCGTAATTTACCTGGGATGAATACTTTGCTATTGCTCTTTATACTATTCTAATATATAGATTCTGCTTTTGTAGTTGCCTTCACCATATTACAGAAGTATATGCTTTGTGAAGATAACCGAACCCAAAAGCTTAAACTAAAGGCTTCGTTATAGTATGCTCTGTGTGAAGATGCAATAGTATCAATATTAATGATTTTTGAGTATTTGTCTTCCTCCTCCTAGCTGTCTTGCAGATTCCAAAGATGTGAAAGATATATTTTCAGTCGTAAAAGACTGCAGCAGACACTAATGGCGATGGATGCACTGTACAATTACATGTCAAACTTGTTTATACTATTTACTTTGAGCTGGCTTTATGGTGCAATATGATTCAGTTTTAGTCCTCGTGAGTTTGATCTTTTTTCTATTGCGTATCTCACAGCAAAATGTTATAAATCATAAGTTGGCATTCTATCATAGATTGTCTTGATGGGGTTCTATAATAAATTATCGTTCCAGGAGGATAGAAACAGTAATTTTTCAGAGGGGAATTATTAAAAATATTTGTAAAGCTTCTCTAGGACTAAGTTTAGAATCATCCAAAGGCTGTATATTAAGCTTTCACATCTTGGTCTTTGTTCTTTTGTGTGTTTGTTGCCTTGGTTGAGGCACTCAAATAGAGATGGAGATGAAAGAGATTATTTTATTCTTCTCTCATTCGGAGGTATTTATGGTTAACAATTTTGAACATGATAAGATTACAACCCAAACTGGATATGGTTTCAATCCCTATTAAGTTACAAACTTATTCTTATCATTTATTCCAGCTCACGCCAACACTCCCCCTCAAGGTGGCACATATATATCACTCATGCCCAGCTTGACAAGTGAGTCATTAAACGCTCGACTTGCAATGGCCTTTGTCAGAATATCAGCTAGCTGATTTTTGGTCTTCACATATGGAACCTCAATAATATTCTTTTCAAACTTCTCATATATAAAATTACGATCAATCTCAACATGTTTAGTTCTATCATGTTGTATTGGATTCTCTGCAATCTTGATAGCTGACTGGTTATCACAATATAGCTTCATAGGATTTTCGGGTGGAAGACCCAACTCCCCCATAAGCTGCTTCAACCACAATAGCTCTTGTATCGCTTTAACCATTGCCCTGTACTCTGCTTCTGCACTGGACAACGAAACAACCTTTTGTTTTTTGCTTTTCCAAGTTACTAAATTACCTCCAACAAAAGTAAGGTACCCCGTAGTTGACCTCCGTCTTTCTCCGGTACCACCCCAATCTGAATCACAATACCCTGTGACACGAATATGGTTATGCTTAGAGAACATAAGACCTTTACCTGGTGCTAGTTTCAAGTATCTCAAGACCCTTTCAACAGCATTCATATGAACTTCACTCGGATTATGCATAAAGCGACTTAACACACTAACTGCATAAGCGATATCTGGTCGAGTATGTGATAAATAAATCAATCGGCCAATTATTCTTTGATATCTTCCCTTATCTGCTGGAATTTGATCCGGAAGTTCTTCTAGTCTATGGTTTTGCTCAATGGGTGTACCAATAGGCTGACAACCAAGCATCCCGGTCTCATTTAGCAAGTCAATAACATATTTTCGTTGTGACAAAAAAATTCCTTGCTTAGACCGGGTAACTTCAATTCCCAAAAAATACTTTAAACCTCCAAGATCTTTCATATCAAAGTTTGATGCTAAATAAGTCTTCAAATTAGTCATTTCATCAATATCATTTCCGGTGACAATCATATCATCTACATAAATGATAAGTGCAGTTATCTTCCCATTCCATCTTTTCAGAAATAATGTATGATCTGCATTGCTCTGCTCATAACCATATTTCTTCATGGCTTCCTGAAATCTTCCGAACCACGCTCTTGGTGATTGCTTCAAACCATACAATGCCTTCTTTAATTTGCACACAAATTTGTATCACCAGAAACACTATACCCGGGAGGCATGCTCATATATACCTCCTCCAATAAATCTCCATGTAAAAAGGCGTTCTTCACATCGTATTGTTGTAGTGGCCAATCAAAATTTGCAGCAATAGATAGCAACACCCGAACAGTATTTAATTTTGCCACAGGTGCAAAAGTCTCCTGATAATCAATACCATACACTTGAGTAAAACCACGAGCAACTAACCTTGCTTTATACCGATCAATCGTTCCATCCGGTTTATGTTTCACTGAAAATACCCATTTGCATCCCACTGGTGTCTTTCCTTCTGGCAAGCTCACAAGCTCCCATGTTTGATTTTTTTCAAGTGCTTGCATCTCTTCAGTCATTGCTTTTGCCCATCTAGGATCATTAAGTGCTTCTTGTACTCTTGTGGGAATGGTGACAGCTGCCATTTGCTTCTCAAAATCCTGAATAGGACTAGGTAACCGCTCAGTAGAGACATAATGCGCAATAGGATACTTCGCCTTCTTTGAATTGTCAGGTGAGTATTTGTCTGGTGGTATGCCCCGAGTACTTCGAGGAGGCAGTTGATACCTGTCACCATCACTAGATACAACCGGCATATGATTGTTAATTAAATTGTTAGTATGTATCACAGAGTCTATGCATACCTCAGGTATATCAACAGAAGAAGAACTATTGGGAGATACTGTCGGTGTAGAGGGAGGGCTTTTATTATTGGAACGACCTGGATCGGGCGTAGGTAGACCTGGATCAGGTGCAGGCGCAGGTAGATCATTCAGATTCTCTTGGTCCGTCTTCTCTTGGTCCGTCAGTACCACATCCGGAAGAATATTTAACCAATTTGACTCTTCAACACTCAACTCCCCCTGACGAGGAGAAGTGGATACATCCCGTGAGAAGTACATCTCTGTTTCAGAAAAAGTAACATCCATAGTCACATAGAATCGGTGAGAGGGTGGATGATAGCATTTGTAACCCTTCTGGTGAGGTAAATATCCAACAAATACGCACTTTAACGCACATGGATCCAGCTTTGTTCGTTGATGCTTGTGAAGATGAACAAATACAACACACCCGAAGACTCGAGGTGCTAATGTCAAGTGCGATGGGATAGTAACATAAGATGAGATTTTCTCCAAAGGTGTTTTGAAGTGAAGTACACTACTGGGTGCACGATTCAGCAGATAAATGGCATACAAAATAGCATCTCCCCAAGAAGTAGGTTGCATATGAGCTCCAATTAGACATGCACGGGTGATCTCTAGGATATGGCGATTTTTTCTTTCTGCCACTCCATTTTGTTGGGGCGTATAAGAGCAAGTTGTTTCATGGATAATGCCATGCTCCTGAAAATATGACTGTAACATTTGATTGACAAATTCACCGCCATTATCGGATCTAAAAACCTTCAGCTTAGCAGAAAATTGAGTTTGTATCATCTTATGAAATAGACAAAAGCATTCATACACATCACTTTTATTTTTCATCAAATAGATCCAAGTCATACGACTACAATCATCAACAAAGATCACAAACCAACGATATCCAGATATAGTAGAAATTGGGGCAGGACCCCACACATCAGAGTGAACTAAAGCAAATGGTTCAGTCATCCTATGAGAACTCGAAGCATAAGTTGCACGATGACTTTTGGCCAAAACACAAACATCACACTGAAAATCTGAAGGATTACAATCTACAAATAGTGACGGAAACAAATGTTTTATATACCCAAAAGAAGCATGACCATAACGACGGTGCCACATCCAAATCTGATGCTCATGTGTGGTGGTAGTGGTAGAACATAGAACATGTCCAGAGCATACGTCATCCACATAATAAAGCCCCCCTCTTTTAGTACCACGCCCAATAATCTTCTTGCTGTTGAGGTCCTGAAGAATACAAAATAAGGATACATTAATACTAGACAATTTAATTGTTCAGTTACTTGGGGAACAGATAAGAGATTATTGGAGAGTGATGGAACAAGTAATGTATGTTCCAAGGAGAGAGAGGGTGTTAACATAACAGTTCCCGCACTTGCTACCGGAGAGGACACTCCATTAGCATTAGACACATGTGAGCGATGTGGGGTGCTCGTAGTCCGTAACAATGTTTTATCAAAGGTCATATGATCAGTCGCCCCCGAGTCAATAATCCATCCAGAGTTCTTGGAAGATTCAGTAGTACCTTGAGTAAGAGCAGAAATACCTGATGACTGACTAGTCAGGTGAGGATCAAGTGTAGAACCATTAGGTGCAGTTGTGAGTAAAGTCATCGCAGGTACACTGGTGGGTGACACCTTTACTGTTGCTTTTCCATCCTTCTTATCTCCATCTTTTCGATGACGTCTATCACGTCCCTCACGAGCATATTGTCGTTCATTGAAGCTATCCCACCAATCTGGGTATCCATGCAACTTGAAGCAGCTTTCAACATTATGTTTAGGGTTGCCACAATGTGTGCAACCCCTTTCACTGCCTCCACGAACCTTAGAGGAAGAAGATCGATTCTGGATCAATGAGGCTTTAGCAACCATAGCCATACTCGAAACATCATGATTGTTTAGCATTGTGTTCCTTCTCTGCTCCTCGCCTCTAATGGCAGCAAAAGCAGTCTCTGGGTTGGGAAAAGGTTCTGTACGAAGAATATCACTTCGAACACGGTCATACATGTCATCAAGGCCAGCTAAAAAAATATAGACACGTTCTTCATCAATTTCTTTCTTTCGGGCCTTTATAACATCAGGTTGTGTGAACACAATTGGCTTTCGGTAATCCAATTCCTGCCATATTGCACGCAACTCGGCGTAGTAAGCAGAAACTGATTTACCCCCTTGCTTCATCTGCATAACTCGACGGGAAAGATCATAGATCACAGACCTATCAGCACCTTCATAATAAGTTTGAGATACAGCATCCCAAATATCCTTCGCCGTGGGTAAACGAACAAACAGATTCATTACATCGGGTTCCATGGCACCGATGAGCCAACCTTTAACAAGAGCATTCTCCATGCTCCATTTTCCATAAGAAGCATCATCAGGAGTGGGCTCTTTAATTTTCCCGGTTAGATAACCTGATTTGCCTCGACCTGCAACAAAGGTCTCAACAACCTGTGACCAGAGAGAATAATTCGAATCATTAAGCTTCACCCCGTAAGGAATTGCTGTGGGTTCTGGTAAAAAAACCATGGATGATGGTGATGGGTTAGTCATGATGCGGCAACTAGTTCTCTCCTTGTTGTTGACGGCAGTATAGCAGCGGCGCAATGAGAGCACAGCAACAACAGAAATATAGAGGAAGAAGAAAGTGGATTTGGAGGTTTTTCAGGATAAAACCTGCTCTGATACCAACTCAAACAGAGATGGAGATGAAAGAGATTATTTTATTCTTCTCTCATTCGGAGGTATTTATGGTTAACAATTTTGAACATGATAAGATTACAACCCAAACTGGATATGGTTTCAATCCCTATTAAGTTACAAACTTATTCTTATCATTTATTCCAGCTCACGCCAACAGAGGCTGCCATACTTCAATGCAATTCAACTTGGTTACAATTATTTCTTTGTTAGGGTCAGCTATTTCAATCCTTTTCTTCTATTCAGCATTGTTAGGATTTATTTCATAGTGATTCCGACAATGCTTTATGCTTTATTCTGGATGTCGGCTACTTACTTAGCATAACCCTCCTCTTGACTCTTCTCTAACTTGATTCAATAATAAAATGGGAATATCAAGTGATAACAAAGTGGGGTTTCTTTTCTTGCTTTATTAGAATTTCTAAACCTTTTCAACACAAATGGTATTATCTCATACATTTAAATCCTTTATGGTGTTTGAATCCTTTCCATAAATGGTAGTATCTTAGAAATTTAAATATATTGCTTATATTATTCATGACTGATGTGAAAATTTTCTTTTGAGAATGTCAAATAGTTTATATTTGTCATGAATGAGAAATATGCATTTCACTTAGATTTGTAAGTGAACCCCATAATTTAAGTAAATCACATATTATGCTCGTTAATAGGGAAGAAAGCTTGTATTATGTTAGAATTATTGTGCAGGTTGTGGAACATAAAATCCCCGTACCATTGTTGTCATTCTTTCTTATTTTGCTAGGTTGGTACTTGTTCCTTTCAATGAAACTTATTTTAAATATCTATTAATACTTTGGTTATGCATTGATAGCTGATATAAATTAACATTTCAACAACAAACTCTCCATCCCAAAAATTTAGGGGTTGGTTGTTTGCATGGCTTTCTTCCAATATGCAGTGTTAAGTGCATTGCCCTGTCGGTTTGGACATGTATATTTATTTTGGAGTGTCCTTATATAATTTTTTAAGTCTCCAGGCTTCCTGTGTTGTGTTGAACATAAATAGCTAAAAAACTTGCCTTGTCGGACAGATAACATTTCTATACCATCATATTGAGATTATGATATATGGATTACATTTTCTTCGTTCATAACCTCCATTAGAAATCGTGGTTGTTATCTGTTACATTTTCTTACACAAAGTTCTAGTAGCATAGCATCACTTTTCTAAAATTTTATAAAATCATTAATTAGATCCGATATGAGTTTTTATGTTGTCTCAACATTTGGATGTAATTTTTTCTGAACAATGTTCAACATGTGAAAGAAATGAAGGAAAAGGCAATGAGTGTTCTTAGTCCAAATGTACTTGTAGGATCAGATGATACTAATTCTAATTCACAACTTCCTTATTTGAGTAATCAGCCATTTATATAGTTTGGAGCTTGTTAGTGAAATTTATTAGGTACATCTTTGCTTTTCATACTTGTTCCTATATTATACAGAACTGGTGTGATTCTCTATCATCTGTTACCATATTTTCTATACGAAAGATTTTTCAAGTCCGGTTTAGGAAACCCTAACTCATGCAAAACTCTAATAACACATCTCTCACTTCGTATGCAAATTTGACCCATTAATGAAAGACCTAAATTGAGATGGAAAATACATAAATCAAAGTTATGGAAGTGTAGCTTACAATTTTTTGGTTTCATCTCAAACTTCCACATGCAACTCTAGTTGCAACCATTTTGTTTGAAGGTGTATCAGCTTGTACTACACTAGACAACATCGACACTCTTTTTTGCATTACTTGACATATCACATTGATACTCTTCGAGGCTAAACACCTAGACAAATTCCCCAACCTGGAAGCTCGAGGATCAAATAGGTGAGTTTGGAAAATATATCTAGCCTTAAACTTGAGATTCTTTGCCTGTGATTTTTTTCAACGCAAAAAAATTGTTAAACCAAGTTGATTAGTCCTTGGGTGAGAAAAAGAAGTCAATCTGGGTTGTGAACTAACATGTTCAGAATGAGCATCTTAAGCCTAGTGGCCATTTCCATACGTACTGCATCTTCGTTGATAACTCTGGCATTTCAGTTATTTCTAAACTTTCGATGCATTGATAGGTGGATTTGGCTTTGTTTGGGCACGTACATAATTACGAGAGGACGTGCGGTATATCAAAATGAATGCAAGGCATCCCTATGGTATTCAGGGAGTTGGAGAATATTTGTCCAATTGAGGTTTGTCCATTCGTGTTCTTTTTTCTAGTATTAGACCATTGTATGTGCAAATTTATGGAACATGTAAGTTTCTAAATTTTTTGTTGTTGCCTTTTTCATTGTTGCATTTGGTTTTACTTCTACTTCAGAATGTCAACGTTTCTTTTAGTGTTCGATCAGGCATGTATATAATGTACTTTATGATATCTATGTAATGTTTTATTAAAAGAAGTATTTTTCGTATTGTAGTTATAATCATATTCAACCACGTATCCATTTTCATTGATATGTAGGGGACAAACATCAGATTTTAAGACGAGTTGAAGAGTCAACGGAAGCATGTAAACAGCTTGAAGAAAAAAAAATCTTTGTGGTCCAAGATAATAGATGAGGTTAGTATGTTACTGATATACATATGAAAATAAAGATACTATAAAGGTCTCCTTAACGTCATCCTGATATTTCTGAAACTTTTATGTCCAAGATGCTGAGAGGAACTAATACCTCTTTTGCAGGTCATGGAGATGCTTGTTGACATTGTTCACTTCTTACACCTAGAGATTTATGATGTCTTTGGGAGCGTTGGTACGTCTTTTTCTGGAAAATCTTCTTTTTTACTTTAGTGTCATTGTCTTTCCTCCATTTACCAGTGTAAGCATGATCGAATTGCAAGTGTATATTAGTTCCATATAATTTGCACATTTGCTCCAAAATTATAGTGTTTAATTTACTGCAAAGTGCAAATTATACAACTCTTAAATTGTGTGTGGTATAATATACATTCTGTAGATTCGCTGCTCATGTCATATTAAGTAGTGGATACAAACTGGAACATAACAGTCGCTCAACCCGGTTCTTGGGTTTTAAACATTATTGGCCTACCTGTAAGATAAATGAAATTTCTTTTCTAGTTGGACTAGTGCATGAAGTACAAATCTAAGAGGACTGCTGAGGGATTTGGGGTTACTCTACTCTAGAGGGACTATAGATCTTGAAGTTTCAATAGGAGAAACTTATCTGTTCCATAAATCTAACACTTGAACACAAACTTTAAGTTGATGTGAATCACTTGCATATATAGCACAACTGATTGAGGCATAGAAACTTATTTGTTCTTTGATACAGTTGATATATGATAAAAAATGAAACTTATTCTTCTCTGATAGAATTGATATTGGTTTATACAAACACACATACTGACTAACTCGATTTCTCTTGTTCTCTCAGGAACTACATGTAAAATGAAGGTTGTACTGTGATGGGAGGGATGTGCTGCGGGTTCAGATGTATTTTGATTTACTTGTATAAATAGGTTTTAGATGTTTAAGATGTTGTACAAAAATTGTATACTTTGGTTATTTCGATGTGGTTGGATGTTTGTGGTGTACGAACACATATTTGTTAATATAAAAATTGTGTATTATAGTTCTTTGATCTTTGCGATGTTTTGAATTATATTGATATTATAGTTCTTTGATCTTTGCGATGTTTTGAATTATATCGACTCCGGCCTAGTTGACGGATCTGCAACCGTCAAGATACCCATTTCTTGACGATTTTTTCTCGTCAAGAAAAGCCATTATTCTTGTAGTGATTATTTATAGCGTTCAGATACATGTTGTAAAAGGATAGAGGGATCATTTACAGCATTCAGATGTGTGTTGCAAAAGATGAAGAGCAGTCATTTACAGCGTTCAGATGCGTATTGTAAAAGATTGAGAGGGATCATTTACAGCATTCAGATGCATGTTGTAAAAGATCATTTACAACATTCAGATGCGTGTTGTAAAAGATGAAGATTAGTTATTTACAGCGTTTCGAACGTGTTGTAAAAGATGTGAATGTGCGTTGTAAATAATAGGGTCATTTACGGCATGACCTTTTACGGCACAAAAATGTACGCCGTAAAAGATAATTTACGGCACGTTTTGCGTGTCGTAAATGATCATTTTTCTTGTAGTGCGTGTACTTACAGCCTTTGATAGATGAGTTGAATCAGTTATGGGAAGTAGGCGCTAACACGTACGATGTTTTCAGGAAGCAGAATTTTCAGATGAAGGCAACCCTTATGTGGACCATCAATGACTTTCCGGCCTATGGAATGTTATCTGGATGGAGCACTCATGGCCGTCTCTCATGTCCGTATTGCATGGACCGTAGTAAGGCTTTCCGCTTGAAACACAGAGGAAAACAGTGCTTCTTTGATTGTCATCGGCAATTTTTGCCAAAAGATCATTCGTTCAGAAGGAACAGTAATGCATTCCATGCCGGTGTTGTAGAGAAGGGTAATCCACCGCCAAGGTGGTACGAAGCCACGATATGGGAGGAGGTTAAAGATTTTCCAAGTGCTATTGAAGATCCTACAACTGGGTACAAGTGCGATAGATTTGGTAGAGATCATAACTGGACAAAGAGGAACATATTCTGGGATCTGCCATACTAGAGTACCAATCTGATCAGACATAATCTTGATGTCATGCATATTGAGAAGAATGTGTTTGATAACATAATTAGTACTGTGATGGACGTAAAAGGAAAAAAAAAAGACAATCCCAAGGCCAGGTTGGACTTAGAAGAAATATGTAAACGTCCTGCGTTGCATTTGATACAGCAGAATGGAAAACAGTTCCTGCCGATGTCAATTTTCTCGCTGGACAAGGAGGATAAAGTGAGACTTTGTCGGTGGATCCAGGGCCTAAAATTTCCAGACGGATATGTGTCAAATCTGAGAAGATGTGTCGATCCGAAGGAAAACAAATTGACGGGTATGAAGAGCCACGACTGTCACGTATTCATGGAGAGGTTAATTCCGATTGTATTTCAGGAATTCTTACCGCAGGCAATTTGGGATCCATTGACGGAGCTTAGCATATTCTTCAGGGATATTTGTTCTAAGAAATTGCTCGTTGATCGTCTAGAAAAGTAAAAGAAGGACATTGCGGTAACACTATGCAAGCTAGAGAGGGTGTTTCCTCCTGGATTCTTCGACTCTATGGAGCATTTGCCGATTCATCTATCCTATGAGGCACGTGTTGGTGGACCCGTCGAATATCGATGGATGTACCAGTTCGAGCGACATTTGAATCACCTAAAAAGAAAGGTGAAAAATAAGGCACGGGTCGAGGGTTCTATTTGTGAAGCCTATGTTCTCGAGGAGATTACAAACTTTTGTTCGATGTATTTCAAGCCTCATGTTGCAACTAATAGAACGAGAGCTTCCAGAAACGACGACGAAGATCATGAAAGTAATGATACAATACTGAAGGTATTCAATGCTTCAGGAAAGCCATCGGGTAAAATAAAGAAGAGATATCTGAACGATGATGAGCTAAGGGCTGCTCAGGTGTATGTATTACTCAACTGCGACGAGGAGGAAGTAGAGAAACTGCAGGGGTAAGTAAATAATACGTCTACATTATTTTAATAGTGTTGAGAATAATACTATTACATTAATTGCACGATGTTGTTTTCAGCATATTTAATGATGATGTGAGGTCAGGTAGGCCACACATAACAGGAAAAGAACTAGAACAAGAAATGAGGCGTTATTTTCCATCATGGTTGAGTGCATATGTAAGACTTGAGAACTCTGTAATTACCTTTCTGTATATGCACTTGATTTAGAATGAGCTTAATTGCTTCTTTCGTGGTATTTAGGTCGATCGTCCATACACAAGACTTGAGAATGAGTCTATTAGAACGCTAGCTAAGGGACCAATTTATGCTGCAAAAATATGGCCAAGCTACTGTGTTAATGGGTTTAGGTTCAAGTCAACAACTTGTTCGATCAGAGACAACTTTGTGGATCTTGACTCCACCAAAAACAGCTGTTTGTGTATCAGATCTTCGAACTACAAAGATGTTGATGCGGGCAACAATTTCTATGGCGTGCTACGGGAGATCGTGGAGCTGACATATAGTTATGGAATAGAGCCTGCTAAGATTGTGTTATTCAGGTGTGATTGGTTCGATCCGATTGAAGGTCAGGGTTGGAAAGTAGATAAGCACGGTCTTATTGATATAAACTATCGGTGTCGATATCAAGCCTATGAACCATTTGTCCTATCAAGTCAGGCTCAGCTCGTGTACTTCATAAGTTATCCTAAACGAAAAATAACAAGGTCGGACTGGTGGGCAGTTTGCAAGACCAAAGCTAGAAATACCTTTGAGGTTGACGATATAGCTTATCAACAGGATGAACTACCTCTTGTAACAAATATTATAGAAGTGGACACGACGAAAGTTCCTCATTACACATCTAATTGTGTAGAAGAAGTAGAATTATCTGAAGAGGAAGATGCAGATGAAAGTGAAGATGTAGAGGAGGAAGAAGAAGAAGAAGATGAGCTAAACAAACTAGATGAATTTTCAGAAGAGGATTAAAATCTGTGATGTCTATCATATAAATATGTATTTTTGTGATAATAAATCTGTGACACTTTAGTGACACTTTTATCTGTGACCATGATATTTTTTAAAAATCTGTGATGTCTATCATATAAATATATATTTTTGTTTTATTGTCATATGTTATTATCAGGTATGACTAGACCAGGAGGACGAAGCGGAGGATTTTACATTAGGCAGTCCAGTCAGCCTCGGCCTAGGGATGGAGGGGGCAGTTCCGTACCCTCATCCTCATCTCCGAGTACGCTAGTGTACCATTCTGTTCCCGGTCCATTACCGGGACAGGGCAGTTCCAGCAGGTTGCAGACTCCTCCTTCGTCGTCCAGCCTTCCTGATCCCGCGTCCAGCATCCCTGATCCCCCGTCTAGCATTCCTCCTGTCGACGGCTCTATGGGGGGAGCCGACGCCGAGCATATGGAGGCCGGCGATCAGGAGCCTGCCCAGGCAGGAGGTGAGAGCGACCCTCCATGCTCTCCCCCGGGCGAGATGCGTATGGAGATTTGGACGGACGGGCCTATGAAGTAAGTTAATTAATTAATATATATTTCTCAAATGATTATATGTACATATATATTCATGAAATTTTTTTATTGTATAGATATCGGCCTTCTGTAGTACAGAGACAGCTGGGGCTATTTCTGAGGCAGAACTGTGGTGGGCCTTGGCTCAACTACTCAGATGCTCCCGCAGATAGGAAGGCCTTTTGGTTCGCCCACTTTAAGGTAAAAATTTTGTTTATTTTTAAATTATAATAATCATTTGTGTATATTATACAACTTTGGTATTTTACTTCTTGTAGAGGACCTATTTTTATCCACCACACTGGGCGGCGAGGATCGAGGGCCAATTTTTTGCCGTCGCAGCCAAGCTCATCCGTGATGCGATCGACGACCAGAAGCGTCGTGATCGCGTCGGACAGCCGATCCATGGTTGGATCACACCAGATTAGTGGGCTGCGATGAAGGCTAGATTCAGCGAGCCCAAGTACCAGGAGCGGTCTGAGAAGGCCAAGGTGGCGCGGTCGAGCGCCGATAAGTGGTGTGGTGGCTCCATTCCGATGACGGAGCATTTTCATCGTCTGGTACGTTTTCTATGACGGATATTAATTTATATATAGTTTGATATAGAATGTTTAATACTAATAATAGATAATATATTTTAACAGGTAAAAAAAGGGTGAGGACCCGAACATGGTGACCGTCTTCCTGGTCACACATCGGAGGGCTGGAGAGTTCATTGACGAGAGGGCGACACAGGCATATGTACGTTCTATTCTTTATATTAATTTACTATAACTTAGAAAACATGAAAATAGATATCAATATAGACTTTAGCAAACACTTACACGTTAGCAAACATGTTCTAGGCCGAGTTTGTTCGGCTACAGCAGGAGGCGGCTGCTGCTGCTAGTGCGCCAGCAGAGGAAGGGGCTGGTAGTTCCTCCCAGCCGCCTACAGCTCCATCGCAGGATGAGCTCTGGATGACCGCCGTTGGCGGTCTTCAGAAGGGTACGTACTACGGTACGGGATCCTACGGCGCGTATGTGGCTTCGGAGTCATCCCGGGCCCCCTCTGTCAGTGCGCAGTCTCCGACTTCGCAGGCGTCGTCACGAGTTGGGGATATCCTTCGTCAGATCGAGGAGCTGCATCGCGAGTTGCAGCAGTAGATTTCTGATGCGGTCGAGCGACGATCCGACCCTCCGATCTTCACCGGATGATTTGATGCGATCGAGCGCAGTATACAGGAGCTGATGAGTCTGCATCAGGCTACAGCTGCCAGCTTGCAGACGCTCACCGAGTCTACGCAGCGCACAGAGCGTAGACAGGTCGAGCTGGAGGGATCGCAAAGGAGCATGTCTGCCTCACTCACTCAGGATTCGGCTTTGCTTGAGGCGAGTACTGAGAGGGTGGTGAGTACCCTTGCTGTTTATGGTGAGCGATTGCAAGAGCTGGAGCAGATACGTTCTCCCGGTCCATCGACGGCCCTGACTCCAGACACTGTACTGCCTCCGGCGTCGACTCCAGACATTGTACTGCCTCATACTGCCCCTACAGTGCAGCTCACCTAGGAGCAGTATGACTACATTCTATCCCAGTTGTGCGATAGGGGTCCGCAGTGATTTTATTGATTTTTTATGACTTTTATGTATTGGCCCTATGGGCAAATTGTTTATTGATACACTTTCGTTTATACACTTGGTGGGAGAGACTTTTTATCATCTTTTATTTTTACTTGACTGTTTGGGTGTTTGTGAGGATGTGTGTCTGTGATATTTACTTTGCACTGCCTCTTATTTTTATTGTGATATTTACTTTATGATATCTGCGACGGGGATGACAAATATACTTACGTTGGGTTATAAGCGATGATCTGATATACAAATGAGGTGCTGCCAAAATTTTTAAAAACTATAATGTGTATTTTTTTTTTTGTGATGATATGTGACTGTGTTTACAGTGAATGTGAAATGCAGTGTTCGGAACCATCGACAGTTTCAATTACTGTTGTATGTTTTATCATGGATAGAAAGAGCAACAGTTCAGGGTGTACTTCTGAAAGCTTCATTTTCATGTCCTTTACTTTCTCCGGACGTCGTAAAGGTTCCCGAGAAGGTGAAGGACGTGAAGAGGAAGCTCTGAGAAGTACACCCTGAACTGTTTCTCCACTACTAAAATATCATCAAATAGCGACATATATTAGCGACGGCAAGAAAATACGTCGCCAGTAGCGATATCTATATAAGCACGTCGCAAAACGTCGCTCACCGGCGACGTTCTGCGACATCAGAGTTTTACATCGCTGAATAGCGACGTTCAGTGACATAATATAAATATATGTCGCCACATTGCGACGTTTAGCGACGTCATAGAGTGACGTCGCTAAGTTATTTTACTTAGGGCACGCCGCTGCCTTCTTTCCCCCCACTCTCACTCGAAAATCCTAAAATTCTCATTTTCTTCCGCCCCCAACCCCCCCGGCGACTCCCTCCCCCTCTGCGACTCCCTCCCCCTCCGGCGACCCACTCCCCCCGGCGACTCCCTCCCCCTCCGGCGAGCTCCTCCTCCTCGAGATCCTCTCCTCCTCGAGCTCCTCCTCCCCCAATCCGAGCTCCTCCTCCTCTTCCTCAGGTAAACCCTAACCTAACTCCTCTCTTTCCTCCTCCTCCTCTCCCACGGACACACACACACACACACGGACACACACGGACACGGACACACACACACAGACACAGACATACACACATACATACACGCACACTGACACACACACACACACAGACACACAAACACACACGGACACGGACACGGATACTGACACACACACACACATACACACACGAACACGGACACTGACACACACACACACATACACACACGGACACTGACACACACACACACAGACACAGACACATGCACACACACACATACACAGATTTATTCCTAGTTTAAATAGTTTAAATTGTGATTTAAATGCTAGATTTGATTCCTAGACATGTTTTTAATATATGTTAGTTGATATTTATATTGAGAATGGGTCGTTGAAAGGGAGTGTTTTTAATCTATGTTAGTTGATATTTACATTGAGAATGCTTTTAATCTATGTTACTTCAATTCCAAATTTTTTGGATTTCTAATTGTTGTTCAGTTATCATTGGTTGTAACACATGTGTTAGTACCTGTTAATTCATTTTTTTCATTTCTGATTAGGCTTATGATTTGAGAATAAGATATTGGACATGGCGTTTCCTTTGGTGAATTGTGTCTTATTATAGACAACAAGGGTTTCCTATTTTTAAAGGTAACATGGCAACATGTGTAAGGGAACATATAGGTGTGTGTTTGTGTTTGAAAGGGAGTGTCACAAGAGTAAGGCATGAGCTTGTGTTAGTATTTTGAGCTGTGAGAGTATTTGTTCTATTGAGGTTAGTACCAACTGTATTTTGAGCTGTTACATTCTTTTACATTCTGTTACATATACTTACCAGATGGCACCCATGACCCGAGGAGCGGCACGTCATTTGAAGAAAACAGTGAATGCTGAGGTGGCTCCTCCTACAGTTGAGGAGGAAGTGGCACCGGTTGCTAGTGACACCGGGAGTTCTATTCATCCAGCACCGGTAGCTAGTGAGACCGAGAGTTCTCTTGATGCAGTCCTGGCAAGGGACGACATCTCTCCTCGTGCCAAAAATCTTGCTTTTTCGAGGTGGTTGCGTGAACGTATCACTGAGCGTTTGCGTGAGCAGCGTGGTTCTCATTAGCTATTAGTACTTATTTGTATTGGACTATTTTTATTGGGTTGTTTTTATTTTAGACTATTTGTATTGGACTACATATATGAATTAGAACTGTGTCAATCTCTGGATTATATTGGACTACGACACCGCGGTAACATAGTCCCTACAGCCATTCGACTGGCGAGGCAGAAACTATGTATCCGTAGATAAAGTCGACTGTCCTCCGACCCTTATCCCTCGGCAATGATGATACGACAACCAACCGGAGAGGATACTCCGAGAGATCTATCTGGAAGGGACGTATACTCTGAGAGATCACCTTTACAAGAATGATATCAGTAGTGGGATTGAGTGCTCGAGGAGATATTATCAGAGTATACGTCCTACTCAGATGGGTCTCTCACCGTTACTATTCTTCCCTGACAGCATGGTGGATGTGCTCCATCCACAGATTCTTCCTCCGAGCCAAAACTTTGTCCCGGAGCTCAAGTAGACATCCTTGGTGTATAGCTCGAGTGAAAGGTTCCTGACAGCATGGTGGTCTCCTTTGTCAAAGTATCCGTGCTCATCCCACATTAGTTGTGGGACAAGCACGGATACTTTGACAAAGGAGACCACCATGCTGTCAGAAACCTTTCACTCGAGCTATACACCAAGGATGTCCACTTGAGCTTCGGGACAAAGTTTTGGCTCGGAGCAAGAATCTGTGGACGGAGCACATCCACCATGCTGTCAGGAAAGAATAGTAACGGTGAGAGACCCATCTGAGTGGGATGTATACTCTGATAATATCTCCTCCAGCACTCAATCTCACTACTGATATCATTCTTGTAAAGGTGATCTTTTAGAGTATACGTCCCTCTCAGATGGATCTCTCGGAGTATCCTCTCCGGTTGGTTTGTGTTCTGAGCCATCCGTTCTCACAGAGGGTCCTATTTTGGATTCTATATTTTGTATTTTGGTTTCTGTATTTTGTATTTTGGTTTCTGTATTTTGTATTTTGGTTTCTGTATTTTGTATTTTGTTACATTCTTCAGATACTAGATACGATAAGAACATATACATTCTTTTACATTCTGTTACATATACTTACCAGATGATACCCATGATGGGTGACCAGGACATAGTCCCTGCATCCATTCGACTGGCGAGGCAGAAACTATGTAGCCAGATATCAAAAAGTTGATTGTCCTCCGACCCTCATCCCTCGACAATGATGATACGACAACCTATCAGAATCATCGACTCTCTTTCGCTTCTTAGATATTGACCCAGCTTCCAATCTCTCATTTTCCTCCGGGTCCACTCTACTCCCAATCTCTTCCTCTTTTATACACGGATCTACAGAATCAATACCGTCCAAGGAAGGCAAAACTGAATCAAGGCATAACGGGCTGCTCAGCGTGCCCAGCTTCTTCAACTTCTCGCTGGCTGCAGAGTCGAAATGGGGACGGGTCCTCTTTGTCGGAAGACGCTGATTCAGTTTTGCCTTCTCCTTTCCTCCACCATGGCTCTGGACCCATCTGCTCGTCCCTGCTTCCATTCTTCTTATTTGACTCTCTCAGCCACACATGATATCCAGCTCAAGTGTAAAGTCGAGGGAGAAGAAGTGGACAGGAATAGGAGGGAGAAGCATCACAGCCGGCGGCATGACCCAGAGGAAGTACAGAGGTTTCTTCAACATACGTAGGAGAACTATAAGGATATATCGGTAACAATATGTCATCTTGTCAAAGACCTTCAATGTGACAACCATGTTACCGCGGTATCAGAAGACTAACATGTCATAATTTTCTAAGCCGTGTGTTTTGACATAATCATCCCAACTCTTTCCTCCTATGTCGTAATCTCGCATTATTACATAGAACTGAAATCCGGTTGGCAGGATTATGTCAAAACACACGGCTTATAAAATTATGACATGTTAGTCTTCCGACACCACGGTAACATGGTTGTCACATTAAGGGTCTTTGACAAGGTGATATGTTGTGAAAAGATATATCCTTATAGTTCTCCTACGTATATTGAAGAAAACCTCTGTACTTCCTCCGGATCATGCCGCCGGCTTTGCTGCTTCTCCCTCCTATTCCTGTCCACTTCTTCTCCCTCGACTCTACACTTGAGCTGGATATCATGTGTGGCTGAGAGAGTCAAATAAGAAGAATGGAAGCAGGGACGAGCAGATGGGTCCAGAGCCATGGTGGAGGAGAGGAGATGGCAAAACTGAATCAGCGTCTTCCGGCCAAGAGGACCCGTCCCCATTTCGACTCTGCAGCCAGCGAGAAGTTGAAGAAGCTGGGCACGCTGAGCAGCCCATTATGCCTTGATTCAGTTTTGCCTTCCTTGGACGGTATTGATTCTGTAGATCCGTGTATAAAAGAGGAAGAGATTGGGAGTAGAGTGGACCCGGAGGAAAATGAGAGATTGGAAGCTGGGTCAATATCCAAGAAGCGAAAGAGAGTCGAGGATTCTGATAGGTTGTCGTATCATCATTGCCGAGGGATGAGGGTCGGAGGACAGTCAACATTGTGATATCTGCGACGGGGATGACAAATATACCTACGCTGGGTTATAAGCGATGATCTGATATACAAAGGAGGTGCTGCCGAAATTTTTAAAAAATATATTGTGTATTTTTGTTATGATGTGTGTTCTGAGACACACACTGTAAACACAGACACAAAGCATAACAAAAATATCACTTCTGAGACACACACTGTAAACACAGACACAGTTCAGGGTGCACTTCTGTATTTCACACACACTGTAAACACAGATACAAAACATAACAAAAATATCAATTTTTTTTATAATATCTGCGACGTATAGCGACGTTCTGCGACAGATTGCGACGAATAGTTGACGTCGCTATACGTCGCTAGATAGCGACGTAACGTCGCTAAACGTCACTAATGTACGTCGCTAAGCTGCCCACGTGGCTGCCATGCCAGGTCATTATATATAAAGTTTACAGCGTCGCAAGTGGTCGCTTTACGTCGCAGTTTTGGCAACGTATGTATACGTCGCCATCTGTCGCTACTTTTCCGACGTCTAGCGACACAGAACGTCACGTCGCTAATAGCGACGTTCGGCGACGAAAGTGTCATCTGCGACTTGTCTATAAGCGACGTCCGATTTTCGTCGCTAAATACGTCGTAAATTGAATTTAGCGACGTATTTTGGTTATTTAGCGACATCTCCTGACGTCGCTATTTGATGATATTTTGGTAGTGCTCTTTCTATCCAAGATAAAACATAGAACAGCAAGCAAAACTGTCGATGGTTCGAACACTGCACTTCACACACACTGCAAACACAGACACACAGCATAACAAAAATATCAATTATATTTTTTAAATTTTTTTTAATATCTGCGACGTATAGCGACGTTCTGCGACGTACAACGACGGAATGTACACGTCGCTAAATAGCGACGTAACGTCGCTAGACGTCACTAATATGCTGACGTGGGCTGAGGGTGTACGTCGCTAAATCTGTCGGTAGGCGTCGCTAAGTTGCCCACATGGCTGCCATGCCATGTCATCATATATAAAGTTTTCTGCGTCGCAAGTGGTCGCTTTACGTCGCAATGTTAGCGACGTAGTGATACGTCGCTATCTGTCGCTAATTTTGCGACGTCTAGCGACAATGAGCTCCGCGTCGCAAATAGCGACATTCGGCGACTAAAGTGTCATCTGCGACTTGCCTATAAGCGACGTCCGTTTTTCGTCGCTAAATACGTCGCAAATTTGTTTTAGCGACGTATTTTCCTTATTTAGCGACGTCTCCTGACGTCGCTAAAATGGGTTATTTTAGTAGTGAGAGTAGTGTAATGTCATATGTCTGCACCGGAGTCACAATATCCTAAATAGAGCAATACAGGTTATAATGGGTTTAAATAAGGTAAATGAAGTTTATGATACAATCTACATGATTTTTAAGCCAATCTAGGTCAAAGTCAAACTTGGTCAAAGTCAAACTTGGTCAAAATCAATTCTAGGTTAGTCTCTTAAGTCACAACTAGTAAAAGTCCAAATTAACAACCATCAATCTAATAATTAATCAAATAATTCCAATAAGTCAAAATGACCAAAATATTCCTAGGCTAAAAATGATAAATAAATATCCCAATCACATGGTTAGGCTCTAGGTCAGATAGTCTTTAGGGTTTCACTAGAGCACATCAAAATCACAAATCATGACCTAAAACAATTTTAAATTGATTAAAAATTACCAAAATTCATAATGTGATATAAATATCAATAAATAAATAATTATAATTACAAAAGTTTAAAATTACCCTCATTTAGAAAACTGGGTGTTACACGTCTACCTCCCTTAGAAAAATTTTGTCCTCGAAATTAAGATGGTCGTACTCCTTCTAGGTTAAACCCCCAACAATCAAGGTCAAGAAAACTATATCTAAAACATGCAAATTGTGGTCCTACTGGTCGTGATTCCACAGTCTTGAAAAGGGTCACTATACTATCTATCACAACTCAAAATATATTGACAGGTACTAATGGAATCACACAACAAGATGGAAAGTAGAACAGGAAAGACAAACATGCTAACCCGTCACCCATAACGTCGGTCTACGTAGTCAACTGTCAGCGCAAAAGCTCTGCCCCTCTGGGGTATATCCCTCTGATGATGCAAGACACGGTGTTGCACTACAGGTGGCCTAGCTCCTTCTATCTAATCCATGATACTCAAGTAACATCCACACTAATATTTTATTCCATCATACTAGGGCACCATCTATATGGTATCTATTCTGAAATCTGATAATCATACCCGTCTATCCAGAACCATGTTACCAGAATCCTCGTTACACCAGTAAGTACAACAACGATAATCCATAGAGTCCGCAACTAAGGTACATACCTCTAGAATCATGGTATTTAAAATTTTTACATTACCGCTAGCTTGGCTGCAAAAACTTTAAATTCCTATATCCGAGAAATATATCCAAAATTAGACTCTTTCTCATTGCCAAAGCAGCTAATATGGCTGTAGAAGACTCTAGATTCCATGACTGAGGCAACCTAGCCCATAGTGTTCATCTTGGTAGAAAATCAAGTCAATAATGAATACCAAGAATCAAATTCAACAACGAATAAAAAAAATAGACAGATACTGTCAGAATCGAATTTCGAAATAGTTTATAATAAGATTCTCAAGGGTCATCCCAGGAATCTTCTCAAGTAGTCCTAACTGTGATTGAGTACTCTCTCATCTAAAGCCTATTTCTTATCTCTTACAGTAAGCGTGCAGTAGTACAACTGATCGTCGTACTACCACGACTTCGCATTAATGCCAATCTCGACCTGCATGGGCCACCACTAAAAATGTGTCACGATATGTACCCACTGTGAGGGTACGAGTATGTAACAGCGTCCAGCCTACGCCGCAGTGTCGGCAGTAGAACGCTGTTCTAGGTCACTATCTAACCAACAACTCACGCAATTATATAATGTACTTGTCAAAATCTCAACTCCGAACGGAGGACAAGTATAGATATAATGAAATCTCAATCACAGTCTAAGCACGATATGATAACACATAACTTTATAACTAAGACTAAATAACAACAACAAAACCAACTACTAAATAATAATAATCTCAAAACAAACAATATTTCAACTTATTACAATTCAAGTTCTAAAACATGAAACTAAACCAAGCCTATTAGCTAGTCTCCCGTTCACTCCTGAGTGTCGGGACCAAAGGTAGCTAAACCATCTCCTGCTCCAAGACAAGTAGGGCAAATATCCTCAGGGCAATCATCTGTAATATTTTCAACAGGTCCAGTCAGGACAGGAATGAGTACAACTCATCTAGAAAACCCAAGTAAATGACAGAGAACTATAAAGCAGTTATAGACAGTTTTGTTGATAAACATGATAGTTTATTTTCAGGTGATGATATAGAGAAACAGTTAAGATACAAAGAAAGTAAAGTAACTAAAACAAAATAAGAATCATGGCAATGGAGAATGTAAAATAAGAATCTAGCTGAACTAGAGTAACATGATAAGTCTAGACAGTAAATATAAGACAAGTGTAAATCCTATGTAAATCCAGTATGAGACGAATCTAATACAAGATGAATCCAGTACAAGATGATTCTAGTCAGTGATCAAGAATTCAGGTGAGACCAGCTATATTCTAACATTGTGTTTTAAAATACCGAGATCGACATGTTAACAGTTGTAGGTATCAGGCACATCACTCACTATCAGGCGAGGAATGGCTATGCTTCCAGTAGATTCCAGTTTGGAGATTCCAGATTTGGGATATGTCTACATGTCTTACTCAATATTTCTTCGCCCCATAATACAAGTGAATCCAGAATTCGATACGAGAATCGAGATGAGTCCAACCAAACATGATAATACCAACAATGGTTCCAGAATGATTCCAGTAATAGAGGCTAGACAATATGGTATGTGTGTCGCATACATGAATCCAGAAATATCCATACATGTTGTAACAGAGAATCACATAAAACTAACTAGAATTGAAGTACAGTAATTGACAAATAAATGAGAGAACTATCAGAGAATGTACTCGCCTGATACTCTGAAAAGAGTAGTGTAATGTCACATGTCTGCAAAGGAGTCACAATGTCCTAAATAGAGTAATACAGGTTATAATAGGTTTAAATAAGGTAAATGAAGTCTACGATACAATCTACATAATTTCTAAACCAATCTAGGTCAAAGTCAAACTTGGTCAAAGTCATTTCTAGGTTAGTCTCTTAAGTCATAACTAGTAAAAGTCCAAATTAACAACCATCAATCCAATAACTAATCAAATAATTCCAATAAGTCAAAATGACCAAAATACCCCTACGTTAAAAATGATAAATAAGTATCCCAATCACATGGTTAGGCTCTAGGTCAGACAGTCTCTAGGGTTTCACTAGCAGCACATCAAAATCACAAGTCATGACTTAAAACAATTTTAAATTGATCAAAAATCATCAAAATTCATAATGTGATATAAATATCAATAAATAAATAATTATAATTACAAAAGTTTAAAATTACTCTTATTTGGAAAACTGGGTGTTATATCAAGTCATTAATTGCTAATTATGAAGTTTACTCGTAATGGTTCCTGTAGTCTTTCAGTCACTTGTACATGTTGCTTTGGTACTGATTAGGTATTGATTTACGAGGAAACTAGAAGGAGTAGATCATATTATTGAGTTAAATGAGTGTGTGTTCAGTTTGAATCAGATTCAGATTCCACCTAAACCAGTAAGACCTTTTAAGCAGAAGCACACAACCATTTTTTTCACTGAGAATACCCCCAGAGTTGTATTACTTTTTTCCATGTTTGATACATAAAATTCATATACAATAGGCATGTAGAGAAGTGCATGCTTCATTTGCTTTCAATTTTTGTATTGCCTTGATAGGGCTAACGGTGGGGATGACGGTATAAGAAGCAAAAAATAGTATGATTCATGCTTCATTTACATTTTTTGATGCTTAGTATTTTGATTAACTTAAGAAGCAAAAATTGTTTTCACCAAAGCATATGGATCCGCACGAAATATTTTCCAGGTAAAGATCGAAATTACCTGGCATCCCGATAATATAAGAAACAAACTTAATAAAAATTGACAACAATAGTTGTATAATTCGTGCATACTATAAATAAAATTTAACTTTATGTATAAAAAAATCACCATATAATTAGTGGGGAACTTATGGAATGTGGATTGATGGTTTTCCATATGTTATCACCTAATTTTCATTAAACCAAAACAAGATAACACAAAGCCAAATTATTTTCTGACAGGTGATCCAATCAACAAACTAATGTGCCAAAACTGCCTCCATAATATAAAAAATTTCGAACTACAAATTCCCATCATCATAACCAAAAGAATTGCAATTTGAAGGATATCCATCATGAAATGCTCCAAATTAAGTAATGGCCACAACAAATTTATCTGAAAGAACCAATATTGACCACATAAAAATATTCAAAATATGAATTAGGGGGAACAAATGTATACCCAACGGACGATCTTCCGCATGTGCCCTTGCGAATGAGTTGTCCGGAGCTCGGCTGTCGAGTTCAATCCCAGCTTCGATATGCTCGGCTCGTCCATCTGCTCCAGACTCTGAGCAATAGACCTGTTTGTAACCACCACTTTTCTGAAACGAGGGTAATTTTGAACTTTTAGAATTTTTATCATTTAATAATAATATTTAAATCATATTATGATTTTTGGAGATTTTCTTTATTTATTTTATATTATTTAGATGGGTGAATTATGATTTTGGTTGTTGCTAGTTTAACCCTAGTGACTGTTTGACTTAGAGACTAACCATGACCTAGAACCTTAATGATATATTAGAATTAGATTTATTATCATTAGAATTAATTTAGATTTTATTAGTTAATTTTAGAGTGATTAATTGATTTTTAGCCATTTTGGCCGTTTTGTGATTTTCTAGATAAGTTGACTTGTGTTGTGCTAGCAACTGGTTTAACCTTAGTGGACATGTATAGGAGCCTAACAATACCTTAGAATTGTTATTTTTAGAATTTATTTTAGGCATTAGATTATTTTTAAGGCTTTAATTGATTTATTTTAGCCTTTTTGCATGCAAGCCTTTAAGCCTTTTTGACTTGGGCCCATTTCTACTTGAGAATGAGTTGGCCCAAGGGTAACCCTAACCCTAGAGACCCCCTTGGCCGCCCAACAGCAGTACCCCTCCCTCTTGTATTCATTTGTGAAGTTTTGAGCCTCCACAAGGAAACCCTAATAGTTTCTCCTCTCTAAAACTCATATTTCCTTCATCCGGAGTCCGTTTCTTCCCAAACGAACTCCGTTGCATTCGTCAAGGAGAGGAGGATCTTTTGAAGCATTTCTAGCGAGAAGGCGGAGGCTTTTGCTTGAGGGAAATCGGCCGACACGACAACCGAGGGGCTCCATTCATTGAGTTTTTGACACTCAACAGGTAAACCATAATACCATAGTAAATCTAGAATTTCTTTCATTTTTGCATCCATATAGGTGCCCTAGACTTGCCCACGAAATTTGGTTGGATTTTGACTTCGTTTGATGGCGGTATCGGATACGTGTCGGTCCTTTACGGCACGTGTTCGACGAAATGCCGCTTAGGATAGAAAGTAGCTATTTTTCGATTCTGTCTTCATGGATGTTTAGATAATATTATTTTGATAAACTTTTGTGAAGACAGATTTGGTTATGACAACATAACAGCGGCGTTTCGGGCAACGAACGCACGTGCACGAATCCCGTGCACGAGGCCGTGCGTGCCCTGCTGTTCGTGCGTTGTTTCACGATGCACAGGCCGTATTTTTGTATGAAATTTCTTGAGCATGTGGGGGCTACCTCTTCCCCATGCTCGTAAAATTTCACGACTTTTCATTGAGCGAGCGCGGAGAAATCGCGCGTGCACCGCTCCGCCGTACTGTGCATTCAGCCTGATTTTTGTCGCTGAAACGGACTTCGTGCGCGCACACGACGCAGCAAAGACCCATTCCAGGACCTGGGACACATCGACCTATACCTAGAATACCTGAGGAACGAACCTCGAGTCGCGGCGTGGCCAGACGAGCGAGCCACGAGGGCGGAGCCGCGCGCACGAAGGCGCGCGCGCGCGCAGCAGGCCTCGCTTGGGTACGGGGCTACATGCGCCTCTTCGGCGTAGCGTGTCGCTGTGTCACCATGTCCTAGACCTACCCCAGGACCCTCCAACTACGTGCACAAGCATGGGGCTTTTCGTTGTGTGTGCGGCGCTCAAACGAGCGAGAACGCATACGCAAGCACGCGTATCACACGGTATCGAAAAATTCTGATATGCGTTCTCTGGACACGACACGGACACGATTTTGAACCCGAAAGTATACGAGTGCATCACGTGGGTCGAGACCAACGTGTATGCCGAGTTTCGCAGGTTCGTTTGGTGTATTTTGCATTCTGGGTTGTTGTGTGAATTGGGTTTGTTTCTTTAAATTCGATTTTGAGTTTAAATGCGATATTTTGATTTTCAGCTATTTAGCTTATGAAATCTGAGTTTTCAGTACGTATATGAGGTTTCGGATTTGTGGGAACCAACTTTTGGTTTTGTTTCATAATTTTCCATCATTTATGAGTATATATGCTTTCTATATAGCTATGTATACATATATTTAACTATATATATATATATATATATATATATATATATATATATATATATATATATATATTTTTATATATATATATATATATATATATATATATATATATATATATATATATATAACCCCGTTGAAACCCATTGCTAATGCATATATGTTGAGAATGGGTCGAGGGGGATTTAATTCCAGATTTTGACTCTTTAAATTATATCAAACCATTGCCAATCTTTCCATTTGAGCATTTGTATATATATATATATATATATATATATATATATATATATATATATATATATATATATATATATATATATATATAGTTTCTTAATTGTATATATATGTATATAATAGTATATTAATTTGGGATATTCCATGGTTGTGTTTGCTGTTTTTAATCTCAGAATTCATCCCATTTCAGTAAGCTCCAGGAAACACACACACACACACACACACACACACACACACACACACACATACACACCATCGTTTGTTAGATTTAAGGTTTTGTTTGTATTGTAAATACACATGTGTGTATATATACCTATATGTATATAGATATTTATGCTTGAGAACCATCTTAGAATAGATCGTAGTTGTGGTAGTAACTATAGGAGTTCTAGGACAGATTTGGTTTATCATTTTGAGCCTAGTTTAGTCGAATTGGCCGACAAGTTGATCAAATTGACAAAAGTCAACTTTGGGTCAAACTTGATCCAATTCAACTCAAACGAACTCCAAATGACCTAAAATTTTGTGTACACTACAACAAAAAACCCTTTTAATGACGGCTAAAAAGCGTCATTAATGACATACCATGACGCTTTTTTTTTTCAAAGCAACCGTTATGAAAACGGGTGTTATAAATGTTTTTTAAAAGCGTCATAAAGAAACCGTCATGAATAGTTTATATAAAAGCGTTATGAATAGTTAATATATAGTGCACAATTCAGAACAATTTTAAAACGTCATGAATAGATAATATGTATAGGCTCAATGCAGCACATTTATAACACTTTATACTATTCAAATTAGCATATCCAAATCAGTCCATATAATTGCCAGGCCTAAAAATCAAATTAACATTATATATCACCATCTTTATTACATTTCTCAAAATAGAGTACATATCAACATCTTCATTACATTCTCAAAATTGAATATCCAAATACATATATATATATATATATATATATATATATATATATATATATATATATATATATATATATATATATATAATATATATATATATTTACAACTACCAAAATTGTCCACATCAAAACTTGGCCACATAACCAATAATCATGAAAGATCAACGACAGCCGGAACACCCAGTAAAATCCTGAGAAAAAAGAAGAAAACCAAATCAGTCCATATAATTGTCAGGCCTAAAAATCAAATCTAATCATGAAATATCAAGAGAAAGGAGTAAATTTTTAACCCTAAAAACCAAATCAGTCCATATAATCTGCTTCTTTATCCAAGAAATTTTTAACCCTGTTTTTTAACATAAATGTTCTCGCAGTTGATGCAGAAATGTGCAGTGTAAAATGTAAATTGGGGGGCACGAACTGACTTCATTTTGATCAAATCATGGTAGACTAGATCAAATAGAATTTCATCAAATCTGACATTACAAACACACTGAAAGTTTAAATGTCAAGACTAAATATGATGGGCCGAATTTCTTCGGATATGTGAATCTAAAGGCTCTGAAACCTTAAAAAAAGGCAAAGTTCTAGACAGGATGGTGAACACAAGAAAAGTACTGCAAACCAAACCTTGTTTCAACTATTAAGCTCAGCATTAAGAATTCATAGTATCATATTGAACGGGTAAAAGAACATGCACTTTTGTCATTTGATATAGCGAAGTTTGAAGCTGTGTTGTATATGTTGCAGCAATATGGTAAGGAATTTTTGTCCACCCAACAAAACAAGCAGTCCCCCAATTGTACCAGATGAATACAATACAGTTCGCAAGCTCACAAATGTTAGAAATCAGGGCTACTGTGGTAAAAAAAGGAAGGAAATTCCTGATAAATCCATGTCCAATCGTGTTGAAAGAATAACAGAAACTTCTGGAGAGAATTTTAAGCTACAACAGCCATGTGAACCGATCAGTATAGCAGGTCCTTTTCACTGCCCGGACAATATTATCAACCTGAAGATGATATTTTAGATATCTGCATCAAAATTATCTCCATCACAGCAAACTTGCTCCTTTAGAAGCAACTAGTTTTTTTATATCATATAGTACACTAATATTTCCAAACTGATAAGGTAAATCTTCTTGGCTGTTTCATTATAGGAAAATGTTTTGCATCAAACAACCTAGCTATTATTAGAACAGAATCTTAAAATTGAAGGAATGATTAGTCTGCCTCCTTGTTTAACAAGAAACTTAAAATGAATGTGCTACTGCATCCATTTTACTTTATATGATATCAGCTATGTTATTAACTTGTATTAATAAAATATTACGTTATCATCTCCATATTTGGCATCGATAATTATAATAACGAATCAGTTTCCAAATGTGTCACATGTGATTAAATACAGAGCTATTACTGACCTGTGGAACAGCCATCCTCTCAAGGTTTGCTGTATAAGGCATGGGAATATCAGCTCCTACAATTCTCTCTACAGGGGCGTCGAGGTATTCAAAGCTTTCCTCTACTACCGATGTGCTATTTACAGAAACGAGAGATTATGAGCAGTTATGAAAAGTAAAATCTACAAAATTCAGTGGTAGGCCCAATAGAAGAAACACACCAAATTTCAGCTCCTACACCATGTTGTGGAAGGCCTTCTTCAAGAGTCACCAGTTTGTTCGTTTTCCTAACAGATGCATTGATAGTGGCTCGGTCTAGTGGCCTGATGGAGCGAAGATTTATAACCTGCAAATTTTGGAAAGTTAAGACCATGAAGCAAGGATGACAGAAGTTCTTTTGTTGCTAACAATAACGATGATGTACCTCAACACTAATTCCTTCTTTTGAGAGCATCTCTGAAGCCTGAATCATATTCACAAAGAAATGAGACACAAAAATTGAACCTAGAGCAAGAACTGTTTGTAATATAAGAAACATAGAAACTAAAGTATCACAGGACTAGTATTATACAGAATCTAGCCATTAGATAATAACCATATGTGTCTTAGTTAAGTGGTCCAGTTGGGGATGCCTCACCATTCTTAAGTAAACCATCCAAGTTGACATACTCTTGGAAATCCAGTCATTTCAAACCATCTCTTGGTTGTGGTTTAAATCGTGCCCAAAATCAGTCATTTCAAACCATCTCTTGGAAAACATTATCTTTTAAATAATATTGAGTCGATCATAACAATCTTCATCTTGAGTTGTGCTTACCTTAAACAAACAAAAACCTCAATCAGTAAAATCTTAAAACAAACCAACTAAACCAACATATTGTTAGATGACAACTTTGTTTCACTAGCACAAGCCATGCCACTGAACGACGCTCAATCTAAACAATATTCAAGTTGCTCACTTCATTTGCATCCTTTTGACCAAACACCGAGCCAGTACAATGGTACCTCTGTCATGTGTTAAATACTTAAATCTTACAAAATTAAATAACCAAAAACTAATATTAAATCATAATCAACAAAAATATCCTTGCCATTAATCAAATAGATTAAATCTGAGTCTCGTCTAGGAGCGGAGTGGCTGCTCGCCGGAGGACCCATCTAGTGGAGGGCTGCCACCTCACGTAGCATGGAGTAGCTAAAGCCTTGCTCCACCGGGGATTTGTACCTGTAGAGAGGGAAACGAAGAAAAATGGGAAGACTGGGGCTGGAGATACTCACCTGAGTAGTTCAGTTCGCCTGAGAAGCTGACCAGAGAGTGGGGCCTTCAGTGAGGAAACGCAGAGCAACCTCGGTTGAGCCCGTCGCCTGAGAAGAAGCTTTAGACAGCCCAGCAGGGCCGGCGGGGGGCAGGAACGAGCCCGAGAGCGACAGAATCTCGAACCTCCCGCGCAGCGTCACGACCGCGCCCGAGGCGGCGGGCTGGCGGAGGCTGACGTCGGACACGGCGCCGCTTCCGCTCAGAATGCAGATGCCGCGCTGGCGGAGGCTGACCTCCATCACCGGCTTCAGGTCCTCCGACGACCCCTCCGATATGGTCGAGATCGCACCTCGGCTAAGATCCATCGATCAGAAACCCTAACCTAACTCTTGAGGAAATTGGGGGAGAAGAGGTTTGGAGAGATGCTGCTCCTTAGAAAATGGATGAGAAATAAATTTTCTCTCCACCCACTTAGCTTTTATACAGTAAAAAAATTACAAGTTTGCCACCACTCTAAAGTATTAATGATGTTTTGTTTTATAAACGTTATAAAAAGCCCAAAATTAGTCCAAACCATCATAGAAAAAAGGTATTTTTTAACTTGATAACGCTTATGTATCAGCCGTCATTAAAACTCCCTGTCGAGCGTCATTAAAAGGGTTTTTTGTTGTAGTGGTATGACCTAGAAATTAGTAGACGGAGTAGTTGACCCAGGTTTGACCAGCATTGACCAGGTTTGACCAGAGTTGACTTTGACCAAAATGAACCTAGAAACTTGTAGTCTTGCGTTGTAGCTAATTTTTTTGATATTTTAGACTTGGTTGTGACATGTGTATACTTTAAGTAGGTTTATATTGCCCCGGTTTAGCTACATCTCATCATCAGCAGTTCGATTTGCCAGGCGAGTACATTATCTGATATTTTTATACTTCTTTGGATATGTTCTCTTGTTATAGACTAGTATACTTGATGCTGACACGATGTTCACACGGATTAGTACCCTATGGATCTTTTCATGCGATGTTATCCTCTTTGAAAACATCGAGTATATCATGTTCATGTACTTTATCATGGCCATCATGTACTCCATGTATTCATATTTATCCTTGTGCACTCATGTGTTATTCATGTACACTCATGACCATATGAGCCCAATATATAAAGTAGTTGTTATCCATATACAATAACATAACATGTATTGATCCTTGTGTATTGATTGGGGGCAGGGAGAGTGTAGTTGGTTATGTGATCATTATCTCCAGTAGGTATCTATGTGCACTCCATAGCTGTATCCATGTGTAACCCAAACCGTTTACATAACCAATTCATGCTCTAAATCACGTAGATGGTTACGTTTCTCTATTTATCATATTATATCTCATTTTATAGTCTCTTTCTTGTTGATTCACTTTACAATGATTCATGTATAGTTTTCTATAGCTCGCTTTATATATCCAATCCTGATATGAACTATTTTGAGAGATATGTGCTCGTTCCATCCTGACTGGGCATGTTAAAATTTTTACAAGTATTGATGAGGAGTACTGCCCTACTTATTATGGTATTGGCTTAGATGACATTGGCGACGTGGACCCTCAGGAGGATCCAACAGTCGCTGAGGACTTGCCCATAGTCTAGCTGTGACTTAGTATTTATTGCCTTTCTATTTGAGACTTTATGAGTTGTACTTGAGATTTATTCTGGTGGTTATACCTAGACTTCTATTTATGTTTTGACTCTCTTGTGATTCTTTCTCTTCTATTCCATCTTAGTGTTGTGATTGAGTTACTTATTATTTACTCTCCATTCAGAGCTTATTCTAGACTGTGCTAGATATGGTGACTTAGGATAGCGTTCTACCGCCGACACTGCAGCGTAGGCTGGGCATATTCACTTCTCGTGCCCTTTCACTGGGTGCGGGTCGTGACACATTTTTAGTGGTGGCCCATGCAGGTCAGTCCAATCACAACTAGTGTGATTCGTAGTAGTACTCGAAGTAGAGTATCATTACAACCTGTAGTAGGATATAAGATATAAGTTAAGGTACTTAATCACATTCGAAAAATTCTTATCAAATTCTTGCTGTTAATTGTCTCCTTTTGAAAATAACTGTCCTCCTTTGATAATTTTGCTTCTTTTTCAGTAATTGATTCCTTGTTTGATATGTCTTTAAGATAGTTATGGAGACACGATTTCATCTCTCTGGTCCATGCAGGACCAGATTCGCATTAGTGCGATGTCGTGATAGTAGGATAATTTAGTTGTACTACTACGAGCCTGCTATTTGGTATAGGAAGCAAAGTGTTAGAATGAGAGGATACCCAATCACTGTTAGGATTCCTTAAGAGATTCCTGGGACGACCCCTGAGAATCTTATTTTAACTTCGATCTGAAATCTTTTTCTTAATTTGATTCACCCATTACTCATTTGATTCACTCATTACTCCTTGTTATTGAATTTGATTTTGATGGATTCATTATCGACTTTTGAACCTTATTAATTAGTTGTTGACTTTGAGTTTGTATTTAAATATATTTATTTTTATTTTAGTTTATTTGGAATTTAGGGTATAACCTGATAACATATATTTGATAAGGACAGTGAGAAAGGTAAATGTCTACTTGATTTGTGGAGTTAGAATTTATCGCAGTCATACTGGCTAGCACGACAAGGACGTAGAGCCTGATTTTAGATATATTAACCTAGTTATGGAATTTAGATTTTCTTGCAGCCATACCGGTTGGCGAGGTAAGAATTCTAAATAACATTATTATAGGGTGTATATTTTAGTTACGGACTCTATTGTTTATTGTATCTATGCTTACTGGCGTGGCAAAAATCTAGCAACATGATTTCAGGAAGACGTGTATGGTTATCAGATTATATCTCAAATTCGTTTAATCCTTTGAACAGATGAGCAAGAACAGGTTTTATCATTATTTCCTTCTTGCCATTATTTCTTGCATTCCCATTTTCCTTATCTAAGTTAACTCTATCCCAATTACATCAATCACCATCTCATGTCTAATGCTATCATCTATACTTTGAAACCTTTGAATCTCCATACCTTTTTCCTTAGAAAGGTCAAGGAAGTGACGTAAATCATCTAGCTCGAAAAGAACGTAATTTGTTATCTTAGGGATATAAAAGTTGGTCTTTGATATAGAATTTTGAGATAGGGATGTGGTAAAAAGTGATAATAAAATCAAGAGATTTATATTATCAATCTAGGAACGATCACACACAGAAATAATTGGATGTAGATAATAGATGCATTCTTAGCTGACGAGGATAATCGAAGTCGACATAGTTGAGGACTTGGATAAATTTTGGTTATTGATTCTGGAGACGGTTACTTTAAGGCGATGATGTTAAATTTAGGGACTTAGTAATGGGGAAGTGATTTAAACTGTATTCGATGGTAATACGAAATTGAATATGATATTGCAAGAAAATGGTTAAGAGCAGAAAGAACGCAAGGATTTTTTGAATTAAAGAATATATAGAGATTTTTGAGAAAATTTTAAATTTAAGAAGAATAATATTTGAGGGTGTACGTTGAAGGAAATATGAAAGTTGATTTTAATGGAGAATAATTTTTGTAAGGTCTAGTAGTTTCAGATTGAATAACACGAGGAGAGTAATTTGAACAAGTTCAAGGATTTCATAAAACTTGATTTAGAGGTTTCGGATCTAATTTGAAACAAGGTGGAAGAATTTAGATTTAAAGATGATTAAGTGGTTAATATAGAGTGCTAATAAATAAAAGGGTATGCTTTATGAATAATGTTTAGGAATTTAAGAATTGAGCCTATGATGATTATGACAAGATCCAATCTTCATAACAAAATGGTATAGATTCTTGGTGGTAGTCATATAAGGGTTGATTTTCATATTTTGACTAATGAGATAAGGATATGATTGACAAATGATGATTAGATAAGCTTGATGGTATCAGAGAGAGATGATTAACTTGATTTTTCTATGAAACCTTGTCTTCTGTTTTCCCTATCAAAAAGGAGAAAAATTGACTTATTCAATATCCTTGAATTATCCTTTTAATTTTTTTTTAATATCATTGAACCATAACTCCATTGATCACGACCAATCGACTTTGGTCATTTTTCTTATCATATTAAAATCTAGGTCGTACTCAATTGAATTAAATTTAATTGTGACCTAGATCTCCATCCTTGGATGCTCGTGCTCAGTCTTTGATAACTTTGTTCCCCATCTTTCCTAAATCTTGATTTACCAAGACATTGATCAACTTAGATCGTGCTGAGACTAACTTTTCTTTTATATATATCGTATTGGATTTCAATGTTCGTGCTTTAAACTTTCAATTTTGATCATCTTTAAAATAGTAACCCTATATAGTTAATTCAAGTTGTTTTTTAATATATAATTATCAGTTTTCACATAGGATGATATACTTCCTTATAGACCGATGATTTACTAAATTTTTTTTCTTTCTTATCTTTTCAGGATGACACCCATGACCAGAGTCTGTCCCCAGTGCACAACTGCAGTTTCGGATGAGACCGAGATTGTACTTCCTCCTTCTATTGCTTAGGGGGTGTTAGTAGCCTCATCGGAGAGTTTTTCTCCATCTTCTATCCTTCAGGAGAGGGCTGCAGTTCAGCCGGAGACTGACGGCCTTCCTTTGCCTCCTGGAGTGGTACCCCATGCCATTCCCTATGGAGCTCATATTCAAAGACTTCTTCAGGATGTGAAGGAGGTACAGAGACTTCAGGCTGAGCTTATGAGAGAGTAGAGTCTCAGTTTTCAACTGTTGTGGGATTACGTGCATTCGAGGGGGGAGCCTTGTCCCAAGAGAGAGAGGAGCAGTTTATACCCCCAGGAGTACCCCGGCTTCCAGCTTAGACCAGCCTATCTAGTTCAGATTCCTGTCCAACATAGGCTAATTGAGCAAGTGCCTACCTGTGCTTTCTGTAAGAAGCTTGGGCACGTATGGAAGGACGGTAGGAAGAGACTAGGATTATGCCTATTTTGTGGGTCAGCTGCACATAAGATATGAGGCTGTCCTACTACACCTGCCCCTAGTCGAGGCCTACCTCCGGGAGAGAGTTCCAGCTACCAGACCCAGTAGAGGTGAGTTCTTGACCTATATATTATCCTGTCTTGATGATTACTGTACCCTACCATATTGTTTGTATGTTTGATACCTTACGACTACTTTTGATCTAGTATGACTTTAGTGGCTAGATGAGACCCTAGACTGATATTACCTGCCATAACCTTGTATGATTATTTTCAACTGCATGACTTACATAAGTTTTCTTAAGACCATGATTGTTGGGGATTTGACCTAGAAAGAGTAGGATCACCTTAATTTCGAGGACGAAATTATTTTAAGGAGGGTAGACATGTAACACCACTTTTCTAAAATGAGGGTAATTTTGAACTTTTGTAATTTTTATTATTTAATAACAATATTTAAATCATATTATGATTTTTAGGGATTTTCTTTATTTATTTTATATTATTTAGATGGGTGAATTATGATTTTTGTTGTTGCTAGTTTAGCCCTAGAGACTATTTGACTTACAGACTAACCATGACCTAGAACCTTAATGATATATTAGAATTAAATTTATTATCATTAGAATTAATTTAGATTTTATTAGTTAATTTTAGAGTGATTAATTGATTTTTAGCCATTTTGGCCGTTTTGTGATTTTCTAGATAAGTTGACTTGTGTTGAGCTAGCAACTGGTTTAACCTTAGTGGACATGTATAGGAGCCTAACCATGCCTTAGAATTGTTATTTTTAGAATTTATTTTAGGCATTAGATTATTTTTAAGGCTTTAATTGATTTATTTTAGCCTTTTTGCATGCAAGCCTTTAAGCCTTTTTGACTTGGGCCCATTTCAACTTGAGAATGAGTTGGACCAAGTGTAAACCTAACCCTAGAGAACCCCCTTGGCCACCCAACATCAGTACCCCCTCCCCCTTGCATTCATTTGTGGAGTTTTGAGCCTCCACACGGAAACCCTAATAGTTTCTCCTCTCCAAAACTCATATTTTCTTCATCCGGAGTCCGTTTCTTCCCAAACGAACTCCATTGTATTCGTCGAGGAGAGAAGGATCTGTTAGAGCATTTCTAGCGAGAAGGCGGAGGCTTTTGCTTGAGGAAAATCGACCGACACGACAACCGAGGTGCTCCATTCATTGAGTTTTTGACACTCAATAGGTAAACCCTAATCTACCATAGTAAATATGGAATTTCTTTCATTTTTGCATCCATATAGGTGCCCTAGACTTGCCCACAAAATTTGGTTGGATTTCGACTTCGTTTGATGGCGGTATCGGACACGTGTCGGTCCTTTACGACACCGTGTTCGACGAATTGCCGCTTAGGATAGAAAGTTGCTATTTTTTGATTCTGTCTTCATGGTTGTTTAGATAATATCATTTCAATAAACTTTTGTGAAGACATATTTGGTTTTGACAACGTATCAGTGGCGTTTCGGGCAACGGACGCACGTGTACGGATCCCGTGCACGAGGTCGTGCGTGCCCTGCTGTCCGTGCGTTGTTTCTCGATGCACAAGCCTTATTTTTGTGTGAAATTTCTTGAGCACGTAGGGGCAACCTCTGCCCCCATGCTCATGAAATTTCACGGCTTTTTGTTGAGCGAGCGCGGAGAAATCGCGCGTGCACCGCTCAGCCGTACTGTGCATTCAGCCTGATTTTTGTCGCTGAAACGGACTTCGTGCGCGCACACGACGCAGCGAAGACCCATTCCAGGACTTGTGACACGTCGACCTATACCTAAACTAGCCGAGGAACGAACCCCGAATTGCGCCGTGGCCTGACGAGCAAGATACGAGGGCGGAACCGCGCGCACGAGGGCGTGCGCGCGCACAGCAGGCCGCGCGCGGGTGCGGGGCTGCGTGCGCCGCTTTGGCACAGCGTGTCCCTGTGTCACCATATCCTAGACCTACCCTAGGACCCCCCCAACTATGTGCACAAGCACGGGGCTTTTCGTTGTGTGTGCGGCGCTCAAACGAGCGAGAATGCATGCGTAAGCACGCGTATCACGCGGTATCGGAATATTCCGATACGCATTTTATGGACACGACATGGACACGATTTCGAACCCGAGAGTATACGAGCGCATCACATGGGTCGAGATCAACGTGTATGCCGAGTTTTGCGGGTTCGTTTGGTGTATTTTGCATTTTGGGTCGTTGTGTGAATTGGGTTTGTTTTTTTAAATTCGATTTTGAGTTTAAATGCGATATTTTGATTTCCAGCTATTTAGCTTATAAAATCTGAGTTTTCAGTACGTATATGAGGTTTCGGATTTGTGGAAACCGACTTTTGGTTTTGTTTCATAATTTTCCATTATTTATGAGTATATATGCTTTCTATATAGCTATGTATACATATATTTAACTCTCTCTCTCTCTCTCTCTCTCTCTCTCTATATATATATATATATATATATATATAAAACCCCGTTTTTATATATATATATAAAAACGGGGTTTTATATATATATATATATATATATATATATATATATATATATATATATATATATATATATATATATATATATATATATATATAAAACCCCGTTGAAACCCATTGCTAACGCATATATGTTGAGAATGGGTCGAGGGGGATTTAATTCCAGATTTTGCTCTTTAAATTATCTCAAACCATTGCCAATCTTTCCATTTGAGCATTTGTACACACACACAATATATATATATATATATATATATATATATATATATATATATATATATATATATATATATATATATACATATATATATATATATATATATATATATATATATATATATATACACACACACACACACGATTTCGAACCCGAGAGTATACGAGCGCATCACGTGGGTCGAGACCAACGTGTATGCCGAGTTTCGCGGGTTCGTTTGGTGTATTTTGCATCTTGGGTTGGGTTTGTTTCTTTAAATTCGATTTTGAGTTTAAATGCGATATTTTGATTTCCAGCTATTTAGCTTATAAAATCTGAGTTTTCAGTACGTATAGAAACCAACTTTTGGTTTTGTTTCATAATTTTCCTTTATTTATGAGTATATATGCTTTCTATATGGCTATGTATATATATATATATATATATATATATATATATATATATATATATATGTATGTATGTATAGTTATATATATGTATATAAAACCCCGTTGAAACCCATTGCTAACGCATATATGTTGAGAATGGGTCGAGGGGGATTTAATTCCAGATTTTTGACTCTTTAAATTATCTCAAACCATTGCCAATCTTTCCATTTGAGCATTTGTACACACACACACACACACACACACACACACACATATATATATATATATATATAGTTTTTTAATTGTATATATATGTATATAATAGTATATATATATGAATATATAAACAAATATTATATATTATATGGGTGTAGTAATATATAAATAAATAGGTATATGTGTGTAAATATAGATATATATGTGTATAAATAAATGGGTGTGTAAATATATATATATATATATATATATATATATATATATATATATATATATATATATATATATAAAATATATTATATATAAAATATATTTTATATATATATATATATTTATATTTATATATATATATATATATATATATATATATATATATATATATATATATATATATATACACACTAATATTAGAAAAAAGAAAGAAAGAAACAACAGCCCGCACAGGCCAGCCCGGCCTAAGCCAGGGGCAAGCAACCCAAGCTCAGCTGAGCTCAACCCGAGCCCAGCAATAGGAGCTCAGCCCCTGCATTACACAACAGGGTTAATTAGAAATTGTATGTTTAAGAGAACCCTGAGCACCCAACCCGCAATAGCCAGGCCAAGCTTAATCCCAGCCCAGCCTTATCGGGTTATAACCATTTCCCCCACAGCTTAACAGCCAGCCCATAACTTTCCGCCCCAAATGTAACGACCCAGTCCCAAAATATGTAGGACTAAGTACGTAGACATGCCAGCTGTACTTATACGAAGAATACACCAATATATGGTAATCCCCGTATTGGTACATAAGCTGTAATAATAATACATGATAAGCCACAATAATATAACTAAATCTCATCCACAGCTCAACCCAGAGAATATAATAAGTCCACTAAATAAGATAAATGATGATATCAAAATATAGCCGGGTAGACATTCCCACCCAAACAGCTATGGAAAAATAGTCTCAACTAAATGGAGTCCAACCTCCTCAAACAGCAAGAAAGATGATAAAAAGATGTCCAATACATGGTCTCAGATAATAAAGAATAAAACTAAGTATGCACGGGAGATGCCTCGTCACCGATGTATGATAGATCCAATGCGGCACCGTTCTCCTCTGGATAGTCCTGCTCGTCTAATCCTGGAGAGATCACCAGGTCCTCAGAGGGACGTAACAAGATACAGAAAATATGTCAAGTAACTGAATGTGTAAAATATGCAACTATGACTCTACAAGATCTCCTAAACGTCTATATGAGATGCACTTTAGAGGACAACGTTCTACGCAGGGGCTGTAACGAATTCACACAAGCAAGTAATAAAGAGTGGCCGTCAAGTAGCGCTCATCCGAGACGCTATCAGCCAGGGCAGAAAGTAGTACTCATACAAGTCACTCTCGGCCCCAAAGTGTATAAAAATAAATGTATCCCCTACGCTAGTAGCTGTCCCCTCCCCTCAACTGCTCCTGTCCAAGATGTATCCATAGCCTGTCCAGTTGGCAACTGCTACAGCTTCTAACTCAACACACTAGTAGCAGTTACCTCTTAACCGTCGCACGTCCCGTACGTATCGATGGCCAGTCGAGTACGCAGGTCCGTATCCTATATGAACTCACTCATCACGTGATACACATGTGTCAAGGCCATAGGGGATATGGAAATACCCCACCTACTCATAGGGTAGTCAACTGACACAAGGTCGACATGCAAATAAGACATAAATAAATATAACGACCAAATTTAGCCGCTTGCACCCAAGTGTGACTTGGACGCCCAATAGAAACAAAATAAAAAATAAGAGAAAGAAATATGCAATAATAAAATATACTGAAAATAAATAAGCACAATCAGAATCTATGGCAAGGTATACTTGCCTGCGGTGCGAGAAGGGCAATCCAAGAGTAGCAAGTGTCAGCACCAAAACTCATAATTCACAGATGACTCCAGATGCTGAAACAAACATCAAAATGATCTCGGTGAAGAATATATACCTAGAAAATGCCTGTCCAAGAGTCCATTTCTGGAACAGGGGCAAAATCGTAATTTCGGGTTAAAACGATGTCCGCCGTTGGGCCCGTTTTGCACCGAAATACGTGCCAAAGTCTATGGTCTCTAAAGTCATCAAATTATATGTCTAATGATTCAGTTTGAGGAGAGGAACTCAACGGTATGTCCAGTTGTGGATTCCGATGATCCGTGTACAAATTTGCCCGTTTGAGTGGGTCGCGGGCCCGCTAAAAAGGGGTTCCGATTCGACCTTTTCAGAATCGAACAAAACTTGTCATACAGGACCAGAATTTCGATCTGGACCTGTTGGCGCAAGTTTCATCTCGATTCGACGACCTTACACAAAATTATGGACAAGTTTACAAAACACCGATACGGGGTTATCTCGACGGATACGCGTTGGTTTCGTCGCGCACACGCGACGAAACTGAGTTCCGCCAGTTCCCACACGTCAACAACGTCCATACGCGCCTTTCGATGCATATAGTGTGCGACCATGTCGCCCGGTTTGTCGGAGCGCACGTCGTATCGTGGAAATTTTCTAAAATTTACTATTTTGAAAACAGTTTTTCGCACAACTTTAACACGGATTTAATTTTTGCACAGAAATCAAAATACCGCTCTACAAGTTGCATTTTAATCATGGTTATGTTTTCTTTTATATGTTCAATTAGTTTCTATAATTCTTTACTGCACAGCAAAAAAATTGGCCGACAAGTTGTCGTTTTAAAATAGTTTTTAGTATTACAGAAAACAAGTTTTTCTTCAACTTTGTCTCGATTTTTTGAGCAATTCGATGGATTGTTTCGAAATCCTCCTTGAGGATCTCAAAGAGGGTCAAGTCTACTTTCCAAAAAAATTTACGAATCGAAAATCGGTGCTACGAGTAAAAAGTTACGTCGTACGGAAGTAGGATACCTTGAGTGGGAAAACTGCTCCGTGGGTGACGAGGGGCTGACTTCCGATGCTCCGTTCGTCGCGCACAAAACTCCATCGCTGGTGAAATAAACTCTTAGGCGAAGGGGTATGATCAGCTGCAACTTTCGTTTTGGAAGTCTAGGGTTTTGATGTTTGTAGAAAAAGTTATATATATAACAAGTTATAGCTAAAACTTAATACAAATGGGTTTGATACTCAGTAACCCACGGGTTGGCCTATGTCGTGAGCTTGCTGCTGAAAGCAGCAAGCAAAATTTTGGTGGGGGGCCCGCCCACTTTTAGTGGGTAGGTGGGTTTATACCTTCTTTTTTTTCTTTTTTTTTTCTTTTTCTTTTTCCTTTTCTTTTCTTTTTCCATTTCTTTGCTCACTCTTAACATGCTGTGTGGTCGGTCCCCCCCCATGGGCCGACCACCTGAGTTTGTTTATATATATATATATATATATATATATATATATATATATATATATATATATATGTAAAAATCACATAAAAATCCTATAAATTTCTAAATAAGTAATATTTTTTTAATAATAATTGTAGACTATATTTAGTAGCACTTAAAATATCATGCACACAATCAAACATATTATATATATTTATATCTATAAATACACATATATATACCAACTACCTCTTTAATGCTAAATAATATAGCAAAAATAATTTTTAAAGCACTAAAAATAATTAGAAAAATATTGGGGGTTTACATCCTACCCAACTTAAAGAAAATTTCGTCCTCGAAATTAAACTAAGGCCGGGGGATCAAATGTAATGCAAGAAAATTGATAGGGACAAAGTCAGGTTGATATGATAGTGGCTAGCTATCTCGATGTATACTCAAACTTCATGGTCACAGGATAATAGTTTGGCCTATCTATCAAGTACGAGCCTCGTTTAGTATAGGTAAAAGATGAAATCCCACAAGAGTTCAAGGAATGTGTTTTTGAATGCCAATACGTGCTTCAAGGGTGGTTGTATAATTCTAAAAGAATTGCCAAGACAGTCGTGAGGGAGACTCTAAAGGGCAATTTTAGCTACGTCTCCATCCGTGTAGAACGATGGATGTAAGCGAACCAAAATGCACTCGGTTGATCAGACCATCATGCACCGGTTCTGATTAGACAATATGTTAGTGGGCGCACCCAATAAAATATATCATGAACAAGCTCGATAAAGGAATAAGCTTGTAAAACTAAGGCTAAATTAGCAGCACAAGGTGGAGAAATATGTAAGTAAGGGAGATAGTGATGAAGGAAATCAATCATTCCAAGGTCCTCAAATTAGTAGCATAAATGAACTCATCTATATGGTTCACCCGAAAAATGTTTGTTAGGTAGTGAGGTATTCTACCCAACTTAAAATTTAACTAGTGGTGTAGGATTCAATAGGTCAAGCAATCAAGGTAAAGCACAAGTCAAGCATTTTAAGGCGTCAAGCATAACACAATCACACATCGGGTAGAAAGAATTTGTCAAGGTTGAGTCTTATCTGCAGCTAGAAAATATATTAGTTTCATGGTAAGGATTTGAGTTTAGTCCTTTCGATTCGAGAGTCGTATCAAACAAATAGAGCATGAAGGGACGTGTTTTAGTGGGACATGATATACCCATATGAAGGTAGGCTTGTCTAGGTCTTACATATGGAATTCGTCGGATGGAAAAGTCTAGTGTTATGCTCCAATTATTCAAGTCACGGTAAGGACACCAAAAGAATTTAAAATAAAAAGTGGGAGTCTATGAGATAATGTTTAACGCACAAAATAATGGCCAAGTTAAAGCACGAAAAAAAAGATGATTTAGATTCTAGCAATTCAAGGTAAAATGAGTTAGGAATACAGTTTTTTTTTAGAGATATGATAGCTACTTAGATGGAGTATGATCAAGGAACAATCCAATCTTTTCTCCAGTTTCAAATGGTTAGGAAGTCACAATAAAATTCTAGATTTGAGGGGATGTCGAGTGTGTCAAGTTTAAATATAACCACATGATTTTATGGATGACTAGCAACACTTATGCATACGCTATTAACATTGCCATGAGGGATATGACAATTAGTGTGGAATCCTTCCAACCCATTAGGGTTTCATGGTGGCCTACCATTAAAATTTTAAAACTCGAGTTTCCTACAAAAGTTTCTGAACAAGTTTTCCAAAGGAACAACCAAACTTTTGTATTCACTCCAAGCTGTTTAATTTGATCATGATTACCAGTTTAATCCCTCCCGTAATTCTCGAAGTGAACTTTCATCCTGTTACTACTAAATTTTCCAAGATTTAACATTTTCACTCCTCAATGCTTCTTCTTTGGTGAACTCGAACTCTAAATCAACCGGGGGTCTAAGTATGATACTGCCTCTAGACCTGTAAATGGACCGGATTTTAATCCTGATCCACTCTAGATCCATGGCTTATAAACGGATTTGGATTGAAAATTAGATCCGTTAATCCATTAATGATCCAAATCCATTAATCCATTTATTAGTTGGATTGGATATGGATTTAGGTTGATCCAATCCCTTAATAATCCAAATCCATTAATTAAATATTAATTATATTAAATATATTATAATTTTAAAATTTAAACAGTTGTATTAGGAATTTAGGATACCTAAACGTTTTTTTCTAGGTACAATCAAAATAGTAAATAGTTTGCAGCGTGTTTCATCATCCAAGAATCGTTTCATTAACCAAAAAGCTCAGAAGGCTGTAGAAGAAAATTCATGTCTTCTCAAATGTTAGTACGCTTCTTTCTCTTTATAAAAGGAAGACATCAATTAAATATGGTCTCCTTTTGTACTCTTAAGTCTTATCCAAAAACATCAATTAAGTATGGTTGGAGACTTAGTATTTTAGTTATATTTGATTATCGGTTTAAGAAATATTTTGGTGATAATGTAATTCAAATTTTGATGAAATCATCATTTTGATAGATTTCTTTTGAGATTATTTGTTATAAACGGATCAAAGTAAAGGATCGGATATCCATTAATCCATCGGATATGGATTTGGATTGTGTCATCAATGATCCAGCGGATAATGGATTGGATTTGGATCAAAATTTTCTAAATTTAAATGGATCCGGATTTAGGTCTATCCGCTCCAAATTCGGTCCATTTACAGGTCTAATTGCCTCTATGGCAGTTGATAAGAACGAAATGCTGGCTCAACCAGTCCATCCGAGAATGACATCGATGGGGAATACAAGTAGTCGTGCACTCATCTCTCTATCACATAACACTACAATGCAATCTCTATAGATACCACTAACAGGTACAACTCCTTCCTCGGTGAGGATTTTAAGGTTTTAGATAGAGATGACATGGGTATACTGTGTCCAGTGGAAAAGCTAGTAGCTATGAATGAATGGGTGGCTCCAGTGACAAATAATGCAATGGCAGGAAAAGATGCAAACTAGAACCATACCTGCTATGACGTCCACCTCTGGTTCTACCTCCTCGGCAGTTAGAGCAAAAGCCTTCCCAATCCGCTGATTACCCGTTTGTGCTCTAGCCTGCTGGAATTGGGCTGTCTGAGTGGGTAAGGGTGGTCGTGGTGCTCCTGGTCCTGCAATAGCTGGCCTTTGCTGCTGATTATGTGGAGTGACCCTATGAAATGAGCAATCCTTAGCCTGGTGCTGATTCGATTCGCAAATCAAACAATGCCCCAACCGTCGTCTACAATCTCGCAAAACATGACCAACTTTGCCGCAGTAATGGCAAGTGACCTTCTCTTGTGTCTGGTATGGCTCTGTCCTCTGCTGATGCTGAGGTATGGGAGGACGTCTCACTGGCACTCCTGTAGTGGTCTTAGCTGATCCCACGTTCGATGTAACACGTCGGGTCGCCTTCTTGCTTATGGCCTCCTGAGTTCTAGCCTCCGCCAGAACAGCTGCTTGGAAGACCCTCGACTCAGAGCTGGTGTACCTTTGCAACTCTATACTCAAGCCTCTATGAAATCTTTTGGCTTTCTCCAGCTCTGTCGTAACCAATCCTGGTGCGAAACGACTCAGTCGACTAAACTCGACGTCGTACTCGTCAACTGTCATATTCTTCTGCTCCAAGTGTAAAAACTGGTCATATAAAGCATCCTTGGCAGTGTCGGAGAAAAACTTCTTATTGAACAGTTCTTTGAATTCCTTCCATGTCTGATCAACTCCTAGCCGCCTCTCCTCTGCGGCCACCAATCGTAAGCATTTCCTTCCAGCTGTAACTTCACTGTCGTTATCCATAGATTTGTGGATAACTGTGAAGCCTTCAGGAGATTCTCTGTCTTAACCTGCCAATTGGTGATCCCAATGACGTCTTCAGTGCCCTTGAAGTGTGGAGGATTCATGTTGCGGAGCCCTTTGATTGAACCCACAGAGGCTTGTGGTGCTTGGGCCAATGCCGTCTCCAAACTCCTCCTGATGGCCTCGCTCTGCTGCATCTGAGCCTGTACCAGGCTTTGAAGAATCTGCCTGTGGTATCCCCATCCGCCTGAGGCATGGGCTGCTGTGGGGGCATGTATGGCATCTGGGGCATGATCTGTGGAGGATATAAAGGATATAAAAAGGGATAATGTGGGGGGTATGTGGGTGGATACTGAGATAGATTCTGTGGAGGATACTGGGGTAGATATGACGGTGGATATGGTGATGGATATGGTGGGGGCTGCTGGGGTGGATAAGATAGTGGATACTGTGGTGGCTGTTGTAGGGGATATGATGATGGTGGATATTGTGGAGGTGGTGGTGGTGGATATGATGATGGTGGATATGGAGGTAGAATCTGTGGTAGGAACGGAGGTGGATGAGGTAGTGGTGGTGGTAGGTACTCTCCCTGGGGTGTAGGATCCTCGGGACCAGTCTGCTGAGTCGTAGCTGGGGTCATCACTGGCTGGAGGGATGGCCCGGATGGTGCTGGAGTGGTCGGAGACATTGCTGGCTACTACGGATTCACTGGTTCATCTTGAGCAGTAGTGTTCCCGTCAGTAATGGCAAGGGAAGTAGTGAGACCGCTACGAAGATTCATCCTATATTGGCACGAAAATTTAGAGTTGGTTAGAACAATTTCAAGCTGAAGGGAATTCAATAAGTTTATAGGAAAAGAAGATGGAGTAGAGATCAAAGAAGGTAGTAGTAAGTGGATGAGATCCTATATCCTATTCCTAGTTTGCAGGCTTGTTGGACACAGTCATGTAACCCAACAATATTACTCGACCTGCTTGGGCCACCACAAAAACATGTAACGTCCCAGTCCCAAAATATGTAGGACTAAGTACGTAGACATGCCAGCTGTACTTATACGAAGAATACACCAATATATGGTAATCCCCGTACATGATAAACCACAATAATATAACTAAATCTCATCCACAGCTCAACACAGAGAATATAATAAGTCCACTAAATAAGATAAATGATGATATCAAAATATAGCCGGGTAGACATTCCCACCCAAACAGCTATGGAAAAATAGTCTCAACTAAATGGAGTCCAACCTCCTCAAACAGCAAGAAAGATGATAAAAAGATGTCCAATACATGGTCTCAGATAATAAAGAATAAAACTAAGTATGCGCGGAAGATGCCTCATAACCGATGTATGATGGATCCAATACGGCACCGTACTCCTCTGGATAGTCCTGCTCGTCTAATCCTGGAGAGATCACCAGGTCCTCAGAGGGACGTAACAAGATACAGAAAACATGCCAAGTAACTGAATGTGTAAAATATGCAACTATGACTCTACATGATCTCCTAACCGTCTATGTGAGATGTACTTTAGAGGACAATGTTCTACGTAGTGGCTGTAACGGATTCACGCAAGCAAGTAATAAAGAGTGGCTGTCAAGTAGCGCTCATCCGAGATGCTATCGGCCAGGGCAGAAAGTAGTACTCATACAAGTCACTCTCGACCCCAAAGTGTATAAAAATAAATGTAGCCCCTACGCTAGTAGCTGTCCCCTCTCCCCAACTGCTCCTGTCCAAGATGTATCCACAGCATGTCCAGTTGGCAACTGCTACGGCTTCTAACTCAACACACTAGTAGCAATTACCTCCTAACCGTCGTACGTCCCGTACGTATCGATGGCCAGTCGAGTACGCAGGTCCGTGTCCTGTATGAACTCACTCATCACGTGATACACCTGTGTCAAGGCCATAGGGGATATAAAAATACCCCACCTACTCATAGGGTAGTCAACTGACACAAGGTCGACATTCAAATAAGACATAAATAAATATAACGACCAAATTTAGCCGCTTGCACCCAAGTGTGACTTGGATGCCCAATAGAAATAAATTGACAAATAAGAGAAAAAAATATACAATAATAAAATATACTAAAAATAAATGAGCACAATCAGAATCTATGGCAAGGTATACTTGCCTGCGGTGCGAGAAGGGCAATCCAAGAGTAGCAAGTGTCAGCACCAAAACTCACAATTCACAGATGACTCCAGACGCTAAAATAAAATCAAAAATGATCTCGGTGAAGAAGATATACCTAGGAAACGCCTGTCCAAAAGTCCAATTCTGGAACAGGGGCAAAATCATAATTTTGGGTTAAAACGATGTCCGCCGTTGGACCCGCTTTGCACCGAAATGCGTGCCAAAGTCTATGGTCTCTAAAGTCATCAAATTACATGTCTACAGATCCAGTTTGAGGAGAAAAAACTCAACGGTATGTCCAGTTTTGGATTCTGATGATCCGTGTACCCCGTTTAAGTGGGTCGCGGGCCCGCCAAAAAGGGGTTCCGATTCGACTTTCTCAGAATCGAACCAAACTTGTCATACAGGACCAGAATTTTGATCCGAACCTGTTGGCGCAAGTTTTGTCTCGATTCGACGACTGTGCACGAAATTATGGACAAGTTTGCAAAATGCCGATAGGGGGGTATCTCAACATATACGCGTTGATTTCGTCGCGCACACGCGACGAAACTGAGTTCCGTCAGTTCCCACACGTCAGCAACGTCCATACGCGCCTTTCAATGCGTATAGCACACGACCCCATCGTCCGGTTTGTCGGGGCGCACGTCGTATCGTGGAAATTTTCTAAAATTTACTATTTTGAAAACAGTTTTTCGCACAACTTTGACACGGATTTAATTTTTATACAGAAATCAAAATACCGCTCTACAAGTTGCATTTTAATCATGGTTATGTTGTCTTTCATATGTTCAATTAGTTTCTACAATTCTTTACTGCACAGCAAGAAAATTGGCCGACAAGTTGTCGTTTTAAAACAGTTTTTAGTATTACAAAAAATAGGTTTTTCTTCAACTTCGTCTCGATTTTTCGAGCAAGTCGATGGGTTGTTTTGAAATCCACCTAGAGGATCTCAAAGAGGGTCAAGTCTACTTTCCAGAAAATTTTACGGATCGAAAATCGGTGCTACGAGTAAAAAGTTACGTCGTAGGGATGTAGGATACCTTGAGTGGGAAAACTGCTTCGTGGGTGACGAGGGGCTGACTTTCGATGCTCCGTTCGTCGCACACAAAACTCCGTCGCTGGTGAAACTAACTCGTAGGCGAAGGGGGTATGATCCGCTACAACTTTCATTTTGGAAGTCTAGGGTTTTGATGTTTGTAGGAAAAGTTATATATATAACAAGTTATAGCTAAAATTTAATACAAATGGGTTTAATACTTAGTAACCCACGGGTTGGCCTATGTCGTGAGCTTGCTGCTGAAAGCAGCAAGCAAAATTTTGGTGGGGGGCCCGCCCACTTTTAGTGGGTGGGTGGGTTTATACCTTTTTTTTCTTTCTTTTTCTTTTTCCTTTTCTTTTCTTTTTCCATTTCTTTACACACTCTTAACATGCTGTGTGGTCGGTCCCCCCCATAGGCCGACCACCTGAGTTTGTTTTTTTATTTTTTTAATATATATATATATATATATATATATATATATATATATATATATATATATATATATATGTGTGTGTGTGTGTGTGTGTGTGTGTGTGTGTGTGTAAAAATCACATAAAAATCCTATAAATTTCTAAATAAGTAACAATTTTTTTTAATAATAATTGTAGACTATATTTAGTAGCACTTAAAATATCATGCACACAATCAAACATATTATATACATTTATATCTATAAATACACACATATATACCAACTACCTCTTTAATGCTAAATAATATAGCAAAAATAATTTTTAAAGCACTAAAAATAATTAGAAAAATATTGCGGGTTTACACCAAACCCAGTAAACTGACCACAGGCCAGCAAGCATAACCGAACCGAGAGTTGAAACTACATATTTTTAGAGAGATCGACGGGGAGAGGGAGTCTCAAAACCCAAACCCTAACGCCACCTACACCTCCCCCAGCGCCGACCCCAGCCTGGACGCAATCGTGCGCCATGCTGCATACCGCCGCAGGCCGTCGCCGGCCGTCCAGGGCCGCTGGCCGCGCATGACAGGGCAAAAACAGAGCAGCAGCGACAGCGGTTCCAAGGACCGCCTTCACATCGACATTTCGTCGCGAATATCGGATGGTTGCATGAGCTACTTGCTCTGGTATGTTCACAATATGTACACCTACCTTTCCTTTCAAATACTTTGAAATTAGACGCACTATAATGTCCGTTAGATCGACACAAAGTCGGAGAAAAACCTGTTCAAAAATAGGACACGAAAACAGTCCATGAACCTACGTTGCAAGGTCAATTCTGATCGATACTGTAACCGTTTAGAAATTCTATTTGAACACATGTTTAGACAACATGTAGGAGATCGGAAACTATTTCACAGGTTTGAATTTCGTAAACTGTGTACAGATTAATCGATCCTCGAAAATCAGGAAAAAACAGTTTTAGAAAATATAGAATTTCAATAAAACACTCCGATACCACGTGCGTCCCGCCAAACCGGGCGACTTGGTCGCTAACAGAAAGCATCGAAAGGTGCGTAACGGCTTCGTGGTCATGTGGGCTTTGACGGAATTCAAATTGGTCGCGTGTGCACGACGAATTTGATGCGTATCCGTCAAAATTTACCGTATCGGCCTCTATGCAAGTTTTCTAATTACTTTGTGCACGTTCGTCAGATTGGGACGAAACTTACGCCAACAGGACCGTATCATTTTTCTGGTCCTGTATGTCAAGTATGGTCCCCATTCCGAGATAGTTGAAACGGAACACCATTTTACGGGCCCCGTGGTCCGACTCAACGGACGATTTTGTGCACGGCCCGTCGGAATCCAACTCTGAACATACGGTTGGGTTCGTATCGGAAAACAGGATCTGTTGATAAATAGTTTGATAACTTTAGAGACCGTTGACTCTGGTACGCTTTTCGGTGCAAAGCGGGTTCAACGGTGGACATCATTTTTGCCCAAAATTATCGTTTTGCCCCTATATCCGGAATTGGGCTTAAGGACAGGCAATCCTAGCTAATTTGACTATTCTGAGAATATTGGTACTATTTATTTCAGCATCTAGAGACTTCTGCATGTGTTAACTGATTGTGGCTCATTGAGTGGTATAGTATTATTGGTTTCTCCAGCTAAGGACCTCAGGCAAGTGCACTTTCTGATTGCTTTCGATTCATAGTAGTTTTCTCATTTCATGTTTATACATATATCTTGCTGCTTGTTGACATGCTCGTCATACGAAGTAGTTGGAAGGGAAAATATCTTAGTAGACATGTGGACTACCCAGAAATATTCCCAATATGTCTATTCTTGTATGATAGCAGCTGCACACGACACGTGCAGTGTACCGGATTTACCCCTACCCGTTCACATGTCGAAAAGAATATTTCACATCACATAGATAGATGTCTTTTATTTTTTCTTTTCTTCTCCATCGTGCCATGTTATCAGTTATCTTCCAGTTTTTATCTCTCATATGTTATTTTCATGTCTTGTTAATTCTATTGTGTTTTCGTATTGCCGTCGGTTTGTGTACTTATTCCATTCCTGATTGGAAACCAATATTTTTTAGGTTTAGCCACGATCACTCTTAGCACTGGGAAGACATGGGTATGATGAGGTCAACCTAGAAATAGATAGCAATTGTAATATTTCATTTATTATAAAATCTTGTATTTTCTTTAATTAGAAATGTTGTAAATGTTGTAACAAATTTAGAAATATGAATGAGCAGCAAATGTTATATTTTGAACATTTATTTCTTGCGATCTTGACAGCGTTCTACTGTCGACTCTGTGGCGTAGGCTGGCTTGGACGCGTCTCGTATCCAAAAAATGGGTGCGGATCGTGACAAGTTTTTGTGGTGGCCCATGCAGGTCAGTTTTTGCAAAAGATTGCGAACTCGTGTTGGTACGTAAGTTAGTTGTACCATTGCGAGCCTGCGACTAGAAATGCTCATTCACAATTAGGATTGAAATTATTTAGGAGGATAACTAGGATAAGGGTCCCTTATTAATTGGGTAGTTAAGATTGTCCGATAGGTCATGCAATTTAGAATTATTTAGATAGTTTTCTAGAATCCTATAGGTTCACTATTACTTTTGATATGACAACGTGATCCAATGTGGATATACTATTCGCTTGGTATGTTAGGCTTGCCTATAATTAAGGCATTAATTTTGATAAACGGTTTAATTTTCTTTTGCTTTATTAGATATAAATCTTATATCATAAGTAGAATTGTCTATTTTAAATTCTCTTTTGTTGTAAGGAGTTAGTTTATAATTTCTGATTCTCTTATTCCTGTATGAATCTCGAGGTAGATTGATTCAAAGTTTTTTCTTCGATCATTTGAAATATATATGAGATAAATATTAGGATATTTTTATTTTTCTTGTCGTCAGTTATTTCCTCCGGTCAACCTTTTAATTTAAGGACTAAGACTTACAGACAGGTGTTTACGCTTTCTACCATAGTCAACTAAGTTGAATCCCTAGCAGCTCTTTGACGTTCTTAAGAATATAGTTTGAGCATTTTACCGACTGCGATGACTAGACAGTAGCACACTGTCGCCAATTACCTGAGAGCGGAGAATGTGGGTTCACTGCAGCCAGCAGCGCACTGGCGAGGCACAACCCATAGAAATAAAACTATTTTGAGGATCATAGGTTATAGAACATTGCTAAAACTATGTCGTAGTTGACCTCTTAGATCTTAGATACCTTTGTGTCAATATAAGGTGGAGTACCTGATAGCTTATCACACCTGAATCACGGAACCAAGGGTTTGTCACAGCCAGAGTAGGCGAGGCATAATTTTTGGTGAAATAATTTCAGACGTGATTACAAGTTTAGGATACTATAGAGGACAGGGACTGTCCTGTATGACCCTAAGATCCAAAACCAATACTAGTATAAGTTCTGTAAGTTGAGTAGCATGTCTCCCAACCCTGCATTTCGTGGTCCTTGTGACCCATTGACGAGATAATTGACCGACACTAATAGGTTTACTTAGAAAATAGAACTCAGAAGTCCATAACCCATTAGTCGATCAAGGCCTTAGAGATAAAAAGATAATAGGTTGACTGTATAGGCAAGAACACCAGGTAAGGATTTGATTTTCTCAAAACTCCAACTACTTGTATCTCTTTTCAAAAACCTCGCGTACTTATATTCTGACTATCTTGACCAACGCTGCTATTACAGTCTAGTTTTTGCAAGCTTACTCTTTTATCGAGCTTGATTCAAGACATATGCTTATTGGGGACGCCCGCTAACATATTGTCTAATCAGAATCATTGTATCACGGTCTGATCAACCATGATGCATTTGGTTCGCTTTTTATTTAATTATCCTACATGGATTGAGATATAGATGTCTCTAGGATCTCATCCGCGACTGTTTTGACAATTCCTCTTGAATTAAACATTCGCCCTTGAATTATGTAATTGTGTTCAGTGACATCTCTCTTGAACTCTTTATTGTTTTTGTCTTCACTGATTGGAAAGACGAAAGCTCTTAATTGATAGATAGATATAGAGTATCCCGATGGCTACAATAGTGGTATACGCAAGTGTAGCTACCATCAGCCAGCCCTGTGACTGGAACCTTGCCTCGAGTTACTCATCCTCCCTTCGACCCTAAACCTACTATTCTAATCTTCTAGTTCTTGGAATCCGAGAATGATTAGGATCTTTCCCTTGATCAAATGCCAACCTAAGAGACTACATATTCTCAAGAGACCAAGTGTTGTGAGCCTCTAACAAATACTGTGCCCTAGCTTCTAAGGTGGGTAGACTGTAAGCCCTAAATTTTGGGATATATGAAGATGACTGATCGATTGAAATAATTTCCATTAGAATGATAGTTAGTGCCCCATGGACTCCCACTTTCCATTTAGATCATTTTGTGTCCCCGGCCGTGCCGTTAATATTCGGAGCACAAGACCAGCTGTTACCTTCTAACAAATTTTATATGCAAGATCTAGACGAGTCCACCCACATCTAGGTATATCATGTCCCACTCAAACCCATCCCCTTGTACTCTAATTCTGTGGTACGACTTTCAGGACAAAAAGGACTAGCTATAACTTTTACCATAGTACCTACCCGGTATACTTTCTGATTTCCATTAGAACCTTAACTTCGATTCAATTCCTGCGACCCAATATATGGTAGTGATCTACTCGAAGCCCACTATACACTTGCCACTAGTATACCACCCAATTGAGACCTCATGTGCTACTTAAACACAAAGGTCACGGAAGGCGTATTTCGGGCTTTATGAACCTAGCTAACCAACCTGACGGTCAACTAGCTCAACCCCTTGAATAGAAACCTATTCTAGAATACCCTAATCTAGTAGGAATAGTTTTATCATTGGAATCTTGTCCAGTCCATATAGAATGCAATCCAAGGTTTATCCAACCAACTAGTAATATCCAGATAGGGAATCCATTAAGACCCAGTGCAACCCATCTAGGCATACCACCATATTTGGACTAGAAAAACCGAACTATTTGAAATCGGCCCCTATATCTATTACGTAGTCCCAAACTCTTAGAATGTGAAGCCATTCGTAACCCTTATTTTATCTACCTGAAAGTCGAGATATGATCTTGTATTGTATTTATATTCCTAACTCGTGTGTTTAAATAACCACGAAAAAGATCACAATCTTGATTCCTTAAATTCCGTTCTATTGTGGAATCTTGTTGAGATAAACTTCGAGAACGGAATTTCGGTATTGCACGGATTGCAAGCCCTCTAAGAAACGAAAGGTTCTTCGATTGAGCAAGTGACTGGACTAGAGAAGCCCAATCTAGCAAGTAAGTCAATGGTTCATAAACTTTATTCCATCTACATCATTGGATACTCTCCACCGCTCTTGAAACTTCATATTGCTCCCGATTATTCTTCTTATCATCCTGCCCTTCCTCGTGCAGAGCGATGAATGGTCAGACTTATTGGAAATTTACCAATATTTCTTAGCCACTTGTGTAAATTGCTGCTTGTTAAATTGTGGATTACTTGATAGATATAAGAGGATTATAGACGTGATATACAGTAGGTATCTGTTGGTAGGATTGCTAGCAACTAGTTAGAAAATTATAAGATTTTAACGACCTGTGTTTCAAGGGAGTAGTGTGACTAAAGGTGGGTAGAAGTCCTCGAGATTTTATAAATACCAAATGACTAGAAAAGAATATAAACGATGTGTGAGGTTGTGGTTAAGGCAGACATCTTTTAGAATTTTACGGAATAACTACGAATTAGAATTTCAAGGACGAAATTATTTTTAAGGTGGGTAGATTTGTAGCTTCCCTTCCCGAAAAATTTGAAATATTTTATTAGTATTTATTTTATTTAAATGGTATTTTAATGGTGGCACGATTATTGGTGGGCCAATTACGTAGGAGTGCATTATGTCACTCAAAACTATACACTTATTGGTTATTGTATTTTGTTATTATTGTTATTATTATCATTATTAGTATCATTTTATTATCTTGTACTGTTATTAAGATATTGTTCTTAAATTATATCTTTAGTATACCTCTATTTTCGATAATTCATTATCAAATGAATTATACGTATATATATATATATATATATATATATATATATATATATATATATATATATATATATATATATATATATATATATATATATGTGTGTGTGTGTGTGTGTGTGTGTGTGTGTGTGTGTGTGTGTGTGTGTGTGTGTGTGTGTGTGTGTGCGTATTTATAAACTACATACGAGAAATTATTATTAGATTTTGGCCATGGAATATTCATCTATATATATAGTTATGTATTGTTATAAGGATATATATATATATGAATATATAAACAAATATTATATTATATATATATATATATATATATATATATATATATATATATATATATATATATATATATATATATATATATATATGTATATGTATATGTATATGTATATATATAAAATATATATATATGTATATACGTACATGCGTATTTATAAAATATATATATATATACTAATATTAGAAAAGAAAAAAAAAGAAACAACAGACCGCACAGGCCAGCCCGGCCTAAGCCAGGGGCCAACAACCCAAGCTCAGCTGAGCTCAACCCGAGCCCAGCAATAGGAGCTCAGCCCCTGCGTTACACAGCAGGGTTAATTAGAAATTGTATGTTTAAGAGAACCCTGAGCACCTAGCCCGCAACAGCCAGGCCAAGCTTAATCCCAGCCCAGCCTTATCGAGTTATAACCATTTCCCCCACAGCTTAACAGCCAGCCTATAACTTCCAGACCCAAATCCAGTAAACCGACCACAGGCCAGCAATCATAACTGAACCGAGAGTTGAAACTACATATTTAGAGAGAGATCGACGGGGAGAGGGAGTCTCAAAATCCAAACCCTAACGCCACCTACACCTCCCCCAGCGTCGACCCCAGCCTGGACGCAACCGCGCGTCACCCTGCGCACCGCCGCGGGCCGTCGTCGTCCGGCCAGGGCCGCCGGCCGTGCGTAACAGGGCAGAAACAGAGCAGCAGCGACAGTGGTTCCAAGGACCGCCTTCACAGCGACATTTCATCGCGAATATTGGATGGTTGTGCGAGCTACTTGCTCTGGTATGTTCACAATATGTACACCTACCTTTCCTTTCAAACACTTTGGAATTAGACGCACTATAACGTCCGTTAGATCGACACAAAATCGAAGAAAAACCTGTTCAAAAACAGGACACGAAAATAGTCCATGAACCTACGTTGCAAGATCGATTCTGATCGATCCTGTAACAGTTTAGAAATTCTATTTGAACAAATGTTTAGACAACATGTAGGAGATCGAAAACTATTTAGTAGGTTTGAATTTCGTAAACTGTGTACAGATTAATCGATCCTCGAAAATCAGGAAAAATAGTTTTAGAAAATATAGAATTTTAATAAAACACTCCGATACCACGTGCGTCCCGCCAAATCGGGTGACTTGGTCGCGAACTGAAAGCATCGAAAGGTGCGTAACGACTTCGTGGTCGTGTGGACTTTGACGGAATTCAAATTGGTCGCGTGTGCGCGATTGATACGTATCTGTCGAAATTTACCGTATCGGTCTCTATGCATGTTTTCCAATTACTTTGTGCACGTTCATCAGATCGAGACTAAACTTGCACCAGCAGGACCGTATTATTTTTTTTGTCCTGTATGTCAAGTTTGGTCCCATTCTGAGACAGTTGAATCGGAACGCCGTTTTGCGGGCCCCACGGTCCGACTCAACGGGCGATTTTGTGCACGGCCCGCCGGATTCCCACTCTTGACATACGGTTGGGTTCGTATCGGAAAACCGGACCTGTTGACATATAGTTTAACGATTTTAGAGACTGTTGACTCTGACACACTTTTCGGTGCAAAGCGGATCCAACGGCGGACATCATTTTTGCCCAAAATTACTGTTTTGCCCCTGCGTCCAGAATTGGGCTTAAGGACAGGCAATTCTAGCTAATTTGACTATTTTGAGAATGTTGGTACTATTTATTTCAGCATCTGGAGACTTCTGCATGTGTTAACTGATTGTGGCTCATTGAGTGGCATAGTATTATTGGTTTCTCCAGCTAAGGATCTCAGGCAAGTGCACTTTCTGATTGCTTTCGATTCATAGTAGTTTTCTTATTTCATGATTATACATATATCTTACTGCTTGTTGACACGCTCGTCACACGGAGTAGTCGGGAGGGAAAATATCTTTGTAGACATGTGGGATAGCTGAGGTCCCCTACCGCGCATCTGGGATAGCTGAGGTCCCCTACCGCGCATCCTCATTTCATAGTAGTCATGATTATACATTTCATGATTATACATATATCTTACTACTAGATCACTGAGGTCCCCTACCGCGTATCTGGGATAGCATGTACTCATACTGCTCCTGTCTGAGCTGCACCGTAGGGGCAGTAGGAGGCAGTGCAATGTCTGGAGTCGGCTCCATCGATGGACCGGGAGGACGTATCTGCTCCAGCTCTCGCAGTCGCTCACTATGCACAGCAAGGGTACTCACCACCCTCTGAGTACTCTTCTGAAGCGAAGCCGATACCTCAGTGAGTGAGGCAGACATGGTCCTCTACGAATGGTCTAGCTCAACCTGTCTACGCTTTGTGCACTGCGTAGACTCGGTGAGCATGTGCAAGCTGGCAGCTGTAGCCTGCTGCAGACTCATCAGCTCCTGTATACTGCGCTCGACCGTATCAAATCGTTCGGTGATCATCGGAGGGTCGGATCGTCGCTCCGCGGTAAGGTGATCAGAAATCTGGTGCTCCAACTCGCGACGCAGCTCGTCGATCTGACGACGAATATCCTGAGCTCGCAACGACGTCGGCGAAGCCGGAGGCTGCGCACTGACAGAGGGGGCCCGGGATGACTCCGAAGCCAAATATGCGCCGTAGGATCTCGTACCGTAGTACGTACCCTTCTGAAGACCGCCAACAGCGGTCATGCAGAGGTCGTTCGGCGATGGAGCTGTAGGCGGCTGGGAGAAAGTACCAGCCCCTCCCTCTGCTGGCGCACTAGCAGCAGCAGCCGCCTCCTCCTGTAGCCGAGCAAACTTGGCCTAGAACATGTTTGTTAACGTGTAAGTGTTTGCTAAAGTCTATATTGATATCTATTTTCCTGTTTTCTAAATTATAGTAAACTAATATAAAGAATAGAACGTACATATGCCTGCGTCGTCCTCTCATCAATGAACTCCCTAGCCCTCCGATGGGTGACCAGGAAGACGGTCACCATGTTCGGGTCCTCACCCTTTTTCACCTGTTAAAATATATTATCTTTTATTAGTATTAAACATTTTATCGAACTATATATAAATTAATGTCCGTCATAGAAAATGTACCAGACGACAAAAATGCTCTGTCATTGGAATGGAGCCACCACACCACTTACCGGCGCTCGACCGCGCCACCTTGGCCTTGTCAGACCGCTCCTGATACCTGGGCTCGCTGAATCTAGCCTTCATCGCAGTCCACTGCTCTAGCGTGATCCAACCATGGATCGGCTGTCCGGAGCGATCATGAGACTTCTGGTCGTGGATCGCATCACGGATGAGCATGGCTGCGACGGCAGAAAATTGGCCCTCGATCTTCGTCGCCCGGTGTGGTGGATAGAAATAGGTCCTCTACAAGAAGTAAAATAGAAAAGTTGTATAATATACACAAATGATTATTAAAATTTAAAAATAAATAAATTTTTTACCTTGAAGTGGGCGAACCAAAAGGCCTTCCTACCTGCGGGAGCATCTGAGTAGTTAATCTAAGGCCCACCATAGTTCTGCCTCAGAAATACCCCCAGCTGTCTCTGTACTACAGACGGCCGATATCTATACAATAATAATTTTTATGAATATATATGTACATATAATCATTTGAGAAATATATATTAATTAATTAACTTACTTCGTAGGCCCGTCCGTCCAAATCTCAATATGCGTCTCGCCCGGGGGAGCGCATGGAGGGTCGTTCTCACCTCCTGCCTGGACAGGATCAGTCTGATCGCCATCCTCCATATGCTCGGCGTCGGCTCCCCCCATGGAGTTGTCGGCAGGAGGAATGCTGGACGGGGGATCAGGGATGCTGGACGCGGGATCAGGAAGGCTAGACGACGAAGGAGGAGTCGCCAACCTGCTGGAACTGCCCTGTCCCGATAATGGACCGGGAATAGAACGGTACAATGGCGTACTCGGAGATGAGGATGAGGGTACGGAATCTCCATCCCCAGCCCGAGGCTGACGGGACTGCCTAACATAAAATCCTTCGCGTCATCCAGATGGTCTAGTCATACCTGATAATAACATATGACAATAAAATAAAAAAACATATTTATATGATAGACATCACAGATTTTTGAAAAATATCATAGTCACAGATAAAAGTGTCACTGAAGTGTCACAGATTTATATGATAGAAGTGTCACTAAAGTGTCAAATATGATGATAAAACAAACGTACAGATTTAATCCTCTTCTGAAAATTTATCTAGTTCGTTTAGCTCATCTACTTCTTCTTCTTCTTCCTCTACATCTTCACTTTCATCTACATCTTCCTCTTTAGATAATTCTACTTCTTCTACCCAATTAGATGTGTAATGAGGAACTTCCGTCGTGTCCACTTCTATAATATTTGTTACAAGAGGTAGTTTATCTTCTTGATAAGCTATATCGTCAACCTCAAAGGTAATTCTAGCTTTGGTCTTGCATACTGTCCACCAGTCCGACCTTGTTGTTCCCCGTTTAGGATAACTTGTGAAGTACACGAGCTGAGCATGACTTGATAGGATAAATGGTTCATAGGCTTGATACCGATGTCGATAGTTTATATCAAGAAGACCGTGCTTGTCTACTTTCCAACCTTGACCTTCAATCGGATCGAACCAATCACACCTGAATAACACAATCTTAGCAGGCTCTATTCCATAACTATATGTCAGCTCCATGATCTCCCGTAGCACGCCATAGAAATCGTTTCCCACATCAACATCTTTGTAGTTCGAAGATCTGATACACAAACAGCTGTTTTTGGTGGAGTCGAGATCCACAAAGTTGTCTTTGATCGGGCAAGTTGTTGACTTGAACCTAAACCCATTAACACAGTAGCTTGGCCATATTTTTGCAACATAAATTGGTCCCTTAGCTAGCGTTCTAATAGACTCATTCTCAAGTCTTGCGTATGGACGATCGACCTAAATACCACGAAAGAAGCAATTAAGCTCATTCTCAATCAAGTGCATATACAGAAAGGTAATTACAGAGTTCTCAAGTCTTACATATGTACTCAACCATGATGGAAAATAATGCCTCATTTCTTGTTCTAGTTCTTCTTCTGTCGTGTGGCCTACCTGACCTCACATCATCATTAAATATGTTGAAAATAACATCGTTCAATTAATATAATAGTATAATAATCAACACTATTAAAATAATGTAGACGTATTAATTACTTACCCCTCCAGTTTTTCTACATCCTCCTCGTCGCAGTTGAGTAATACATACATCTGAGCAGCCCTTACCTCATCATCGTTCAGATATCTCTTCTTCATTTTACCCGATAGCTTTTCTGGAGCATTGAATACCTTCAGTATTGTATCATTACTTTCATGATCTCCGTCGTCGTTTCTGGAAGCTCTCGTTCTATTAGTTGCAACATGAGGCTTGAAATACATCGAACAAAAGTTTGTAATCTCCTCGAGAACATAGGCTTCACAAATAGAACCCTCGACCCGTGCCTTATTTTTTACCTTTTTTTTAGGTGATTCAAATGTCGCTCGAACGGGTACATCCATCGATATTCGACGAGTCTACCAATACATGCCTCATAGGATAGATGAATCGACAAATGCTCCATAGAGTCGAAGAATCCAGGAGAAAACACCCTCTCTAGCTTGCACAGTGTTACCGCAATGTCCTTCTCTTACTTTTCTAGACGATCAACGAGCAATTTCTTAGAACAAAGATCCCTGAAGAATAAGCTAAGCTCCGTCAATGGATCCCAAACTGCCTGCGGTAAGAATTCCCGAAATGCAATCGGAATTGTAACGCCCCAGTCCCAGAATACTTGGGACCAGATACGTATCATGCCAGCTGCATACATACAAAGCACACTCCAATATATGGAAACCTTGTATGTATACATAAGCTGTAAAATGTAGTAATCCAAGAAAAACTAAATCTCATCCACAATAAAAAGAATAATAGTATAAAATCAACTTGAATATTTATGGTACAACCGTTGGGCGGAGACAAAGTCCACTACCAACTATCAAAAGGAGATAAAGTATACACGAAAATGATCCATGAAAGTATCAAGACGAACTAAGAGCGATCATCTTCGAAGAAATGGAGACGCCCACAATCTTGGCTAGAACACCAGCAGTAAACCATGAAAGCACACACCTGGAGAGATAACTAGGTCCTCAGAGGGACGTAATAAGATACAGGAAGAACATGCCAATATAACTGCAATGCAAATACTATAAAACTATAATACAACTGGATTCCTAACCATTTATGTGATATGCACTTTGAGGAAAATATTCTACGCAGGAGCTTAGGTGTTCATCATAGATGGAGAGAGAATGGTAGTAGGTAGCGCTCATAAGAGACACTATCAAACATGGGCAGAAAGTAGTTCACATACGAGAACTATCGGCCCTGGGGCAGTAAGTAGCGCTCATCCGAGACACTATCGGCCCAAATCTATGTGTGTACTAAACATATAGCCCCTACGCTAATAACTGTCCCCTCCCCCCAATGATACTGTACATGCATCGTAACTACGACACACCAACACGTGTCGTTTCCACAACACGGTTTTATAATAGATAATTGTCAAGTCTTCTAACATGCATATATTGACAGTTATTCCTAGGCATGCGCACGGGGGATCAGCCAACACGCAAGTGACCACTACATGATACTCATAACTCACACACAACTCGTGATACAACCGTGACAAAGTCAATGTCATGCATTCTATTGACGGAAGTCTCTTAACTCTAGGTCCACACGCAAAAAGAAAATAATAAACAAGGAATATAGATATAATAAATGAAATAAAATACAACTAAATGTAAGCAGTAAAGATGGCAAGGTATCTTGCCTGATTTCGTGCTGTAAATATGAAATGTCGCTCCCACGTCCACGCCTCCGGAATCCGACACTCCTAAATAATTAATTAACTAAATTAAGTCACTACTTATGAAACTTACGATACGACTTAATTAGTATAAGTAATGTGTTAAAATTATATTCAATCTCTCGTAGAATCACACAAAGGTTCCACGAGACATCGAAACACAGTTTTAGGGTTTCTAACTTTTAATTAGTCGGTTATGCCCCTATTTCAATAACATACTTAAAAATTATATAAAAATTATAAAAATAATATTTAAACTAATTTTCTACAGATTTATCTCTGAAATTCCAGAATTAAAATTTCTAAAGACATTTATGACTAGTTGATTAATAAGTCAGCTAGTCTACCCGAAACTTGTCCGAAACATAGTTAATGACTCAAAATTGCTAAAATGACCAAAAATATATTTTAAACAGCAATAAAAATTTTTATTTTATAGAATAATATCAGAGGTAAAAGGGTTGAATTATACTACAAGTTTGGGATATTCTAGATCAGCCGGTTATCCGAAATTAGCTAGTTTTGACCTACAATTTTTTCGACCAGATTTGAGTTGCTAAGATCGTGAAAAAATACGTAAAAATCCTAATTTATGTATATGAACACACATAAAATTCAGTTTCGAAAATATGCACCAATAACTCATAGTTCCTTTACAATGGGGTTAATTTTGATCATACCGACACATGAATATTACGCATATATTTCATGAAACCTTTATGAATGATTATACCTAAAAAACTCTATCAAAATATTATTTTTACATAATTAATAACATATTTTCTATAGAATTTTAGTAAAGGTTTTTAGAAGAAAAGATTTGGATTCTTACTAAAGATCCTTGCTAGAAAGGGTGATGATGACTTCTCTTCACCAAAGCTCCAATCTTTTCCGCTATTCTCGCTTGCTAATTCTCTCTTGGTGAATATGGGAGAGTTGATAATGGCTATAGAGGATTGGATGGGGGAGATGGAGTTTTTAGGGTTTGTTTTGAGGGGTTTCGGGGATGTATGGTGGAGGAGATGAGTTTTTATGAAGGATGGAGAGATGTGCAATGGAGGAGATGATGTATAGACGCTATGGAGAGTTTGTTTCTGCCAAAATTATGGAGAGGGAGAGAGTTTTTGGTTTGCTAAAGGTGAGGGAGAAAAAGATTAGGATTTGGTTAAGGTTTGGGATAAGTTGGTATATTTAAACATATCCTTAAATGAATTTTAAGCAATCTAGGATTTAAATTCTATTTAATTTGATGCATTTGGCCATGGAGAGATTGTTTGGCCAAATTAGCATGGTGGGGGTCCAATTGGCATGATTTGGTTGTTTGGTGAGTTGGCAAGTTGATTGGATTGAGGATTTAAAAAGGGGTTTCCTAATATAGAACTATTTAATTCTATCTGTGTAATTATACTATAAAATCTGAATTAAATACAAATAAATATAATTATTAATATTTATTAATGTCCAACATGCCTACATAGGATTGGGTTTGGCTTGGAAGAGGTTTGGGAAGGTTTGGTGCAACCGGGTCTCCTAAAAAGTCATAAGGCTTTCTTAGCTAATTAATTAAATAAAAATATAACTTGTGCCATAATTTGAATGGTTAACATGCAAGAGATTATAATATGACCATGGCATTCCTAACACGGCTAGCATACTAGTTAAAGCACCCGACTATGCTAGGCATGCCATACTTTCTAGTCGTCTTGCATATTCAAACTCAACCATGGCTATAGTCCTTTTATATAATATAAATAAGATAAAAATTAATTAGAATTAAATAAAATCCAAAAATAATTTAAATATTCCTTTAAATTATAAGGGGTTTTACATCCTACCCAACTTATGACAATTTCGTCTTCGAAATTAAAAATAATCATAATATCAAGAATTGCGAGATTTTGTACGGAGGGAGAGTAGGTAAGTCAAATCTTATCTCAATTTTTGAAATGATGGAGGGGTTGTTTGTCATAGGAATCCCAATTGACCTCATATTCTACAAGATGGGATATGCTTTCTTTCAGACTCTACCCAACTTATAGAAGTTGGCCAGCCGTAAAGATCGTCGTCATTACAAGACCTTGAGGAGGACAATTTCTAGGGAGGGGCACGAGAATAATGGACAATTCTGACCACAGTCTTGGATTCTAAGTGAGCCTCGATAACACCATAACATTCTTGGTCAATAACGACTATAAAAAAGTTACTACAATCAAACATTGTCACTCTCGGGGTCATGCTTCTGACAAGCTGGTAGCGACCTCTTGTTGGAATATACTAAGGTGTGTCGGTTCAGAAGGATTCATTCTACGTCTAACCTGGGAAACTAAGAAGTGAGCTTGAAAACTTAGGGAAGAAGAATTTATGGCCAAGTGTTGAGAATCGATGATAATTAAAGAACCCATGCTATAGAATATGATTAGGCAAGTGTTTTGAAAAATCTAAGTCAAAACGACTAATATGTATGGGCTAATGTTTGGTGTTGTATAGGAGGCGATAAAACGGCGTTCAATACAATATATATTTAGGAACTTGTTAATTCGACACACATAAAAATCATCAGGGTTATGGGATTGATTGAGGGTCGCTAGTGAAGGTAACAAACTTGGATAACACGAATTAAAGAGTAGCAAAGAATTTGGTAGTTCAAAGAAAATAATTTGACCATTGGGAGATGTGGTTCCCTGAGAGAAAATTGGATGCTAATCGTCTTGGTTGATAGTTGGAAGTGAACGATTAGAATCATTCCCAAGTGCTCAAGAATAATTGGGAGGGCACAATAACATTCTAGAGTTGAGGAATGAGGAGTAGTTAAAGGCGAGGATACAGCCACATGAGTCAGTCGGTGGCTATCTATATTTGTGTGTAAATAACTGATAGGGCAACCAAAGATGATACCTTGAGTCTATCTAGCAAGTACAATGCCTTGTCTTTCTAAAATAAGTAAAAGATAAGAACAACCAAGGTTTCAAAGATGGTGCGATTGAGTACAAATACGGGGTTCATAGGCGACGAAAATAATTCAAAAGAAAATTGCCAAGGCTGTCGCGGATGAGACTCTACGGCAAGTTTAACTATGTCTCCATCCACGTAGAATAATACATAAAAAACGAACCAAAGTGCAATAGGTTGATCAGACCATCATGCACCGATTCTGATTAGACAATATGTTAGTGGGTACACCCAATAAAATATGTCATGATCAAGCTCGAAAAAGATAAGCTTGCAAAACTAAGGCTAAATTAGCAGCATCAGGTTGTTGCAATATAAGTTAGGGAGGTAATATCGAAAGAATTTAATTAGTCCAAGATCTTTTAAAATCAAGTCTTGCCCGAAGTGTGGGTCTATACTGTTGTCCTAGTATTCTTTACTTATAGCTTGGTTGTCTATATAAGTTAAGGTCCTCTGAATTTTTAGTATATGTGAACTCATTAACTGGGTCACAAGACAAAGGGTTCGTTAGGTCGCCAGGTATTCTACCAAACTTACAAGTGTTAAACTAGTAGTGTGATGGGACAATGGTCAAGCAATCACGGTAAGGCACAAGGTTCAGCATTAAGAATTTAGTAGAACATATTCACATATCGGGTTAAATGATTGAGTCAAGGTTGGATCTCTTAATTGAAGTCGGAAAGTATTTTGGTGTCATGGTAGATGTTATAGTTTAGCCATGTGGACCAGAAAGTCATATCATGAAAATAGTGTACAAGGAGACGTGTTTTAGTGGGACATAAAATATCTACATGAAGGTGGGCTCGTCTAGGTCTTACATATGAAATTTGTTGGAAGGAAATGTCTAGTGTCGTGTTTCAAATATCCATGTCACGGTAAAGGGTGCCAAAAGATCTAAAGTAGAAAGTGGGAGTTCATATGGTGACAATTAATGCACCAAGATAAAGAAGATCAGGTTAAAGCATAACATAAAATTAATTAGAGAATCCAATAAAATTATTTAGGGACATAGTTCTAGAGAGAAGATAATCCATTAGATGAATACAGTTAAGGAACAATCATATCATCATCTTCCAAATTTTAAATGGTTAGAAGGGCATAATATAAGATCTAGGTTGGAGGAAAGGTCGAGCGAGTCAAGATTGAGATACAGTCACATAGCTGGGTAGATGCCTAACAACACTTGTGTATATACTACTATCATGGTCATGAATGACATGGCAATTAGTGTGGAGTACATCTATCTTATTAGAGCTTTCTTGATGGCCTACCATTAAAATTTTAAACTCAAGTTTTCTCCAAAAGTTTCAAAAAATAAACTTTCAAAAATAAACCACCAAAATTTGTATTAACTCCAAGCCGTTCAAATTTATCATAAAAAAATTTAATCACTTTCATAAATCTCAAAGCAAATTTTTATCATGTTACTACTGACTTTTTCAAAATTTTACATTTTCAATTCAACTTTTAACTCAAGAGTTCATAAATCATGAATCTATATATCAAATATCCATAATCAATCATATCTTTTAAAACTCTTCAAAAATTATGAGCTCCTCAAATAAAAATTTCTAGCACATACATAACAATCTCAAAATTTTAGCTCAATATTTTAATGCACTAATCAATCATAACTTCTATTCATACTAAGTCATACCAACACAATCACAATTTTTAAATGGTAAATTTATTTGATCAATCAAAACAACTTTATCACATCATTAATATATATTTATTTTATTTCAAAAATTTGTGATATTAGAATCCAACATTAAACTAAATTTTCAAACAATCTTATCGGTCATAAAGTAAATAATTTTTTTTTACGAAATTTGATATCCAAATTCACAATTTTTAAAAAGAATCCAAAATCTAAATTAGATTTGTAAATCCTCAATCATATGACACAATTTAAAATAAAGAAAAAAATTTCAAAAATTGTTTTCATAACTTTTAAATATTTTAAACCAAAATTCACCATCATTACTTCCACTTAAAATTCAAATTTACTAAACTCAAAAATTGCGAGTTGTACGACGCAAATTTAAATAATTTCTACAACCACATTTGAAATCTAAGATCTTTTCAAACCCAATTTATAACTGTTCAAAGGTGTATAACTATAATCCAATAAATCATAAATATAACAAGTCAAAATCAAATAAATTTTATATTTGTTTAAAGATGTATAGCTATAACCCATACTTCATAAATATCAAAACTCAAAAATCCAATCAATTTCTTAAATAAATGATATAAAGATTCAAGCTATATATATATATATATATATATATATATATATATATATATATATATATATATATATATATATATATATATATATATACACATATATATCTCCTTCCTGCAGTATCAGTCCTATGGTGTTTACTATTTAGAAATCTCAATATTAAAACTTTCCTTCCTTGGTAATATCCTACTTTACAAAAAACTACTCATTAAATCATACTTTTTAAAAAAAAAAACTTTTTAGCTCAATTGGAGTCCTAAATGTATTCCAATTGCCAATATAACCATTTTAGCCATGTGTTTGACCTATGAGCATACACTAGTGTAGTCATCTTTCTAGTTGACACTAAGCACGAAAATAAGAATCAATGGTAGAAAAGAATCAAGCAAGATGCAATTCAAGGAAGTCAAACGATTGTTCGAAATTTAAAGCCAAGGGAAAAGGTCAGGCTGTATGGATGAGATTCCTAGATTCTAATCCTATGTTGCAGGCTCACATCGGTACAATAACGTAGCCGAAGAGACAAACTTGACCTGCATGGGCCACCACAAAAACATGTAACGCCCCAGTCCCAAAATACTTGGGACCAGATACGTATCATGCTAGCTGCATACATACGAAGCACACTCCAATATATGGAAACCTTGTATGTATACATAAGCTATAAAATATAGTAATCCAAGACAAATGAAATCTCATCCACAATAAAAAGAATAATAGTTTAAAATCAACTTGAATATTTATGGTACAACCGTTGGGCGGAGACAAAGTCCACTACCAACTATCAAAAGGAGATAAAGTATACAAAAAAATGATCTATAAAAGTATCAAGACGAACCAAGAGCGATCATCTTCGAGGAAATGGAGACGCCCACAATCTTGGCTAGAACACCTGCAGTAAACCATGAAAGCACACACCTGGAGAGATAAGCAGGTCCTCAGAGGGACGTAACAAGATACAGGAAGAACATGCCAATATAACTGCAATGCAAACACTATAAAACTATAATACAACTGGATTCCTAACCATTTATGTGATATGCACTTTGAGGACAATGTTCTACGCATGAGCTTAGGTGTTCAGCATAGATGGAGAGAGAATGGTAGTAGGTAGCGCTCATAAGAGACACTATCGACCATGGGCAGAAAGTAGTTCTCATACGAGAACTATCGGCCCCGGGACAGTAAGTAGCGCTCATCCGAGACACTATCGGCCCAAATCTATGTGTGTACTGAATATGTAGCCCCTTTGCTAATAACTGTCCCCTCCCCCCACTGATACTGTACATGCATCGTAACTACGACACACCAACACGTGTCGTTTCCACAACACGGTTTTATAAAAGATAACTGTCAAGTCTTCTAACATGCATCTATTGACAGTTATTCCTACGCATGCGCACGGGGGATCAGCCAACACGCGAGTGACCACTACATGATACTCACAACTCACACACAACTCGTGATACAACCGTGACAAAGTCAATATCATGCATCCTATTGACGGAAGTCTCTTAACTCTAGGTCCACAATCAAAAAAAAAATAATAAACAAGGAATATAGATACAATAAACAAAATAAAATGCAACTAAATGTAAGCAGTAAAGATGGCAAGGTATCTTGCCTGATTTCATGCTGTAAATATGAAATGTCGCTCCCACGTCCTCGCCTCCGGAATCCGACACTCCTAAATAATTAATTAACTAAATTAAGTCACTACTTATGAAACTTACGATACGACTTAATTAGTCAAAGTAATGTTTTAAATTTATATTCAATCTCTCGTGGAATCATTTAGATCCATACAATCACACACAGGTTCCACGAGACATCGAAACACAGTTTTAGGGTTTCTAACTTTTAATTAGTCGGTTATGCCCCTATTTCAATAACAAACTTAAAAATTATATAAAAATCATAAAAATAATATTTAAAATAATTTTTTACAGATTTATCTCTGAAATTTCAGAATTAAAATTGTTAAAGACATTTATGACTAGTTGATTAATAAGTCAGCTAGTCTATCCGAAACTTGCCCGGAACATAGTTAATGACTCGAAATTGCTAAAATAATCAAAAATATATTTTAAACAGAAATAAAATATTTTATTTTATAGAATAATATCAGAGATAAAAGGGTTGAATTATACTACAAGTTTGGGACATTCTAGATCAGCCGGTTACCCGAAATTAGCTAGTTTTGACCTACAATTTTCTCGACCAGATTTGAGTTGCTAAAATCGTGGAAAAATAATTAAAAATCCTAATTTATGTATATGAACACACATAAAATTCAGTTTCGAAAATATGCACCAATAACTCATAGTTCCTTTACAATGGGGTTAATTTTGATCATACCGACACATGAATATTACGCATATATTTCATGAAACCTTTATGGATGATTATAACTAACAAAATCTATCAAAATATTATTTTTACAGAATTAATAACATATTTTCTATAGAATTTTAGCAAAGGTTTTTAGAAGAAAAGATTTGGGTTCTTACTAAAGATCCTTGCTAGAAAGGATGATGATGACTTATCTTCACCAAAGCTCCAATCTTTTCCGCTATCCTCGCTTGTCAATTATCTCTTGGTGAGTATGGGAGAGTTGATAATGGCTATAGAGGATTGTGTGAACACCCTGAATTTCGGGTTAATTTTTTTTTATTTTTTCTGATTGATTTAGTTTTGATAAATAATTTATTCTGTTATTTGTCCTTAAGTGTACTTTTCCGTTCCATTGATATTTGGAGTGTCAGGGATGTTCAACTCTGGAAATCTTTTTCACGAGTTTTGGAGTGGACATGATTACCTTCATGATGGTATATAGTGTCTCACACAAACTTGTTCCCTTGTGCTCTTTTTGCTTCGCTGAACTTCTGGTCGATTTAGACCATTTGATTATTAATTAATTTTTCCACTCTTTTCCTTGATCATTATTAGCACGTTACCGTGACTTTTAATTTGGGAGCGCAAGACCAGTCAGTTTCTTGAAACCAACTCCTCATGCTTGATCTACTCGAGATGCTCGTCACCCATGACATTCGTGTCCCACTCAGACACGTCATCTTGTGCTCCATTTGCTTCGCACAACTTTTCCGACACATGACCCGATTTTATTTTACCCCACGGTGTCACATTTATTTTTTAACTTGATTTGTGGGTCCCCTGTCGACCAAAATCTGTCAGCCCCAATTATGGACATGGTCCACTTTGTGCCTACTATCCGTCCGCCACTTGTGTCCCATTTATTGGAATCCCCCTATGCTACTTATTTACTCATGATCATCAACACCTAATTTTAATTCTATTATTGCATCATGTCTGATTTTGACCCAATTCGGCTCCACCGAGTCTAGCCCAGCTCCATGTTGCCTTCCATCATGACACCCTCAATTTTCTTGCCCAAAAATATCAAGTACTCATTTTGCCTATTTTTCTATATTTGATAGAAAATTCTTTGATATTAAAATCCTTTGGAATGACCTATTTTTTAGCTAAATCAATCCTAGCCCTTGGATTCCCTATTTAATCCTACCCATCAATTTTTCCCCCCAACTCCATAGCAGCAAAGTGCCGGCCCTAACTTTCTTGTGGGAACACTTTCTCTTTCTCTCTCCTTCATTAACTTATCTCTCTTTCTCTCTCTTCCCATGCAAACAAAACCACACACACCAACAACTCCACACAACACAACATCCACCCGAGCCATGCAACACCACCTCCTCCATGGCCCAACCCTCACTCCGGCGTGGCCTTCACCGCCGGCCACCCTGGCCAGGCAGACCAACGCCACCTCCAGTTCATCTCCTTCTCTCCTCCTCCTCCACTCCATGAAGCCAACGCCACCACCATCAACTCCACCATATCCGCCGCCACCTCGTCCGCTCAGGACGACCACGCCGTGCCCGTCGCCACTGGCCGTGCAAGCCCCCTCGCAGCACCTCCGTGCGCAGTCCCGTGCGGCGGAGGACAGCAGCAGCGGCTGTACCATTGTATGGAGGCGCACACGCGGGCCGCCGTCGTGCGCCGCCGCGCCGCCGCGTGGGCCGCCGTGGCCCCTGGCCATGCACCCCCTCTCTCCGACGAACCTTTCCTGACGGCCACCGTCCTCCGGGACACGCCGTCGAGGCAATTCGTGCGTTTTGCATGACGTCCCGTCGTGACGAGCTCGGAAACGAAGCTGAAACGTTGCCCCGTCGCAGCAACTTTGTGCACAATTTTCGAAAAATCCGACCATTGGATCGGCGATTTCTTCGCTCTGTCACAATCTCGTTATATCCACCTTCGCTCATGTCAATTTTCGTCCGTTAATTTTACCGTTTGATACATCAAAACCGGCCACCAAGTTGACCGTTTAAATTGTATAAAATTTGGACAGTTTCGCGGGGCCAACTACGTCAGCTTGTATCTCCTCCACCGTAGCTCCGTTTGGCATACTACCTATTCCGGTGTGAAGCTGGTATAACCCTCTTGCTACCCCTCCAGTTTTGTTTCATTGTGAGCTTGTTTGATTGGTTGAATTCGACGCCAAAGTTGGCCGTCCGAATTCGTAATTTCTAACTTGAAAAATTCTATTTTTGAACACGGGACTCCAGATTTCATTTCTAACACCACCATTAGACTCATGGCGTCGTTCTGGCATGTTTTCATATAAAATTTGTTAGATTTGGAGAACGTGGGCCCTGGCACATTTTTTGGTGCAAAGTGGGTCCCACATTCTGGATCAACGGGACTTTTTGATGTCGGCTCATCGGAATCCAATTCTGGATTTACCATTGAGTTCGTATCGTCATTCTGGACTCGTTGACATATAATTTGCTAGGTTTTGGTGGACATTTGATCGGGCACGTATTTCGGTGCAAGTCAGATACCAATATCCAGGCCAACGAGTTATTTTGAGATCGACTCATCGAAATCCAATTCCGGATATACAGTTGAGTTCCTATCATCATTCTGGACTTGTTGACAGGTAGTTTGCTGAGTTTGGAGAACTTTGGCTCCGGCACGCATTTTCATACAAACCGGAATTTCAAGTTCTGGTCAACGGACCAAATTGAGATCGGTTCAACGGAATCCAATTCTGAAGATACCGTTGGGTTCGTATCGTCATTCTGGTTTCGTAGACATATAATTTGTTATATTTTATTGACTTGTTTTCTTGCACATTTTTCGGTGCAAAACGGCTCCGACACGGATACCGTTTTGACCTAAAATTATCTTTTACCCTTGTGTCCAAATTGGACCGTTGGGTAGGCTTTCCTAGCTAATTTGACTATTTCGGACACATTAGCGATGCTTATTTCATCGTCCGACAATGTTTGTTGATAGTTTCTCTGAGTTTAGCCTTTTTATAATTAAGTAATAAATAATTCTTATAATGTTCATATTTCGGGATTAGTACAACGAAACTGAGCTCAGTCAATTCCTGTGATCTCACATCGCTGAAATTGACAAGATAAATGCGTGGATCACTATAATAAGATTATCAACCTTACCATTAATATTCTTATCTCGATTTGCGTGTCGTAAGTTTCGACGTACGAATAACGAAGTACACTTTATATTTTCAATAATTAGACTAGAGTTTACCATGTTAACCAGAGTTGACCAGTTGACCCAAAGTTAACTGTAAGTCAACACTTGACCTAGTTTGACTAGATTATTGACCGGAGTTGACCTAGAGTTAATTTGACTAGAAGAACCTAGAATAAAATAGATTGTTTGTAGAGATTCATTTAATATAACTTGAACACCTTGTAACCTGTATTGCTTTAAATAGGACTCTGTGGCTTCAGTGGGACCCCCTATACTTATCAGCTGTCCAGGTTATCGAGGCGAGTACATTATCTGATTATTTCATATCATGCTTAGAATTATTTTTCTGCTTTAAATTTCTTTACTTGATACTGTCACGTTGGTCACACGGATTGGTACTATATGGATCTTTTCATGAGATGTTATCCCCCTCAGGAGCATCGAATACTGCATGTTTTATGTGTTTCACGAATCATCACGTATCTCCATGCTTCTCTGATTCACGAATCGCTTGTGACACATGTACTCTCATATTCACAGAGCCATCATGAATCACCTTCACGTATCACTCATTTTATGAGCCATGTGAAGTTTCACGAACCTTAACATAACTTGAACAGATCTTTGTGTATCGATTGGGGATAGGGGAGTGAAAATAGACATGTGAATATTATTTCAGTAGCTGTAGTCATGAATCACTCTCTTAGCTGTAGTCATGAATCTCCTATGCCATTTATATGTTTATATTTTACTCTGACTCACTAGTCACTGTTAGTTCTCTATGTATAGTAGATATTTCTATTACAAGTTTCTCTCTCTGTTTACATACTGCAATTCCTTCAGTATCTATATCTTACTTTACTGCATGATTATATTTTCTAACTTGCTATGATCTGTTGAGATGTACTGTACTCGCTCCAGTCCTGACTGGACCTGTTGATAAATTTTACAGATAGCCTGGAGGTGCCTGCTAGCCTAGAGGAGACACATTAGAGGTTTTTTAGATAGTATTTTTTCTGTCTGGAGTTGTATTTTACTTTGTGGATTACTGTATTTGAGTTTTGAGATGTATTTCTGGGTTTGTGTATCTTAGACACTTAGATCTCTCTCTGATGTATTTTCTTTTGGATTTCATGTTTTATCTATCTTTATCATGCTCTACCTTAGATGTGATTGAGACTGTATCTGCTATGTCATCCCCATTCGGGGAGTATAAACTGCTTAGCATTATATGTTAGATGTTGTGACCTAGGACAGCGTTCTACCGCCGATACTGCAACGTAGGCTGGGCGTCGTTACATTCTCGTACCCTAACAGTGGGTGCGGATCATGACAGATTGGATGGGGGAGATGGAGTTTTTAGGGTTTGTTTTGAGGGGTTTCGGGGATGTATGGTGGAGGAGATGAGTTTTTATGAAGGATGGAGAGATGTGCAATGGAGGAGATGATGTATAGATGCTATGGAGAGTTTGTTGCTGCCGAAATTATGGAGAGGGAGAGAGTTTTTGGTTTGCTAAAGGTGAGGAAGAAAAAGATTAGGATTTGGTTAAAGTTTGGGATAAGTTGGTATATTTAAACATATCCTTAAATGAATTTTAAGCAATCTAGGATTTAAATCCTATTTAATTTGATGCATTTGGCCATGGAGAGGTTGTTTGGCCGAAATTAGCATGGTGGGGGTCCACTTGGCATGATTTGGTTGTTTGGTGAGTTGGCAAATTGATTGGATTGAGGATTTAAAAAGGGCTTTCCTAATATAAAACTATTTAATTCTATCTATGTAATTACACTACAAAATCTGAATTAAATACAAATAAATATAATTATTAATATTTATTAATGTCCAACATGCCTATATAGGGTTGGGTTTGGCTTGAAAAAAGTTTGGGAAGGTTTGGTGCAACCGGGTCTCCTAAAAAGTCATAAAGGCTTTCTTAGCTAATTAATTAAATAAAAATATAACTTGTGCCATAATTTGAATGGTTAACATGCAAGAGATTACAATATGACTATGGCATTCCTAACACGGCTAGCATACTAGTTAAAGCACCCGACTATGCTAGGCATGCCATACTTTCTAGTCGTCTTGCATATTCAAACTCAACCATGTCTATAGTCCTTTTATATAATATAAATAAGATAAAAATAAATTAGAATGAAATAAAATCCAAAAATAATTTAAATATTTCTTTAAATTATAAGGGGTTTTACAAGAATTAACCTCTTCATGAATACGTGACAGTCGTGGCTCTTCATACCCGTCAATTTATTTTCCTTCGGATCGACACATCTTCTCAGATTTGACACATATCCGTCTAAAAATTTTAGGCCCTGGATCCACCGACAAAGTCTCACTTTATCCTCCTTATCCAGCGAGAAAATTGACTTCAGCAGGAACTGTTTTCCATTCTGCTCTATCAAATGCAACGCAGGGCGTTTGCATATTTCTTCTAAGTCCAACCTGGCCTTGGGATTGTCTTTCGGTTTTCCCTTTACGTCCATCACAGTATTAATTATGTTATTAAACACATTCTTCTCAATATGCATGACATCAAGATTATGTCTGATCAGATTGGTACTCCAGTATGGCAGATCCCAGAATATGCTCCTCTTTGTCCAGTTATGATCTCTACCAAATCCATCGCACTTGTACCCAGTTGTAGGATCTTCGATAGCACTTGGAAAATCTCTAACTTCCTCTCATATCGTGGCTCTGTGCCACCTTAAAGGTGGATCACTCTTCTCTACAATGCCGGCACGGAATGCATTCATGTTTCTTCTGAACGGATGATCTTTTGGCAGAAATTGCCGATGACAATCAAAGAAGCACGGTTTTCCTCCGTGTTTCAAGCGGAAAGCCTTACTACGGTCTATGCAATACGGACATGAGAGACGGCCATGAGTGCTCCATCCAGATAACATTCCATAGGCCGAAAAGTCGTTGATGGTCCACATAAGGGTTGCCTTCATCTGAAAATTCTGCTTCCTGGAAACATCGTACGTGTTAGCGCCTACTTCCCATAACTGATTCAACTCATCTATCAAAGGCTGTAAGTACACATCAATATTCCTCTTGGGATTGTTCGGACCAAAAATTATAACGGTTAGAAACATGTACTGAGTCTTCATGCACATCCAAGGCGGTAGGTTATACGGAGTGACAATCACAGGCCAGCACGAATACTGGGATCCAGAAAGACCAAAAGGAGTAAAACCGTCAGAAGATAGCCCCAACCTGACATTACGCGGATCTGAAGCAAAATTAGGATACACTCGATCAAAGTGCTTCCACGCTTCTCCATCGGATGGATGATCCAACACTCCTTCAATCTGTTCTCGCATGTGCCAACTCATATTTTTGGCCGTCTCTTTCACCATAAATAATCTTTACAACCGTGGCGTTAAAGGCAAGTAGTGCATTGAATCGGTCGGTCTTCTTGCACCAGTAGACCTTTCTGTACTAGTTGTCTTATAGCGATCAACACCACAAAATTTGCACACATCTGCGTCCTTGTCATCTTTGTAGTACATCATGCACCCATTGCAACAGGAATCAATTTTCTCATATCCCATCCAGAGCGATCTCACCATCCTCTTAGACCGGTAGAAGTCTTTAGGCAACTTAGCACCCTCCGGCAAGATCTCTTTAATCAACTCCAACACTCGGTTGTAGCATTCTTGCGACATGTTAAAATCTGACTTAATGCTCAACGGTCTTGTAACCACCTCCAACGGTGAATGATCCTTACAACCAGGATACAATAGAGTCCTTGCATTCTCCAGCAACTCCATGAACTGTGCAGCATCGGTGTTCGGTGCCTCCTCAGGTGCATCATGATCGTCCGAATCGAAACTAGGCCCCGCCGCGTCAAAAATCATGTTCACCAACCCATCGTCGTAAGCAGCGTTGTTGTGGTCATCCACATAAGACTCATACTCTGATTCTAAAGACACAAGTTCTCCGTACGCACTCCACTGATAGTAATTCGACGTGAAACCTTTCGAGTATAAATGATACGTGACTTTCACTTCTGGATGATATTTCAAGTTGCGACATCTCACACACGGATACTTAATTTTGGTACCGTCCATGTAATGAGGGAACGCCTTGGCAAACTGCAGGAACTGCTGTACACCCTCTATGAATTCATCTCGCATACCGTACATGTCATCAGGATGACGGTTGTACATCCACGAACGATTCCATAAGTAGTAATTCATATCCATATCCAATTGAGGATAATTCTGTAAGATAGATCGATACATGGATATTGCAGTTAGTGAATGAATGTTAAGACAGTTTAGATATGGGTGCGCAACATAAACTGTTCATTCATTCCACATATTACAAACAAAGAATTTGAAGGAAGAAATAAAATCAACTGTCTTGTGTGAAAGTGTCGTATCCGATAGACCGATACTAATCCGATACGGTCGATACTAATCCGATACCGATTCTGATACTCATCCTAACTGTCCAATATCGACCCTTTGGGTCTACAAAAGTTACTTCACCCAATTTGTCAAGAAAGGTAAAACTTTTTAAAATAATATCCTATAACTTGGCCTTTGTCCTGTGCTTGAGCAGTATCCTACTCAAACTATCTATCCTAACTAATAAATTAATATCATACTTTAACATCTACTAACTCTCATATTCCTTCTAACATAAACTAATATCCTAATCTAAACTAACCCTTTAACTGAAACTAATATCTAAACAATGCTAATCATGAACTAACCACCTAATGTGGAAGTCCACACTGCTCAAGCACAGGCCAAAGGCCAAGTTATAAGGCAAAATGCAGGCAACTGCCTGTAGCTACAAGGCAAAACCAAATGTTGACGGTATATATACCGTCAACATTTAAAAAGTTTACTTGTCTTGACAAAGTGAGTGAAGTAACTCTTATAGACCGAAAGGATACTCTATACACTCTATGTAATACGATATACCAATCATACCTACACTTCTAGGATACTCTATACACGGTAGTAATGAATTGCCCGTACTAATGATGCTCTTAGGTAACATAATATTTAACAGATGAGATTTTCATGTTGCACTTACTAATGATGCTCTTAGGTAACAACATATAGGTATGGAAATCGGTATCAGACTATTCCTATGAGTATTGGTATCGACGATATCAGTAGTAGACTTACTAGCTTGGGTTTTGGTCAAAACCAATTATTTTCAATTTTTCTTAGAGGATACGCTTCAAAGGACAACGTAAGTGATCAGTTTAATTAGCTCACCGGATAAAGGGGACGACCAAAAAAGTTAATATTGCTGACCACCTCCGCTAATTGCTACTTTTGATTGCCAACGACATTATTAAAAAAATAAAATAATAATAATAATAATAATAATAAAGTTAACACACTAGAATATACTAGTCCGATTGTGAACTATCAAAACTAGGGGTGCAACTCGGGCGGGTTGGGTCGGGCTTGAGGTCAACCCGAGCCCAACCCGGTGAATCATAAGCCTAGCCAGAGCCCGAGCCCAAGCCCGGCCCGACCTCGGGTTCCACATATGAAGCCCAAGACCGAGTCCGGAGGATCGGGTTGAACTCAGGTTGGGTCGGATACATCGGGTTTATCGGGTTCTAATATAATATTTGAAATAATTTTAAACAAAAGTAATATTAGACACATAATCAAATAACAATCAAGTTTTGATCATTACAACATACAAACTGAAATAAGATTTAGGATAAGGAGTTGAAGAGTTTGAGTGAAGAAATTTAGGATTTAAACTTTTTATTTATAAAGTTTATATATATATATATATATATATATATATATATATATATATATATATATATATATATATATATATAAGTCGGGTTTCGGGTAACCCGACACATGAACCCGAGCCCAACCCAATTTTTGATCGGGTTCAAATATTTTAACCCAAATCCGAGCCCGAACCCGAGTATCTTCAATCCTAACCCAACCCATTAACGGGTTTACCCGATCGGGCTCGGGTTTGGCCCGCCCGAGTTGCACCCCTAATCAAAACCAATATATGAACTTTTATATATTTATAAACTTTTATCTAAAATAGTCCACATACATAAATTTATACCAATTTATATATATTTACTACTCTATCATACCCTCTTGCAACTCTATCATACCCTCTCTAACACACACACAACACTCACTACCACATCTAAATCCCTCTCACCTTTCTCTCACACACACACACACACACACACACACACACACACACACACACACTCTAACACTTATCTCAATATCCCTATTCACTCACACTACCATACTACCACACAACCACATCTAACCTCCCCTTCCTCAAACACACACTAAAAAAACACAATCATACACTCTCACATCTCATCACAAGCACAAACACACTATTAAAACATCTAATCCCTTTCTACAACCAAACACACATAACCACAAACAACCAACCACCAATCCAAGCCACAAACACACAAACCAAAGGCCAAATGGATAGCCAATAACTTGCCATGCTTCCCCCTCTCTAACTCTCACACAAGACACAACCGTACACACTATATATTTATAAACTTTTATCTAAAATAGTCCACATACATGAATATATACCAATTTATATACATTTACATATATACATGACTTGTGGGTCAAAATACATAGATATATATATATATATAGGAATCCATATAAAAACCAATTGGGATACCTTAACCATGACTAACCTACCCTCATTTATGCACAAAACTGAAATTAGGATTATAAATGACCTATTGGGCATTTCCACAAATACTTGGTACGTGTGTCACCCTCCGTGTGTGTGTTTGTGTCTGTATATGTGTGTGTGTGTGTGTGTGCGTGTGTGTGTGTGTGTGTGTGTGTGTGTGTGTGTGTGTGTGCGTGTGTGTGTCTGTGTATGTGTGCGTGTGTGTGTCTATGTGTGTGTATGTGGGAGGGAGAGTAGGGTGTGTGTGGGGGGAGAGAAGGAGGAGGAGGAATTAGGTTAGGGTTTACCGCCGGAGAGGAGGAGGAGCTCGAGGAGGAGGAGGAGCTCGACGGGGAGGGGGGGAGGGAGTCGTCGGGGGGGGGGGGAGGGAGTCACCGCGGGAGAGAGAGTCACCGGGGGGGAAGGGGAATTTTTTTTTCGGATTTCGATTTTTCGAGTGAGGGGGAAAAGGGACTCATGTGCCCTAAGTAAAAAAGTTAACGACGTCAAAAGTGGGCGTCGCTAACCGTCACAATTATTTTAATATAAGTGACATATTTTCTTAATATGTCGCTGAACGTCGCTATTCAGCGACATACTTTATCTATGTCGCTGATCATCGCTATTTAGCGACGTATAACGACGTCATTAGGAAGAAGTCGCTATATTATATAGTTAGCCACGTAATTTCTTTCCGTCGCTAAACGACGTCGCTAATAGGGCATATTTTAGTAGTGATAATTTTTGGATTTAAAGATAGACTAAACTTATTATTTCCAAATGAACAATGATAACCAGATTTGTCCATTAAGGAAACGGAAACTGAATTTTGTCTAAAAGATGGTACAATAAAAGTGTCTATCAAATCCAAATAATAATCGGTTCCTAAAAATAACCTAAAATGTCATATTCTTTTACTTCTACCGATTAGCCGTCACCCACATAGATGTATCTTTCACCATCAATTGGCTTCGGTAGCTCAGACAACATTGTCTATAAACACTAATGTGGCTAGTAACACCAGAATCTAACCACCACGTGCATGTTTTTAGGTACTAAATCTAAATTTACCTCAGAACAGACCAAATTTGGAAATGTACTTTTCTTTATACGCCATGTGTGGTACTTTGTACATTTCTTCTTTATGTGTCCTGGCTTGTCATAAAAGAAATAACCCTTAGTTTTATATTGTTGTTTCTTTTGACCTGGACCCTTAGCAGCTACTGTATTCATTTTTTGCCCTTAAAGTTTATCCCATTAAACATAAAAATTAAAATCTTATTGGCAGATATTTAAACATTAACTGTAAAGATAACAAAGCAACAAAAATAAATATGTTCTAATAAATAACCAAAGCGTAAAATATAGTCAAACAAATTCAAATAATGGTGAACCCCATCTCAAGATACCTAGTACATCATTAATGTCAAGTCTTTGGACAGTAATATTAATTGCAAGTGATATTATTGGTGTAATGATCAAAGGTTGACAATAAGTCATGTCAAATAATAATCCTATCTTTGGATCGGGTTATTATTCACATGTAAATCTTATAATTGTCACACATTTATCACCACAATTATGTGTGCAATTCGGCCAAGTATTAATCTTCCTTTGGGCCGGCTAACACTCGCATGAATTTACATACACAAACATCCAACATCCCTCATAGACTATCTACGCAAGAGAGGTCACTTTGGCGACATCTTGTTTCAATAAGTCTATTTAGAATATTAGACAACTATTGTTAGTCACGAAAGGCACCAAAAATTTGAATGTTGACTAAAATTTACAAAACCGAATCATGTCCAATATCTTATGTACATGCATATTTGTAAGATTATTACGCAAATAAAGTAATTAAAATCATAAGCATGAATTTTAATTTGACAAAATTGGATATTATCAACATAACAAAATTGATGTAATAATCTACTGAGGATATGCATCCAAAAAACCATAGACATTAACGGAAAATAATAACTCCAAAATATATATCCAAGCTGAACATATTTTGTCTAAACTGAGCATTAACAACACCTCTTTCCTCTTTAAATATTCAAATATCTAAAGAAAATATTTTTAAAAAAATTAGATTGGAGCCTGATTATATAATATGTGTATATATACATATTACCAATTTGCATCCTAAGAAATCAGAATCCATATGATTTCAACCTATGGATTATAAATAAATAAATAAACAAAATTCCAACCATTCGATCCGAAACTCTTAAGAGTCAAGACCAGCCAAATAATATAAAAGAAGTGGTTCAATTATTATGCCGACAACGAATAGCAATACCGTGAGCAAAAGAAAATCCTTACTTATTAATAACAATGAGGAAGATGACATGCTTTACTTGACGAACACTATAAATGGTATTGAAAAATATGTTGTGTCCACACAATTTACTACTTGAGTATCACCTTATTTGCTCTTATCATGGAAACATAAACCAAAGGATCTCTACATGTTATGCAAAGGAAGCACTTATATGAAACAAATACACAGATAGTGAAAACATTGTTGTTGGCATCATCTCAAACTTCGTGAACGGACTTTCGTCAAAAAAAGTTTGGATTTTTGTTTTAGTTTTTAATCCATGATAAATTATGCTTTACTCGAGCAAACAAAGCACTGATATTTCTCTGTGGCATTTCAACGAACAAAACTGATGTAATCCAAAAAAAACGTGTACATTAATTGCTCTAGACGTGGCTTGAACACAGAACACTCTAAACATCTCACTCTGAAGGAGGGCATTCAATAGTCAGACATCTTGGTCATCTAAAACCAAGAATAAGATCTCAATCATAAATTCCCCCCCCCCCCCAAAAAAAATATGACAACTTAAAGTAGTTGCCAGCTATGAATAAATCAATTCTTGTTGCGGGCTATGAACATATAAGACAGCATAAACTTTACAAAAGTCTGTACTATTGTGAGATATTTTCGCAAAAAGTATTTTTCTTAAATTTTGACAATAAGTGGTTCGGAAACCAGATGTAAGAAAATCTTTAAAAAATTAAACATTGAGCAAAAGAATGGATGTGAACTTGTGGATTATAAAATTTTGATCGAACAATTTGAACCGTAAATTAAACTTAATCCAAAGATCTAGGGTTCCTGAACAACATCAAAAAAAAGTTGAATTCTAAACTTCGACCTCATAAATCAAACATGAAGGCTCTGATACCACTTGTTAGAAATTATACCTGTTGTTAATGAGATGAAGACCAAAATAAATTGCGAAAGCGTACCTGAATCCATTGTCTTTGCTTGACGGATCTTGAAGCTGACGTCTCTTTATGGGGTTTGATCTTCCAACCCGCTATAGCCTTTAATAACAAAGATGAAATCTTTATTCCTCTCTTTGTTGATGGGGATACAGAAGAGAATAGAGAAACCCTCTCTTTGGTGGCTGTATGAGTTGGGGACCATAACCCTAATGAATACATATATTTATATGTTTTGATATTTCTAATTTGTCCACTCATCAAATTAGAATTATTTTCGGTATCTACACATTAATTCCATGAAAATTATACCCTTAAGCCAATTTTCAAATAGACCACTTTAATTTGGCTTAATTATTTAGATAGCCCAACACAATTAATTTTATATGTGTGGCCCCATATTATTGAATAATCCAACATGAAAGCTACGTGAAACAATTTAAAAGCAAAGGAACTAATTCTTATTTAGAATATATATAGGAAATAATGCATGTCACTCTATAAACTGGTCAAGCAGTAGGTAATATTATGCTACTTTATGATATTCTTGCTCATTTTGGATAATAAATTACATGTTCAAGTATGATTTATACAAAATATTTCCTTATATATAAGATACTTTAAAATCATGTAATTTTATTTAGTCCTTCAAGTTTTTTCTCTTGCCCTTTCTGTGTGCTACTCACTCATCTGATAAGAAATGATTAAGGTCTATTATATATTCAGGTGTTAGGAGTAAATATATTCATGGCCAATATTTGAAAGCAGCTTTACCAGATTAAATATATATATAAATATTGAATAATTTTGATATTTTGGGGTTGCATTTCTATAATTTAGTTCAATTGCTTAGTTGATATTAGTTTCTGCATATTATAATCATGGAGAGGCTTATATATAGTAACAGTTCCACAGCACTAACTCAAAATAATAACTTATAGATATGACACGTGAATTTCAGTAATATTAAAAATATTCATAGTATTTTTATTTTTTAGTCCCTGAAAAACAAATCAAGAAATCTGATGATGCATATAATCCGACGATGGTAAATGGTCGAGTTTTAAAAACTAAGAACTCATGAGTTCCTCTAGAATGCAATTGGAGCATGCGGTGATAACTAATTATTTTTCTGGATAGTTGGATTTCTATGTTGATGTAACCCCTGTTTCTCAAAAATTTTTTAATTTTTTTTTGTGTTTGAAAGTAATTTATTTTTGAAACTTTGTAAAAGATATTTACTATTTTTTCTGTATTGCAAAATATAGTTTGTAATTTACGGTTTGAAAGTAATACTTAGTTTTAATAAATATTTGTTCTTGAAATTTTATTATTGAAATTATAAAGTTATTTATTATTATGTTTGGATTTTCAAAAAAATAAATATCGGTTTCGAAAATAGTTTTAAAATCATGATTATTTTTGGAGCAATAAAAAGATTTAGTAACTTATTTTGAATAAGATTAGATTTATAAAATATATTTACCTTATTTGATAACATCAAATATTATTTAAAATACTTATGGTGACTAATTATGGCATTAAGAATTATCTAATATAGATTTGAAATATTATTTGATTTAACTATTTATCTATTATATGATTTAAATTGCTTTGATAAACATTAAATTTATCTTAAAGTTATTATGTTCAATTTGATTTGGATTTGAATTCATATGATTTGGATTTAAATAATTTATTTGATTTAAATTTATGGAGAGACTTGTGTTAGAAATCTTAATCATATTTGAATCATATCTAGTATTAGATAGATTATTTCTTATTTTAACTAATCATATTCCTATCCAAATTAGTTGGTAATCCTAATCATATCTTTATTGATTGAGTTCTAATCATATCCTAATTCACTAATTGCCTTCCATTATCTATATATATTGAACCTATAAAATAAAATCATCTCTCATACATTCTTTTCCAAAATTTCTCTCTTTTTTCGTCATAATTACCCCAAATTCGTCATAAATTCAGCCTTCCTTTTCAAATGTTTTACCAACTTCGAAGGGCCATAAGTTTCAACTCCGGACTCCGTTTGACCTCCAGTTTTTTTTGTTGAAACCGTTTCGAGGTATATTTTCTGAATATAAAATTTATTTTTAAATAATTTTATCCTAATTTTCTGGAAAATTCGTGGAGTGTCAGTTGTCCGAAATTTGACACGTTTTGGTATTTTCGAGATTTCGGGAGAACCAGGAATCGGAATCACGATCCGTTTGAAGTTTCGGAACGCTGATGAAAAAGTACACATCATATATTTTCTTAACAATTTTACAAAACATTTTATTTTTTGTTTTTATTTTAGAGTCCCGTCTCATCAATTGAGATCATCTTGCTTATTTTTGGCATCTACGACTATTTGTGCTAACACAATCATATCGCGCGTCAACTGCAATCAACTCAAGGCAAGTATCACTATGACCTATGTTTCCTTTATTTTATACTGTATGTATCTTCGTGTCGTCTTTTCACTATTACTCCCTTATGGTTCATGGTTGTCATTGTTCATGATTACTATTGTGCGCGAGAGTTAGAATCGGTTGGATATACATACATGCTCATGCCTTACTTATTGTTTCCTATTGTTTACAGTTTATCGTATTGCTAATGTTTATCGTAGTGGACATGTATTGTGAGTGAGTCGGGCGGGGGAATACAACAAGTAAGCATGTGGTCAACGAATTGAATACAGACTCCCTATATATTGATTGCATAATATCAGTCATGCACCACACGTATGACTGACGGATATCCCAAGCCGTCTACATGCTGAAAGTTGGTATTCTAAAACACACAGTACACGTGACTTAATTATTGTTACTCTATTGTCTATTGTTCTTCTTTCGTCAAGTCTACCCTTTTTATTGTTTTCATGTCTTTGTAGTATGTCAAGTCAACCTTCATTTTACTATCATGTCTTAGTGGTCTTTCATTGTCATACAATGCCATGCCTATACTTATCTTCAGTTAAATTCCTTCTATCGTTCCTCTATGCTTGTATAATATATTGTGTAATGTAGTGTTATGGTGATCTTGTTCCAATCCTGACTGGATAACTATTTTTCAGTTGACAGATTCTTGATGACTATTCTCGATGACTTCTCTCTTGCTTTGGGTTCCTTCTGGTGGAGTTAGAGCTATCTTGTAGGCCAACCATAGATTCTAGTTAGAATAGTCACATGTAGCGGATTTGTATCGAAAAGCAATTTGTATGTATTATTGGAATTGTAATTTAAATAATTGTTGTGAATGAGCAAATAGATAAATTTTGTTGTATTTTGAGACTTATATTGGAGTATAGACAGCGTACTACCGCCGATACTGCGGCGTAGGCTGGACTTGGCCACGAACTCGTATCCCGAAAAGCGGGAGCGGGTCGTGACAGTTGATGTACTAGTTAATTAAATTGTATACATGAAATGAAGTTACTAATGAATTTGGTTGCCTAATCAGTTAACATTAGTTTGTACCCAAAAGAAAAAAGAAACGATTAACATGTAATCCCACCATGACAAATAACTCGTGCCTTTACTTAGAAGGAGTATAGTAGGAAAGAAAAAGGAAAAAAAGAAATCAATCTACGGAATTTGCTTGTGTGCAAAGATCAACTTCAACTCACTTAAATATATAAAGTTTGGCTTTCACCGTGTACAAGAAGTTGGCATGGGTCAAGGTCGGTCATATGTTCAAATCTCGTAATCAATGACCATCGGTTGCGAATGACTGATCCTCCTCCTCCTCCTCCTCCTCCTCGAGCCAAAGGCTTCGTGACTCGGATGAAACGAGATCCCTCTGCTGTAGTTCGACAGAGGTGAGATTCCCTCCAGGGTAGAGAGGCGAATCCACAGAATCGTGGTGAATGAGCTCTAGGCTGAAACCCCTGCTGTTGTTGCCGACGACGGTCAAGGTGTTGGCTTGTGGGAATAAGAGGATTGCCATGGAAGAAAAAAGGAAGAATAAGAAAAGAGGAAGAGTATGGTGAGATATTGGTGTGACCGATACATTGTGTGTGGTAAATTTATCTATTACGATTCAAGATGGTGAATATATTTTTAGAAGGGAGAGGTTGTAAACCTGATTTTTATTACTGCCATATATTATTGATTTTGATTACTGCAAATCTTGCTACTTGTGTATATATATATATATATATATATATAAAAATATATATATATATATATATATATATATATATATATATATATATATATATATATATATATATATATATATATATATATAATATGATGGTCAAGGTGTTAAACCAAAAGCCTGTTGGCCCACTGGTAATCCTAAAAATAATTAGGACTACTAGGATTTTAGCAATTGTACGTCATTTCCAATGGGCCTTTGTTTATTTTTGAAGTTCGAAATCTTTAAAATTTGATTTGAAACATCAACTTATATACCTATTAGGTAATCAATAACCTAAAATCCCGGTCAAGGTGTTAAACCAAAAGCCTGTTTGCCCATTGCTAATCCTAAAAATAATCAGGACTAGTAGGATTTTAGCAATCGTACGCCATTTCCAATGGGCCCTTGTCTATTTTTGAAGTTGGAAATCTTTAAAATTTGATTTGAAACATCAACTTATATACCTATTAGGTAATCAACAACCTAAAATCCACTAAATAAATTTTAAAGTTATATGAAATAAGCATAAAGTCGAAGAATAACCCCTAGATTTCGGAGAAAATATTGGAGTTTACCCTTTTGTTTTGGAATTTTAGTCCCATATTGGCTAGACCAAAGGAGTTGTATCTCTATATATTAGCTATGCTCTTTTAGAGATGCACATGTGGTGTGAAGGTGCACATGGGTGTGCCATGTGGGGGTATTTTTCCAATAGAAAAAAGGCTAAATCAACAATGAATTTATTTCCATATGAGCTAAGCCCCGGGGGCTTAGTGACTCGGACGGATTCGGGCTCTTGGGATCATGAGGCGTAATGTGGTATTTTGTTGGCGCACTTTGCGCGTCCGATTGTACGGTTTGTGCGGTTTGCTCAGGGTACGTACGATGCACAAGTGGCGCACGTTGCACGTGTAGCGCAGTGTACGCATTGTGCAGGTTGTGCACGGTACGTGTGGCACAAGTGGTGCTGTGCGCAGTGTGCTAGTTGCACGAGTGGCGCAAGTTGCGTGCGCTATGCGCAAGTTGACTCAGATCATGTCTATACACGATTTGAGCGGTTATAGCACGTTCGGGGCAGTTTTTTCCACATCCCGAACGTTCTGCTAACTGGACAGTTATAGCACAGGCCTATATAAGGCTCTCTTCTCTCTCACAGTGGTACATATGTAATAGAACATAGAGTACAGAAGTGTTTTTTAACATAAGTACATAGTTCAGAATTTCTTACGAATTCTCACAGACTTTAAGAGAGAAGAGTAGTGTTGCACCAGCGTCACTTTGCGTCGCAGGAGTCTGCTGCCATCCGAAGAGTCAGAAGTGCAGAGTGTTCCCGAGTTCTTGGACGAATTTGCTAGTTCCTGGAAGCTATTCATGTGGGACGAATTAGCTTTGAGCAACGATGATCATTCACCCCAGCAGGTCATCTTCCATCTTTTGTCTGTCATCGATGTTGCTATTAGCATTTTGATTCGTACCTTCTATTTAGAAGTGCTACTGTCGTTTGCTACTGTTATGAAATTTTTTTAGATTATCGTAATCCAGAATTCTCCTAGGATCTCTGTTGTGCACATTCTTTAAAGTGTTGCGTTGAAACGTTATTTTTACAATTGTTTTATTTTTTTAGTTTTCCTTCAAAAATTGTGTCCCGACATTAACAATCTTAAAACTTATTTGCTAAGATGGAAAACTTTCATGCTTCGCTAGTCAATTCTAACTTCTCTAAGTTAGAACAATTTGATGGTGAGCACTATCAAATCTGGAAAAAAAAAGGTTTTTCTCAATATTCTGTTCTATGATGTTGATCACGTGCTGTTTGAGGAGGAATCTAATATTCCAGAAACTGGATCTGCAGTCGCAATCTTTGTGGCTACTAAGAACCAAGCCAAGTGGAGAATGGACAATAGCATCTATAGGCTTATGATCCTAAATGTTATGGAAGATTTTCTTGCCGAATCTTATTCAAAGAAGACTGTTGCCAGAGAGATTTAGGAATATCTGGAGAAACTGTACGAAGATGATAAGAACCGGAGCAAGATATTTCTTATTGAGAAATATCAGAAGTGGTTCTTTGAGGACGAAAAGCCAGTGCTGCCGCAGGTGAAGGAGTTTCTGAAACTGCGACAGAAGTTTAAAGACGATGCGATGTCCCTCCCTGACAAGTTTGTTGTTGGAGGGATCGTTTCGAAGCTCCCTGCTGGGTGGAGCAAGTTTTATGCAAACATGCATAGGAAGAAGTTAGAGGTCAGTCTCGACGATCTTCTGCAAGAAGTCTATGTTGAGGACCAGATGCAGGCTCAATTGAAGGTGGACGCACTGTCCAAGCAATTGGCTAACGTCAATCTGTTTCATATCAGGAAACAAAGGGGAAAGCATGCGACTTCCCGCAGCAAGAAAAAGGACCCTAACAATCTGAACGAGAAGGGTGTTGGCCCATTCCATGGTCACACCCGATTTTAATAATCGACATGAACTTATGTCAATACACAAAATATATGAACTACTGCTAATCATTTCAGGACGTGTGAAATCAATATCAATGAGCGTCGTACTGCATCATCAAGCATATAAATTATCAATCTGAAGATTACTTTCAATGGGATCCTGTCTGAGTTATTTTACAATTTATTGTTTGCCATCAAAATCTTTGAATTGGAATTTCAATCACAAACAGAACAGTGTTACAATATAGGACTTAGATGTAGTCCTAATAGTACAATTTTGTTTTTATCTGGATCCTATGTCGATGGAGCGAGTGGTAATGCGTTGACTCCGTTGACGATCTGACGACGATTTTAGGTTCTCTGAAGGTCTGGATTGCTCTGGATGCCGGAGCTTGCGGAGGGAAAAAAGACGTTGAGTGTCTCTTCCGATCTCTGTGAGCGAACGTGCGTCTTCTGTAACTCTGATGATCTCGTTATGTGTGTGTGTGTCTGTCTGTGTGTATCCATGATGAAGGAATGATCCTTCTATTTATAGATTATAGGCTGGCTGCTCATGCGCGCATATGTCGGATGCGCCTGGACGTGGAAACACCATGTGGCTAGAGCTGAGGGAGGCGCATGGACAATGCGTTCTGATTTGGGGATTGAATCCTTCCTGTTGTTCCTGTGGATTGTGGAAGAGCCGACATTGTGGAAGAGCCGTATGTGGAATATTTCCCAATAAATGAAGAGATCCATGTTCTGGAAGACAAGGACTTAGAGATGATAGACGTTTTCAAGGAGGTGGCGAGCCACCATTATCTGATGCAACGGAGGGATAAGGGCGGGTCACAGCCCTATGTGACTGCTTGGAGGGATTATGTCTTTAAGCAGGACCTGACGGACCCTTCCAAGATTCGGTTTGTGACTCCATAGGGACCGAGTCACGCGGATGTAACCTCCGAAATGAGCCGACTAGGCGAGAAGACTCCTCTTTCAAACGAGAGTGGTGATGATATATACAATTATTTCTGGCATTGCGTGCACCGGATGTCTTCCAAGGCAGTGTTGACTGCATACTTGATGATATGGCTCCGGGACTATGTGTTCTCGGATGGATCTGGATCTGTAGAGAGAGTGAGCAGGAACCTCATTTTGCCCGCAATAAAACTGGTTTTTGGTCGTCCTCTGGCTCTCCTTCCCGCGATGGTGTGTAACCTGCTGCGGGGTTTGAGAGATTTTGCTGACGATGTGGTCCATGAGAGGGACAAAAAAGACAACTTTCCCCGACCTGAGCTACCGTTCCATTATCTGATGGGATGGTTAATTCTATATCACCCAAATGTGATGAGCCCGGGCCCTGAAAACGATCATATTGTAGGTGACGCCTTTATCCGTCGCTTCTATAAGAGGAAGTGGCTGCACACCGGTGTTTCTGTCTGTAGGAAGGTCTTGTCTTATCTTTAGGGATGGGAGATCACCAAGGTCAATCCCATCTTCATAGATTTCGAGGCTGACCAAGAATTGGAAGATTCTGGTGAGGATGCGATCGCCCTGCCGATATAGGGGTTCCACTAGTTGCAGAGTATTCGGCCTTCCCATTTGGTCTACCGTAACAAGAATAAGTGTTATCTGGAGCCGTATTTGTCGAGCCTGTTTATACGTCAATTTGGTTACACCCAGCTAATGTTGAGGAACCCCAATAAAATTTTAGATTTTGTCAGGAGTTTACTGGATGGAGACAGGGGTTGGCAATATTACAACGCCGGATGCACTGGAGTTCGTTTCACTACGCCAGTTCACAACCCTCGACCGTAGATCTTGTATTTGGCTGTTAAGTTGTATTGCTCCATGAACACTGTGTCCTCTGAATATGACAGGGAGACTAGTTTCATTGTTGACACTCAGCTATAGGCAACGAAAAATATGCTGGCGGTGACCCAGTCATATCGTCCACCAGAGATTACAGGTTATCGGGCTGCTGCTGCAGCATCAACGGGAGATACTCAAGAAGCGCCCCCAGCTGGAAAGAGGTGGGCTGACGCGGAGGCCGGTTCTTCTGTGCCGAAGAGACCGAGGAAAGCGACAATTCCGAAGGTAGGAGCTCCGGGAGTGCCACCTGTAGTACCAACGGAATCAGCTCCCGCAGAGGGAAAGAGATCCCATATAGTCTGGTTTATTCATTGATTTATGTGACTTATGTCCTCTTTTTAATAGGTGGTGCCGAAGAAGAAACCCCGGGTTTCGAAACCGGGTATTAGCAGACCGAAGGAGGTGGAAAGCTCTTCCGACGAACGCATTCCTCCGATTACAGCATCTTCCAGGGAGGGGAGCGCTGATGATGTCGCTCCTTTGGTGTCTCCAGATTATGTTGGAAGGGAAGTTGAAGATGTACTAGCGCCTCAGGTTGCTGAGGTTTCGGCTCTGCGGCTCGTCGGGGGACCTTCCTCAACCTCTACGATAGACGCCTCAGGTGTTGGCAGACGTGGATGAATATGTGCAGTTTGTCGTTGAGGCGGTCTATAAGATGCTGCAAAAAGGGGTATCGACGGTATTGAATGCGAACGGGAGTTTTGCGACGAGAAAAGTCATAGCGCTCCCTTACATTGGTCTGATACGTTCCCACTGGGGCTATGATCATATGGCTGAGATTCTGGAGGCGTCGGTGGCTGAGCTCGACCAGCATCTTTCCCAATTTTAGAGTATTCGGCGAAATGACTTTTCTGCTCTGATAGAAGCAGAAAAAAAGAAATTGATAGCTGATGTTGATGTAGGAGCGTAACAAAATATGTTATAGACTGAGTCAAAAGGATAAGAGCTTTCCACTCAAACAAAGCTACTTTATGCCAGGGACAGATCAGCTGCTTTACGCCAGGGACACGCCTACTACTTTACGCCAGAGACAGGCCAACTATTTTACGCCAACGACAAATTGTCAAATCATGCATTTAATACAAAGTAATAATGGATCTGACATAAAGATTTATTGACGGCGTATAACACAGGATTCGAAGGGACTTGTTTTACACAGAAGTCAATATTTGTCATTTAGTATGTGGACGGAGCTATTTTACGCTCACAAGATGGCTTCTTTTACGCATGAATACTATATGAGCTATTTTACGCTCTAAGTTGACGTGTGCATAAAGTTTATTTGGGCTACCTTTACGTCCAAGGTTGTTTTATCAACCACTTTACGCGGAAAGTCCATTTTAGGGCTATTTTACGCCTAGTCTACTACTTTACACTCAGGATATATTTGGGTTATTTTTACGCCCTATCCTTTCTGACTAATTTGGAACGTGGTTTGCCTACGTGGTTTTCATACCACACATCTCGAAGGACATGTGTACGTGCATCCTATTCTTATTGAAATAATGGGACATGTGTCAACGTATGTAGAGGATGACTTCAGTCATGGGTGGAAGTTATTAGCGTAAAGACAGAACTTTTACTGAGTTTTACGCGCAAAAAGCCAAGTCTATAAATAGACTTATTTTTCTCATATAAAGGGACGGAGAGAGAGATAGACAAGGGTACAGAGATAGAGATCAGAACTCAGAGATTTTGATTCTCCAGAGCATTCTTCTTCAACCTTTCTTTCAAAACAGAGTGAAGCAAAGCAGGAAAGCATTCGACCTCGCCATCAGTGCCCAAGTGTGTCGATACCTTTCTGATGACTTAGTTCTTCCACTTGTTCATCTTCTAGCAGTGATCTTCATCATCATCGTATGGTCCAAGGAACAAAGTAATCGCCTTCAGATCAGACTTCTATAGCAATACTTCCTAGAACAATTTATACTATTTGTACTTTTTCTCATTTTATTTTCAAGAAGCCAATTTCCAGGCATTTTTGTTAAAAGAAATAAAATGGCGATTCTGCTGGGGACGACCTTCTCCTCTGACGAGGAGGCAATTACTCAATATGATGATGTGTCGATCGGATCGACAAAGAAGACTCTGGTTGTACACTTCGACCAGACTACTTATGAAGAGATGCTCCGAACTGGGGGTGGTTCTTGCTGCTCCAGTGTTCAAAAATCTCGTAAAGCACGAAAAGTTTGGATTCCTAAATCCAAAACGGCTTCTGATCTCTTTGTTACTCATGATGGTAAGGGAATTCTTCCCACTCCTGTTGTAAAGGCTCCCATCTGTGATGAGGCAGTCTCTACTTCAGTGATACGCCATACGCGTAAAAATAAGTCTCCCGTTTGTAACGTGGTAGACTCTCCAGTCTTACGCTCTGGGCGTAAAAATCAAGTTTTACGCCCTACGCATAAAAATCAGATTTTACTCCCTGAGTGTAAAAACATGTCTTCCGTCTTTGACGTGGCAGACTCCAATGCTTTACGTTCTGAGTATAACAATAAGTCTCCTGTCTGTGACGTGGTAGACACAAAAAAGTTACGCTCTTCGCGTAAAGGAAAATCTCCCGTCTGTGACGTGGCAGATACTCATGTTTTGTGCTCTATGCGTAAAGGTAAATCTTCTATCTGTGACAGTGTAGATAAAATTCACAATGATACTTTTGCATCTAAAGTGAATATACCTACACGCATGAAGCATAAAAATACAGTTGGTAAAACCTCAGTTTTTAACCAACAACCTTCTTATACTGCTATACGCAAGGTACCAAACCTACAAATTACACACAATAAAAATGGAGTCCTCGTGCTCAAAAATCTCAAGGTTTACATGCACAACTTCAAGCGCGTAAAAATGTACAGTTTGGTTCTGCAAATGTAGCCAGTAATCTTCTTTACACACAAGGGACTAAGCATTTTTCTATCCCAAATGTAATAAAGAAGACTACTCCCTCTACTCCTTCTGATTTACGTGAATTGCTTATGCAAAAGCGTAAAAATAGACAATCTCCCGTGACACTCCCCCAAGAAAATCACCATTGTAAGTGTCACCAGATTGTAATCAACTGTTGTTATTCGGCTTCAAAACGGTCAGTTTTTGATCGATTGAGTTTTAATGCGCCTCAACAACAAGCTGATGACCAAGAACATGAGTTGTCATATGCGTCAGTCAACATGGCTTCTCATACCAATAGAGGACGACGTCCTAGACGGAACACGTCCCAAACTTCAGGTCAACAACAATTCAACAGACTTCATGATTCTTTTGAAGGAGTATATCAAAATACTCGATCAAGAAGGCAAATACAGTTGCAGACTTCTAATTCAGAAGCTGGGGGTGCTCAATCTTTTGAGTCTGAAACTGATAGTATCGATTCATATCTCTATACCAATCCTTCTATATCTTCAAGAGAGGTTGAGTCCTATGTTATTGGAGATGAACCGGAGACGTCATCGGCTAATACAGAATAACGTCTCACTGTCGTTGAGCAATCATTAAAGGACATGCTTACTATGATGCAAAGTATGTACCAGATAATAACGGCTTAGCAAATTTCTTAACCGACAATTATAATACCGGTACAAGTAGCAGCACAAACTCAAGATAGTCAAGGGGCTGATATACCTTTGAATATTTAAGAGCCTGCTGTTAACCAAAATTTTGTATCTCCAGATCCCATTATTCCAGAAGATGTACCATCTCCGGTGGAGATTACGGTACATCCAACAACTATTCAATCAAATGTGCTTCTGCAATCCAGTGAAGCCATTCAAGCAGTACGTGAGCTTAAAGCACAGTTTGAAGTTTTAAAGCACAAGGATCAGCTCCAGAGGTTAGGGATTACGCAACCTTATCCTCCTCATTGGAATGATGTATCCTTTCCACCAAAATTCAAGCCACAATCAATGGTATTGTTTGATGGAAGGGCATCTCCTAGTCAGTATATCAATTATTTTGATATTATGGCTGTAAATCTGCAGAAAAATGATGCTCTTCTCACTCGAGTGTTCATTGGATGCTTGACGGGTTCAGCTTATGACTGGTATCGTAGTTTACCCGACAATTGCATTTCGTCTTTTGACGAATTTAAGGCAATGTTTCTTTCCCGCTTCTATGAAGGAGGTATGGACATGAACATGTCCTCCTTAATAAAAATCAAACAAAAAGAGAAAGAAGATACTCGGACGTTCATTGAACGTTTCCGACAGGCTACTTTAAAGATGCCTCCTGGTATGCTAGATTCAACGTTAATTAATACATGCAAGATAAATCTGCGACCATCTATTGTTGTCTTCATGGGTTCCCAATTTACAGATTGGGCTTCGTTTATTATAGTAGCAGTTTCTTTCGAGACCAATGGTAGGTTGGCTCGTGAACATGGGATAATTTTTGTCTCAGAGGATAAAGAAAAGAAAGGAAATCCTGGTAACAATTCTGGCAATCGTAATGTAAAAAGGAAAGGATACTCTTATGGTTAATCTTTCCAAAAATAAAATGACGTCCAATAATCAGGAGTCTTCTAAGCTAAAAAAAGAGTATTCTTTTGACGAGAGCGATATCCCAGGGATATTTCAATGTCTGGTGAAGAGTGGCAAACTCCAGATCCCAGAGCCAAAACGGCCTAATAAGGTGAATCTCACTGACAATCCCAAATATTGTATCTATCACAGATACATAAATCATCCTACCAGGGCTTGTTATGTCCTAAAGAAGAAAATCCAAGAGCTGATTAATGCCAATGCCATCGCTTTAACCAACGATGAGTATACGGTCACGACCAATATAGTTTCTCTTCAATTTGGAGATTTTCCTTCTCAGCAAATCCCAGATGGAATTGTCCCAATTCCGAAGGCGACGATGACAATTATGAATATCCCGCCTGCCAGGGAGGAAATTGAAGGATTATTGCTTCTCACATTAAAGAATGGTGAAATTATGTGGGTACATCTTGATTTAGTATCGGAAATGGAAGATAAAGGTAAAACTTCAAAATCCAAGAAAGGTAAGAAAGTCAAAACCTGCAACATGATTTCTCATGTTATTCCAGATCTTGATGATTTGAATCATCTATGGAATGGTATTCCTTTGGAAGATAGACTGAGAGGGTTGAACATATGTCCTCCAAGTCTGGCTCCCACTACCAAGCTCAAGCTTACTCATCAGCAGTAGCTAGCCATGAATAGTGTTCCTTTATACAGGGCACAACAAGTCTTTGCTGCTTATGAAAAGGCTCCTACAGGGATTCTTCCTCATATCCCGAATCCTTCTCCTCCTGTAGCTATAGAGACCTCTATTCCTCATTCTTCTGTAGTTACAGAGATCTCTTCTTCTTCTTTTGTTGAACCACCTATTGAAAGTCCACTGCCTACCCACTTGTACAGTCAGCAATCTGTCCTCCTCATGAAGAAGATGGTTTATGACTTTCAAAAAGCAGAAGCTTTAAATTATGATAAAGGAATATGACTTCCTTTGCAAATTCAAAATAAAAAATCTACTGTTGGATTGGGTTCTGAAGTTCCTCATAACAATCCTCACAAGAAGAAGGCTAAGGAAAGGAAGACTAAATCCTGTAATATGGTACTTCCTTCTCCTGAGTCCGAAGAAGAAACTTTTCATGTACAAGATCTAGGAAAGAATACCACAAAGATTATGAGGGATCCTCCAAAGAAGCAGAGAATGTTGAAACACCACCAATTCAACCGTCTTCTGTTCTTGTTAAACCATCTGTGGTTGAAAAGGGAAAACAGAAAGCAGTACGCTTTGACGTCCCATTGAAGTCTGCTTCCAGTCAGGGGGTGGTAATGAAACCCTACAAATATGATATTCTAGCCCAGTTAGCCAATACTCCAGGTAGACTATCTATATTTGAGCTGCTTTGTCTTTCTAAAGAAAGCAGTGAGACTTTGAGTGAAGCTTTGCTTCAAGCTGACTCATGCTTGGCTCAACTCAAGAGTCCTGATAATACACCCATATCATGTCCACTATGTCATAGTGTGATAGAAGCAATTTCCAACATCACATTTACATAAGAAGATATGCTGTTGAAGCATAACAAACATGACAGGCCTCTGTGCTATACTGGGTTTATCGGATCCACTGAAATTGACAGGATTTACATTGATCCTGGGTCCTCAATTAGCATAATTCTTCAGAGTATGCTAAGACCACCGAGAATTCCTACTAGTGATTTGACTTACACTAGTACCACGATAGTTGGTTTCAACTCTGGCAAGAGTAAACCACTGGAGAAGATTCGTCTGAAGATTCAGATTGGTGATCTTCGAACTATGGTAACCTTCTATGTTATTAACTCAGATGTATCCTACAATATCCTTCTCGGGAGACCATGGATACATGAACATAACATCATACCTTCAACTTTCCATCAATGTTTCAAGTACGTAGATTTCCAAAGGAGCTGTGGAGACTGAGTTTGTTGATATCAATCCTTTCAAGGGTGTTGAAGCCTCTTTTTCTGACTCAAGGCTTTACAAACAAGAGCATGTGAAAGAGATATCAGACATAGCTGAAGATCCATCATCTACCGAAGATCAGTCTATTAATGAAGATCCACCAGAAGAGCAACCTTTGAAAATCATAGTCAAAGGACGAATCCAATCCCAACCTATTAACAATCAACCTCTGATGATCAAGGTTAAAGGAAGAACTCAAGCCTCATCTGAGGAATCAATGGATGTTCCTGCTAAGAGCCAAGTTCAACCTTTTATGATCAAGGTCAAAGGGCGTACTTCTTGTACGAATGATCCAGAACCACCATTAATTGTCAATCTTGGCAAATCTACGCAGAAGACGGATGATGGTCCATTGGTGATTAATCCGAAGCGTAGTAGTCAAATTGTAAATGATGTAAATATTGATCATCCTGTACCTTTCGATATCAATAAAGATTTCCTTTTTGAGTATATGGCTGTCAAATTTATTGAAAGAATGACTTTATCTTTGGATGATCAAAGTCATCAATATAAAGGCAACATAGACACAGAAGAAACTTTATACATTGATTATAAGGAAAATTCCTTTCCTCCTCATGTCGATGTTGGACCTTATGCTCAAAAGTTCTTAACATCTTCTCCCTATCTTCTTCCTATAGTTGCTTCATCGCAAGCTTGTGTAACTTATAGACGTCACGAAGAATATTATTTTTTGATTCCGTCTGATAAGAAAAACAAGCACCAAATTGTGTTTGGCCTGGCTAGAAATATCCCTGTTGCTCAGCCAGATGATCTGAGAGATAAAGATAAAGAAAAAAAAATCTGAATTGACAAATATAGTCAACAATCTATCAAGATTATCCAGAATATGGGATATGATTTGAAGACTATGCAAGGTCTCAATCAAGACAAGGGTAGACGATTACCATTATGTGGTGATCCGTTTTACCAGAAAACTCATCATGGGTTGGGGTATGATCCATCCTACATAATTAATGACGATATACTAGAAGAATTCTCCTCTAGCTCTTCGCAATCATCAGATGCAGAAGAAATCCAATTCATCGAATCTGATATGTTTCGCTCCTCATATGTTAGAGGAGGTTATTATGATGAATCTGAGCAAATATTTTCAGTCAATATGGTTCAAATTGATGATGAATCTGAACCATTTGAGAATGATCATTGGGCTAAATAGATGGACACTCAATGGAAACTTCGTTTTGAACAGCGACAGCCACCTACAGAGGATGAGATTGTCCAGATCGATGTTGGAGATGGAACTACACCCAAACCAATCTTCATTAGTAAAAACCTTTCTGAAGATGAAAAGGAAGAGTTGATAAAATTGATCAAAGAATATATTGATATTTTTGCATGAAGTTATGAGGATATGCCAAGTCTAGATCCTAAAGTTGCTACTCATAAACTCAATATTCTTTCTAATGCCAAGCCTGTAAAACAACAGCAACAGCATTTTAGACCATATATGATGGATGTAATTGAAGCAGAAGTCAAAAAGTTGATTAAGTGTGGCTTTGTTCGTGAAGAACAACGCCCGGATTAGGTTGCCAATATTGTTCCTATTATAAAGAAGAACGAAAAAGTCTGAGTTTGCATAGATTACCGAGATCTTAATGCGGCTTGTCCAAAGGACGAATTTCTACTTCTCATTACTGATGTTATGATAGATAATACATACAGTTTTCAACGCATGTCTTTCATGGACGGATTCTCAAGATACAATCAGATTAAGATGCATCCAGAAGATGACATACTGCTTTTCGAGCACCTCTTGGTGTTTACTGCTATACGGTTATGCCGTTTGGTCTTAAAAATGCAGGTGCCACATATCAACGGGATATGAACAACATCTTTCAAGAACATCTACGGAAGACAGTTGAATGTTACGTAGATGACATTGCTGTTAAGAGTCGATTAAAGGATGATCACATTCAAGACTTAAAGACAATATTTGAACTGATGTGTCAACATCAATTAAAAATAAACCCTACTAAGTCTTTCTTAGGGGTTTCCAGTGGTAAGTTTTTGGGATTTGTCATCCCTTCTCAGGGTATCCATGTTGATCCTGATAAGGTTAAAGCAATTCTTGAAATGTGTCCTCCTTGTAATTTGAAAGAACTCCGTGGCTTTCAGGGTCGTATTGCTTATATCAAGAGATTTATATCTAATCTCTCTGGGAGATGAAAACCTTTCTTCCGTCTATTAAAGAAATATGTGTCATTTGTCTGGGATAAAGCGTGTCAGAAAGCCTTCAATGACATTAAGCAATACCTTACAAATCTACCTGTTCTGGTACCTCCAGTGGTAGGAAGACCATATTTATTATATATTCAAGCTTTAGATCATTCACTTGGTGCTCTTCCTGCACATAAAAGTGATATGGGTTATGAACAAGCAATTTATTATCTTAGTCGAATGATGGTCGGAGCTGAACACAGGTATACTCCTGTAGAAAAAGAATGTCTGGCCTTGGTTTTTGCTATACAAAAGACAAGACATTATGTGACAGGACAAACTATTCATGTCATCTTCAGGATAAATCCCATTCAGGTATTGATGAGAAAACCAAGCATTCTTAACTCTAGGTTAGCTACCTGGACGATGTTGCTTACTCCTTATGACATGGTCTATGTACCTCAAAAATTAGTAAAGGTTCAAGCATTAGCTGATTTTTTAGCTGCTCACCCTATACCTGAAACATCGAAGTTATATGAGGACATTTCTGATGAAGTCGTAGATTGTAAAATGACTTTGAAGGATGACATATGGCAATTATATTTTGATGGAGCATCACGGGTAGGACCTAAAGGCAATATTGTCTCTGGGGTAGGAATCGTCTTGGTTTCTCCTGATAAAATGGTCGTATACCGTGTCTTTTCTCTCAATGAGCCATGCTCCAACAATGTAGTAGAATATAATGCTCTATTGATTGATCTCCAAGTAGCAAAACAATTGGATATTGAGTTCCTAGAAGCTTATGGAGATTCTCAACTGATTGTTAACTAGGTCAGAGGGACATATGAAGTCAGAAATCCTGACCTCATCCCTTATCATCAAGTGGAAATCGAATTGGTCCTTTCATTCAAAGGATTCTTCATCGAGTTTGTACCACGTGCTCAGAATATGGAGGCTGATGCTCTTGCTAGCTTAGCTGCAGACTTGGCTGTTCCAATCCGAAGGCAAAATACAATTACTTTGTTGGACCGAGATTTATTCTGTGTCAAGAATAATCTGTATATTGAACAAAGTTATACTACGGAGTCAAGTTCCCAACAGAAAGATTGGAGAAGTCCATTCATTGATTATGTAGTTCATGGGATTTTACCTGAAGATCCAAAAGAAGCTGCATCGATTAAAAGACGATCATTTCGATTCTATTATGATTCATCTTTACATATGTTATATCGTCGTTCATATAATGGACTCTTGCTGCGTTGTCTCTCAGAAAGTGAAGCAAAACAAACACTTCGAGAAGCTCACGATGGTGTTTGTGGTGCTTATCAACCGGGTCCAAAATTACAAGATCGCATTCGAAGAATGGGGTATTATTGGCCTTCTATGATAGCAGATGGTGTAGATTATGCCAGAAGGTGTAAAGCATGTCAGATTCATGATGATTTTATTCATCAACCGTCTGAATTTCTACATCCTACAGCAGCCTCTTGGCCCATCGAAGCTTGGGGTATGGACATCATTGGTCCGATTAACCTTCCTTCTGTTAAAGGACATCGGTTTATATTAGCTATAACCGATTACTTTTTTAAGTGGGCAGAAGCAGTTCCTATTGTTGAAGTGAAAACATCTAATGTGATCAGCTTCATCAAATATTATGTCATTTATCGCTTCGGGATTCCTCGACGAATAATTCATGACAATGGACCACAATTTGCCAGTCAGACATTTTATCGGTTCTGTGATAAGAATCGAATTCAAAATCTGGCTTCTACGGCTTATAATTCAGCTGCTAATGGTTTAGATGAAGCTTTCAATAAGACGATCATCAAACTTCTCAAAAAGTTTGTCTCTTCTAATAAACGTGATTGGAATGAAAAACTTGGAGAATATTTATGGGCTTATCGAACAACAGTCCGGACTCCTACTGGTTTTACACCATTTTTACTGGTTTATGGATGTGAGGCTGTCCTTCCATTTGAAATCTAGATTCCATCTCTTCGAATAGCCATTGCTAATGAGCTAACTACAGAGAATAATGATCGCTTACGACTCCAAGAACTTGAAGAATTGGACGATAAGCGTCTTCAAGCACAACAGCATATTGAGCTATATCAAGTCCGTATATCTCGAACTTTCAATCGTAAAGTTAAAGAGAGGCTATTCAAGGTTGGCGAGCTGGTATTAGCTGTTCGAAGACCGATGGTGATGACTCTTAAAAGCAAATAGAAATTCTAAGCAAAATGGAAAGGTCCAATGGAGATCTACTCATGATGTCGATCAATGGCAAATTTCTTAAGAAGTACTATGTATAAAAAGGGAAACAGAATAAAAATAAAACACTTTTGTTATTATTTTCGTTCAGAACAAAGGATTAAGGACGAGGACCACTGCCTTCCTTATTGAATACATAGTCAGCCAATGCATCAAAGATATTGTTGCCTGAGTTCATAAAAATTTACAGGCAGCCATCCTCAGTGCTTCTTCTTCAGGAGTTTTTCTTGGCTCTACTAAGAAAGCGAGGATGTCTTGTGGTGGCTTGGGCGAAGAAGAGCTTTCGCCTATTTTGGTTGACCCTGACACAATTGGCTCAACGAGACTCGTCTCAATAACGTCCTCAACCATCATGGAGACTTCATTCTTTTGTTGCACGTCCCTGGAAGACATTTCCGATTGAGGAGTGGAAATAAGAATGAAATGTTACATAGAGTTCTCACCTATTTATAGGAGAGATCTATTAATGAACCAGTCTTTAAAATTGAAAACAACTTTTTATTCCCGAAAGGACCTGTCCATTCACTACATCTGATTCATCCATTTAATTGTGGAATTGAATTGACCTTTTTTCCCGAAAGATACGTTGGTTCATTCATTCTTTCATCGATATTTGCATATATCCTCTATGACACCTGTCTTCTTGTTCCCTAGCTACTAATGTTTGGTTAAGCTGATTACTTGTCTCCTTGGAGAGAAATTTTAATCTTCTATCTTATCAGTTGATTAAAAAATTGTATTTTTTGTTTATCATGTCCTCATAACCTCTGAATAAATATTAAATCTGCTTGTGTTTCCTATCTATTATGTCCATTCAACCTCTGAATAGATATTAATCTATTTTTCTTTTGAGTTTTTACGATCTATCATGTCCATATTACCTCTGATAGTATTGTATACTCTAAAAACATGAAATAAGATTTTATTATCTATCATGTCCATATTACCTCTGGATAGATACAATTGATTGAGTTTCGAAGACTTATCATGTTCATATTACCTCTGATAAGTATTTTCTATCTTATACCTATTGTTTAATTGCAAAATAAATGATAGGATCACAAAAACAAATATTTTATTCATCTTTTGAATAAGATAAAAAGTTATAAAACCTCTCTATTTTTCTACGGTGGAGCAGATATATCTTTCAGCAATTTTTGGAGCTCTGCCAAACGCCTATCACGAGAGCCCATTACATTTTCAGTAGCTATCTTTCTTCGGGTCTCTAGTGTACAAAGGGGAGAAAACTTAGTGAAAATAGCTATCAGATTATCCCTGGCTTCATCAAGGTGCCTGATAGTAGATTCAACGCCAAAAACTTGTTCCTCCAGAATTGAGCTCTATGTCAGATATTGGTCACGAGCTACTATTAATTGCTCTTTCTCAGCCTTCAGACGAGCCAGTTCGTCCTCCCCTTCACGAATTTTATCATTTTGCTTCTGAATTTTCGTATTTGAAGTGTCGTAGGCTTCTCTATAACTCTCCAATCGAGGCCTTGTATCTGCCAATAAAGCTTTCTCTCTGGCGACTTTACTGCTATGTTCTTTGAGAGATTCATTGAAAGTAGTCTCTCGAGCAGTATATTCAGCTGATAAAGCTTCGTACTCAGCTTGAAAGAGACTCTCGGTAGTTTCACTTGTCAGTCTCAAGTATTCCCTAATAGGTTGCTCAAGTTCTTCTACCACCTTTTCTAAGGCTGTTGCTCTCTCAACATCATTAAATATGGCGACGTTCCTAATAGTGGAAACAATCGCCCCTTTCAAGCTTTCATAACTGAGGCCCCTATTTAGGACCATGTCAATCAAAGATGCTAGGGTCTTATAAAAAGCTTCAGTATGAATCTCAACTAGGAGATTCATTTCCGTATTGGAGCTCGGTGTCGCAGCAATCTCTACCAAGTCCTTTTTTCTCAGACTAGGAGCAGAGGTGGTTGCTCCGGTAGCAGATTGTGATAAAGATGATGTGGTCGTTGCTACCATAGCCAATTGATCTCTGGGAGCTTCAGAGATCATGTCTTCAGCACTTGTCACTCTTACCGTTTCTGGAGTTCTAGTGGCAATGATAGTTGTGGATGGAAAGATGATAGTTACAGCTAATTTGGGTTCAGGCATGATCTCCTCGGGCACTTCTACATGATCAGTAGTAATAGCTGAAGGTTCTATCACAACATTCCCAGTTTCAGTGGGTGATTTAATTATACCTTCATCACCTTCCTTGGTTTCTGGCTGTTCAGGCTCTCGAGGCACTTCAAGTTCTTCATTGAGGCCAGTTCTTCCTTCAACAGCTGTTTCATGGTCTATAGTCGGTTTGTCTACAGCTTGTTCTTCTTCTCGGTTATCAATATGAGAAGATGATTCAGGCTGAGCCTCTACTTCAGCCTCTACCTCAACCTCTACTTCAACCTCTGCTTCAAACTCTTCCCGTACTTCTTATTGTTCATCTCCTGGTTGAATTACTTCTACTTCGTCTGAAGAAGAAGCCTCTTCATCAGATTCCTTATTTTCCTCATGGATATCTTCTGGAGAAGGAGGAACCACAGGTTTCGGTGCAGGGATGATATCTACAAAATGAACAAAACAAGTTAATATACAAAAGCATGATGCATAATTCCATATAGGTTTTGCGTAGTACTTGGAGTATATACGTTTCGTTCAAGGTATGAATCGTAATCACCATCCCAGTCATCATCGTCAAAATCGAGAGCCGGCTCGTCTGATGGAATATGGTCTCGATTAGTAATATGTATAGCAGTGGTATCCTCTGTAACTTGTGCCTTTTGTGGCAAAGACAAATGGAGTGAGGAGCTAAGGCGTCCAGGAGACAGAAGTTTGACAGCTTCTGATGTTGCTGCTGGTCGAGGTGCCGAAGACCCTTCTCCCGGATGGACTGAAGAGGAAGCAACAGGTTGATCCTCTTCGACCGGGATATCATCTTCTGGAGTAAAGACTTTAGATTTGGAAGGCCCTTTAGTGGTAGTCTTCTTCTTCTTCTCAGGAGACTTCACTTGAAGAGTGGTAGTGGTAGTTTGCTTTCGGTTGTGAGTCTTTCCAATAACTATTGGTCCCGCGGCTATCTCTCCTACTCCTCTAGGAATTACTGCCAGAAATTCATCTATAGTAGTAGTATTGTCAGGTACATCAGGAGTTATTCTAATGGGTTCTTCAATATTTCCCTCCTGAGCCTATCGAAGACTTCCTTGCATGCTATAACCGTCTTTGAAGGAGCGAATGGATGAATAAAAACGAGCATACAAATGAAGTATATGTAGCTCAGTTGTACTAGTGGCTGTAGATATATTGAATCTAGCACCAGTACATGCAGTGCTGAAGTATCTCCATCCTCGTGCACCGTCAATCAGCTTTCCATAATGATAGAAGCTGGTGGAAGGATTGCCAACGTGGAGTTGGTCATATCCAAACTGGCGAGCGAACCTACTTGGTAGATAAGGCTTAAACGCACAGTTATCTTTATTCCTGTACATCAGATGAGAGGGTCTGATGTACACTAGCCATCGGAAGACAGAACTTGGCAATAAAAATTTATCTACCCTGTCTTCGAATTGCATGCCAAGGCAGTTGGCTGGAACTGGTGGCCTTGTACAGTAGAAATTCTAGCTGTGAGAATAATTTAATGCTGCTCGGGTGTCTGCCACCGTTGTAACTCTCCATGTAGATTTGTTAAATTTTTGGAGGAAAATCCTCGCTTCATCTTTAGGGCCCGATGGCAGCAAATTACAATTGTGGTGTAGTAACCAACCCATCAGATAGGTGTATGGTAACTCCACCCTGGGAAAATTGTCTCGATGAGGAGCATTATTAATTAGCTCTTCACCAAAAGTCCATAGACCTGCATTTATTCGGCATACCATTGCCGAGAGCAGGTTGATTCTGTTTTTGAATACCAAACGGACCGCTGGCCACAACACGTTGCGGTGAATCCTGTCCACAGTACTGATCCCTGGCACGATCCATCTTCGTAGCCATTAGGATAGGAAGCTTGCCAACAAGGCCTTCTTCGACATCTTCTGACTACCCTGCCTCAGGTAGCTTAAAGCCTCAGTCCCCGCAGGGATGTCCCCAGTTTTGGTAGACAGATATTGGTCACGAGCTTTCTGCGACGCCATCAACTCCTGAATTACATCTGCAGGAATTATTGAGCAAGGTTTAATGGTTTGAGTTTTGTCTTCTCGAAACATGCTCTTCTCAGTCTTGGACACTCTATTTTCATGGTAAAATAGATAGGTTGTCCATTTGGTTATATATGCCAGAAGTGACCCAGTTTCATACATACTGGTGCAAATCAGATAATGACACATAAGCTCTTCATAGACTTGTACCAGTTCAGGATTTTTCTCTCGAACTTCTGCTAGTTCCCGATTCGAAGGAATGTATTCTTCATAAGGGAAATCGCCCATCGACAGCTTCGAGATGAATTAAATCTCATGCAGAGCAAGACCCATTTCTTCGTGTGGAGTTGCAAAAGTTCATGTTGAACTCGTATACAATTCCAGTAAAGCCAAGAACAAGTTGTTGTTCGGTGGAATACCATAACTGGTGGAGGCCACTGCTTCATACAGAACAATATCATCCAATTCTGTTTTAAAGTTCTTCATGACCCAATTACTGATTTGAATCCTGTCACGACCCGATCCCAACCATTTGGGTCTAGTCGGATCATGCCCAGCCTGTGCCGTTGATGAGACGGCGGCAGTAAGCTGTTCAGTAGCAGGCAACCACACAACAACACAGATACATTTGTCACAACTAATATTCGGAATTGAAATTCTGTTAAATGAAATATTCAAAGTACATCTGGAAATGAAAATGCAGAAAACAAACTACTACTCCAAATAAAGAAAAAATGCTGGAAAGGAAATCTATCTAGCAATCTGGTTCTGTCGCCTCAGGATCAGCGTCCTCCGGAGACGGCTCCGGTACAGTCACAGGGTAAAGGACCGGATCATAATAGCTATTAAAGAATAGCTCGTCATCCTCAGTGTTACCTAAAATGTTGTCTCCAGTCAGGAGGGAGCAAAGTATAATCCATGCTAAATTTAAAACAGTTAATTAAAGAATTGAATTAGGCAGTCCTAAACAAATTTAAAACATGTTTGTTACAGTATAAAATCAGTGATTTGAATAGGTAACGACATATGACCGGCTTGGGTTTGTTACAGTAATGGATAAGGGAGTTTTGTTACAGTATGGTCATAATCGTTACGCTATTCCCCAGTCCCCGATAGTTACAGTACCCAGTGTGAGACTCGTGTTTAAATCGTGGTTTAGACATGCATTGAAACGATTAAATAAATAACTGGAAAATTTGCACAAACTATACTTGCCTTGTATTAAATTTGACTGGAAAGACAGGTTGACACCGAAGAGGATCGTCAGGCACGACTTCGAGTTCCTACAGTTGAGAACTCGACTTAGATTCCTGATTAACCAGACTAAGTGTGCTAGTTGCAATCTCTAGTAGTCATGTCCTAGTCAGATTTTAAGTTGTATTAAACTACAGCTAACGGTTACGTCGCAACTACGTGCGTTGATTAAACCGGTTAATTGGATTATTTGGAAATACACGAGAATCGATTACAATTTGGAAAACTTTGTGTTTTCTAATATATTTATAAAAATACAATTTTCTTTTAGTGATAAACCGTGAATTAATAATATTTTATTCATTTTAACTAAATTCATAATTAAACGGTAAATTACGTTCTAACCTACGGTTATGCGACGAATCAAAACCACCCAAATCACATCCACCAGAAAAAGAGAAATAAAATAAAACTACGCTACACAATACATTGGCACAGCTAATGGTCCTAGGGTGGGCTTATGCCCGGTACAATTTTCTTTTACATTAAATAAGAGAAAATGGCTGAAATTAAATAATTAAAGTGCAGGAATTAAATATCTAATATAAATAGCCTAAATATAAAAAAATAATTAAAATGAAACTAAGAGTCTCAGACTCGGCCCATTCCTCAAAGTTCGGCTAATACCACAACGTCCGGTCGGACCGGTGCATTTGTATTTCGCCGGGGCCCACAGACCGGTACGGTCGTCGCCCGAAAAATCAGTTTAGAAATTCATTTTCGAAAGCCAGTTTTGAAATCAATATAAATATAGTTTTTGTAAAAATTTGGGCAGCACTTCCTCTATTTCGGGACAAACCCAAAACTGGGAAATGCGCCACGAAAAACCTGCAAATATTTCCAACCCAAAATAATCCACAGAAATATCCACCAGAACTAATTCCAAGCCACAGAAAATAATTCCCAAACAACCGGATTTCCCGAAATGTCCGGGAATCCCATAATCCAACCAATTCATACCAAACCAGCAAATAAAACACAGGAAGAATAATCTAACGCAGCTAACCGGATTTCCCGAAGGGAATCCGGGGACCGATTTATCATCATCGACTCAACGGGGGACGAACTACTGTGATTAACAAGGGTTTACCAAATTCTGTTGGCGGGGAGCCGCGGGAAAAGCTTGGGAAAGACCGAAACGACGTTCGGACAGCAGAAGCTCCGCGGATTCGGACAGCAGAAGCTCGGCGGATCCGGACAGCAGAAGCTTCACAGAGCGCTGGACAGCGCGGGAAGCAAGCCGTGGCAGATCTGGACCGCTGGAAACGGGCACGGGCGGCGGGACTTCGCCGGAAGGGGCTCGGCCAAAGGACGAAGGGGGTCGGGACGCACAGGGGCTGCGCCGAGGGAGCTCGCCGGACTCCGGTCGGCCGAGCTAGGGCTCGGGGGCGTGCGCGGGACAGAGGGGCGCTGGGGGCGGCGCTGGCCGGAATAGCGCGGGGCACGCGCGCTGGTGGGCGAGCGGCCGGGGCGTGGGGCGCCGCGGGAAGCGCCGGGCTCGAGGGGCGCTGGAGCGGTCGGGCGCGGAGGGGTGCGCCGGCGGGAGGCCGGGCTAGGGCTCGGGTAGGAGTTGAGCTTGGGGGATTTTGAAGAAGAGAAGGGTTTGGGGAATTTGTTCCAGAGAGAGAATAAGAGTTATGTGGGAAATTAGAGAGAGAGATGAGTGGTTGGGTGAGAATGGTGAGATGAGAGTTAATGTTCTCTGTTAACAGAGAGATTTCTGTGTGCTCGTGGGAGAGAGGTGTGAGGGAGTAGGAAAAATAAAGGGAAGTTTGTATTGAACGTTGGAGAGATGGGGGTGGTGGTGTGCAAACGTGTGTGGAGAGGAGACATTAAGGGAGAGGGAGAATAGGACAGGCTTACTAATACTTGGTTTGTAGTTGCTGGTCCTTCAGGACCAGCCCAAAATAATTTTATATATATATATTTTTTTTAATAGTACTTAACCAAGTCCAAAAATCAGGATTAAGAAAAAAATGGGAAAAAGATTGGGTTAGTTTCAGGCTCAGGCCTGGGTCTGGGTTCGGACCCGGGTCTGGGTCTGGAATCCAAAAGCCCTGTTATTAATAATTTTTGAAATTCTTTTTCACCCAAAATTAATTAATAATAATAATATAATAATTAAAATTTTGAAAACGTTAATTAATGACACAATTAAATAAAAACTACAGAAAATGGGTTTCACAAATCCAGTTACTACTGTAAGGGGTTAACCACCCTGTCAGCCTAGGATTGGTCTGAGGATATAAGACTCCTTCCCTTAGGACTTCGGTGCCATGACAGTATGAAGATGAAAAATAAGAATGAAGAACTTCTCCTTATATATACAATTAAATCAACTCTTCATATTCCTTATGGAAACTGATCATTATTAATGCAACTCGGGGAGATGAAGAGGCACTTGAATGTTTCGAGAGAAAATTCATTATGACGGTTGAGTATTGACCGACACCATTTCTTGACTTTTTATGTTCAAAGTATTTCGAAATCCTTGAAATCTTTTCAAATTCTGAAAAACTTTGAAGGGGGTCTTGTAGGAGCGTAAAAAATGTGTTATAGATTGAGTCAAAGGGATAAGAGCTTTCCACTCAAACAAAGCTACTTTATGCCAGGGACAGATCAGCTGCTTTACGCCAGGGACATGCCTACTACTTTACGCAAGAGACAGGCCAATTATTTTATGCCAAAGACAAATTGTCAAATCATGTACTTAATGCAAAGTAATAATAGGTCTGACATAAAGATTTATTGACGGCGTATAACACAGGATTCGAAGGAACTTGTTTTACACAGAAGTCAATATTTGTCGTTTAGTATATGGACGGAGCTATTTTACGCTCATAAGATGGCTTCTTTTACGCATGAATACTATATGAGCTATTTTACGCTTTAAGTTGACGTGTGCATAAAGTTTATTTGGGCTACCTTTACGCCCAAGGTTGTTTTATCAGCCACTTTACGCGGGAAGTCCATTTTAGGGCTATTTTACGCCTAGTCTACTACTTTACACTCAGGATATATTTGGGTTGTTTTTACGCCATATCCTTTCTGACTAATTTGGAACATGGTTTGCCTACGTGGTTTTTATACCACACATCTCGAAGAACATGTGTACATGCATCCTATTCTTATTAAAATAATGGGACACGTGTCAACGTATGTAGAGGATGACTTCAGTCATGGGTGGCAGTTATTAGCGTAAAGACAGAACTTTTACTGAGTTTTACGCGCAAAAAGCCAAGTCTATAAATAGACTTATTTTTCTCATATAAAGGGACAGAGAGAGAGACAAGGGTACAGAGATAGAGATTAGAACTCAAAGATTTTGATTCTCCAGAGCATTCTTCTTCAACCTTTCTTTCAGAACAGAGTGAAGCAAAGCAGAAAAGCATTCGACCTCGCCATCAGTGCCAAAGTGTGTCGATACCTTTCTGGTGACTTAGTTCTTCCGGTTGTTCATCTTCTAGCAGTGATCTTCATCATTATTGTATGGTCCAAGGAACAAAGTAATGGCCTTCAGATCTGACTTCTATAGCAATACTTCCCAGAACAATTTATACTATTTGTACTTTTTTCGTTTTATTTTCAAGAAGCCAATTTCTAGGCAGTTTTGTTAAAAGAAACAAAATGGCAACTCTGCTGGGGACGACCTTCTCCTCTGACGAGGAGGCAATTGCTCAATATGATGATGTGTCGATCGGATCGACAAAGAAGACTCTGGTTGTATACTTCGACCAGACTGCTTATGAAGAGATGCTCCGAACTGAGGTGGTTCTCGCTGCTCCAGTATTCAAAAATCTCTCAAAGCACAAAAAGTTTGGATTCCTAAATCCAAAACGGCTTCTGATCTCTCTGTTACTCATGATGGATTCCTAAATCCAAAGCACGATAAGTTTGAGAGGACTGACATGTTTGCTCAGAGGTAATGTAGATGTGGCAAATATGGGGTTCAAATGACGGAATCTTCCTACTCAGAGGTGTTATGGATGTGGTAGAAATGACTTTGGGGGAATACGCGAAACTACTCAGAGGTAATATGGACATGGAAGTTCTGTGATCGATGTACAAAAATGCAGGGGTTGTCTGTATGGGATGTTTACTCAGAGATAATGTGCACATGGTAAACATGATAAGTAGCACAATCCTACATAGTGTAAGATTTTGCTTTGCAGGGTGTAGAGGAGCAACTCAGAGGAAATATGGACGTTGTTGTTCTTCTACTGAGGTTAGAATGCCATGGAATAACTGGGTTCCGAAAGCATACGATTTTGTGAAAGAGAGGTGTATGTGAGCTCTGATGATCAGGTCCACTGATTCCCTTGCTAGGAAGAGATGGAAGTACATATCTGAAAGATGTCAAGAGTAGTACTTCTTTAGGAACTTGCCGTTGATGGGCATTATAAACAAGTCCCCGTTTGGTCGGGCGAGGCGGTAAGCACTGTTTGAGAATATCGTCTCTTTGATGAAAGGTCCCTTCCAGGCTCGAACTTTCCTAGTATTTTGTGAGTCAACACCATCGGCCTCCTGACTGCCAGGACCAGGTCATCTTTTTGGAAAGTCCTCTGCATGACCTTTTTGTTGAAAGTCTGTGATATACGGGCTTGATAGAGTTCAATACACTGCTGAGCTAAGAGACATTTTTCGTCAAGTGCCTCCAATTCTCGTAGACGACAACGCTAATTATCTTTTTCGGTCAATTGGTTTATGGTCGCTACATGGAGTGAGGGTATCTGGATAGACTAAGAAGAATGGTGTGTTGCCCGTCGGAGTCTGTACCGTTGTATGGTAGGCCCAAAGACATTTGCCGAGCTTTTCGTCCCAATCGCATTTGTTGGATGATACGACCTTTTTGAGAAGCCTGACAATAGTCTTGCTAAAAGTCTCGGCCAATCCATTTCCTGCCGGATTGTAGGCAGTTGATGCCACGTTCTGAATATGATTCTTTTCACAGAATCTACTGAAAGCATGGATGATGAACTGTGGACCATTGTCGTAGATAATCCTACGGAATATCCCGAAACGGTAGATGACATGATGCTTGATGAAACCGATCATCCTAGAGATTTTCACTTTCGTCAGTGGAACTGCTTCTGCCCATTTGGAGAAGTAGTCGGTGATGGCTAGGATGAAGCGGTATCCTCTCGATGAAGGAGGGGTGACAGGTCCCACAATATCCATGTCCCAAGTTTCAAAGGGCCAGGAGACAACCGTAGGATGTAGTGGTTCCGATGGTGTATGGATAAATTCGCCTTGAAGCTGGCAAGCATGGCACTTTTTAGCATAGTCGACGGCGTCGGCTGCCATGGTTGGCCAGTAGTAACCCATGCGTCGTATTCGATCCTGCAACTTAGGCCCAGGTTGGTAAGCCCCACAAGTTCCGTCATGAGCTTCTCGAAGGGCTTCGACTGTTTCTTTGTTGGATAGACATCGAAGGAGAAGTCCATCGTAGGAACGTCGGTACAGCATTTTAGTAGCTGTATCGTAATAAAATTGAAGGAAATGCCTTATGACCGAAACGTCTTCTTTCGGGTCTTCTGGAAGAATTCCATAGACAGCGAAGTCGATGAACGAGAACCTCCAGTTTCGGACATTAACACCGGTACTTGTCGTCATGGCATAGGAAATTTGTGAGCATAGGTTATTTTTATGACAGACCAAGTCTCGACCAACTACCGTGACATAGTGTTGAGTCCCGAGGGGTGCTGCTAATGAAGCTGTGAGGCCAGCCAGAGCGTCAGCCTCCAGGTTTTGTAGCCGAGGTACGTGTTTTATGAAGAACTTAGTGAAGGTTGAGATAATATTCAATGCAACTTCATGGTAAGAAACTAGATCTTCATGACAAACTTCAAACTGCCCTCGGATTTGATTAATGACGAGTTTTGAGTCGCCGTAAGCTTCCAGATAATCCACCCCCAGTTGTTGCGCTAGCTGGAGTCCCATGATGAGAGTATTATACTCGGCAACATTGTTGGAGCACGGCTTTGAAAGGGAGTAAGCATGCCGGATGATCAGCTGATCGGGGGAGACTAAGACCACCCATACTCCTGCTATAATTTGGCCTTTGGGGCCTGTTCTCGAAGCACCATCAAAAAACACTTACCAGACGGAGTTTTTTCGGTGACATTTGATTCTTGGACCTCATCCGGGATGTCTTCATAGAGCCTGGAGGACTCTGAGATGGGATGCACGGCTAAAAAGTCGGCTAGAGCTTGACCCTTGACGGCTTTTTATGGAACGAATATCATGTTATATGGTGTCAACAGGATTGCCCATGTAGCTGGTCGGGAGTTCAATGATCCCGGCTTCGTCATGAGAACCATGAGTGGATTGACTTGGGAGATAACATAAATTGTCTGGCACGAAACGTAATGGCAAGTCTTCTGGATGGCGAACACCAAAGCCAAACATTCCTTTTCGATGGGGTTGTACCGGTGTTCAGCCCCGATCGTAGTCCTACTGAGGTAGAAGATAGCTTGCTCATAGCCTGTATCATTATTCTGAGCCAACAAAGCGCTGAGGGAATAATCTATGGCACAGACGTAGAGAAGAAATAGTTTGCCCGTGACGGGTGCCACCAGGACTGGCGGGCTCGTCAGGTAAGCTTTGATATCATCGAAAGCTTTCTGGCATTCTTCTGTCCAGACGTAGGAGACTCCCTTCTTCATGAGCTAGGTGAAGGGTTGAAATTTTCCGAAAAGTTTTGCTATAAACCTTCGGATGTATGAAAGACGCCCTAGCAGGCCTCGAAGTTCTCGGAGGTTCTTTGGAGGGTCCATGTCAAGGATGGCTTTGGTCTTCTCGGGGTTGATATGAATGCCTTTCGTCGTGATAATGAAGCCCAAGAACTTTTTGCTAGAAACCCCAAGGAAGGATTTAGCGGGGTTCATCTTGAGTTGATGCGCTCGCATGAGATCGAAGACTGTCTTTAGGTCTTGTATGTGATCATCTTTGAGACGGCTCTTGACGGCGATATCATCAACATAGCATTCAACTATTTTGCGTAGATGTTGACGGAAGATGGTACTCATAGCTCGTTGGTACGTAGCACCAGCGTTCTTCAAACCAAAGGGCATCACTGTGTAGTAGAAAACCCCTTTCGGAGTCCTGAATGACGTGTCTTTTGCGTCATCGGGGAACATTTTGATCTGGTTGTAGCCCGAGTACCCATCCATGAAAGACATGTGTTCGAAGCCACATGTATTTTCGATCATCATATTAATGGTTGGAAATAGGAATTTATTTTTCGGGCAAGCAGTATTGAGATCTCTGAAGTCGATGCAGACTCGTATCTTTCCATTCTTCTTGGTGACAGGGACGACATTGGCCACCCAATCTGGATATTGTTCTTCACGAATGAACCTGCTTCTCAGGAGTTTGTCCACCTCTTGATCGATAGCGTTTATGATGTCAGGACGAAAACGTCATTGTTGCTGTTTTATAGGCTTAGCATCAGGTAAGATGTTAAGTCTATGCATCGCGATCTGTGGATCAAGTCCCGACATGTCTTCGTAGCTCCAGGCGAAGACGTCAATATATTCTTTGGCCAATTTGACTAAAGACTCCCGGTCTCTTCCCTTTAGACTCTTGCTGATGAAGATAGGTTTGGAAGGAGACCCATCCCCAAGGACGATCTGCTCGACTTCTTCTTCGATAGGGGGTTCGCGTAATTCAAAATGAGACTCCCACTACGCTCCTAGGCATTGAGCCCAAGGTTCTTCTTTAAAGAATTTCGGCATTTGGTCATCGCCTTCATTCTCTCGAGATTGTGCAGATGCCATGTTGACTGATAGCACCTTCTTGAAGACTGAGCCGATACTAGTATCGAAAACCCAAGTTGATGCTTCAGATGAATGAGAGTGTTCCACTTCTTCTACCTTCGAACTCTCTAGAGTTGCCGACGGCGTAACATAACCCACCCTCCGTCGAGTACGATGATAGTAGTCCTGCGGCTTTCCTTCAGGTATTGGGAGTCAAAGGGGAAGACGCCGATCTTTGCCGTAGTTCAGTCCCTTGTTGTGTTTCAGATCGTAACCCATCTTTTGGATGAGGTACTTTGCCTTGTCCGTGTATCGATAGACTTGTATTCTGCTGGTATCCGGTTCTGGCTCGAGTGAGGGAGGTCTTGATGACGATCAACTTTGCCGAAGATGATGGGTTCTTCGTCCTGGTTTCACGGTGGGACTATAAAACAGACTCCTTGGGACGAGACTACTCGATTTACATAATTGACGGTCGTTATTTGTGTTTATAACGACCGTAGAGCGTTATCTAGTGTATACATGGCATTCCAATATAGAAGACTAGAATAATTGAAAGACACTCTATTATTGATAAAATACGAGATTTTGTCTTGTGGGATTACATTTTTAAGAGAAGGTGCATCTATGTCAGCAGATATGTATTCTCCTAACACTTCATCGGTGAGCAATGGGGCTGGTTCGGGAGAACTCATCACCGACTTGACCTTGGGATCTGAGAGGGCTATGTGGACCTTCTCTTATAGCTTGAGTGAGGCTGAAGATTGCGGAGGCTTGCCTTTAAGACGCACCTTCACGGGTGCCTCAACTGCGCCTTCGGTGACCGGTGCCTTCCCCTGTAGTTTTGCCACAAGGGGTGCCAACATTTGAGGAGGTCTTCCCTTGAGCCGTATCTTCAAGGGAGCTTCGGTGGGTATTTTACCTAGAGAAGTCGGTGCTTTTCCAGGTGTTTGCCACGAAATATAAAAGAACAGAACAATTATCGGAGGACCAGACTTTTACTTCACATTATAAACTCGCTTGTACAAAGAAAGCCTAGGGACTAAAACCTAGGTACAACAGTCTAAGTACAATTATTTATTTTAGATTCTGGGGGGTGACGATAGAGGCTCGGGAAGGCGACGGCAGCCCTGCCTTACTCCTTGGACGATCGGTATGCAGCCTTGGCTCCTGTGAAAAGATGGTTGGCGTTGATGAAGAAATGCTCTTCTTGCTCTTCCTCTTATTGCTCTTCGGGCTTTTCTCTCTCTCTGTGTATTCTCTCTCTGACTATTGGAGGGGTCTCTCTTTGTATATATGTATTTCTCTCTGATATTGTATATATTCTCAAGGGAATGGCACCTTGCTATTTATAATAGTGGGATGTGATCTTTAGGGTTGCCAATAATTAGCTCTTGGAGATGGCGGCGGCCTGGGTATTGGTCAATCCAAGCCGTTCGTTTTTGATTATGACGAATCCGAGCCATTAGGTGTAGATTACACCAAATCCCATTAGCAATTAATGCTGATTGGAATAAATCTTCCTTATAATGATCTTCTGATGTCTGCGAATAAATTAGATCTATTCTCCTGCCACGTGTCCCAGATTATTGGGATTTGATCCAATCTTTAATGGCAGCAAATCTGAGGAATTAATCAGTTTAGGACACGTGTCCTAGGAGCTGCTGGGGGGATCTGGACCGCATGACGAGTGAGCCGTATATGAATTTGAGCCGCATATGGTTAAGTCCACGTGTCAGGGCTGTCTGGGTAGTGGCCCTCACTTGAGCCTTTGAACTACAGAAAAGTAATCCTTGTGAGCCGCATAGGTACATATCCACCTGAGCCGTATGGACATGATCCTCTTGAACCGCATGAGAAGTCCTTACTCGAGCCGCATGAGGCTTTCTCAGCCTAAGCCGCATAGGACGGATTCACTCTGAACCGCATGAGAAGTCTTCGCTCGAGCCGTATGAGGCTTTCTTGGCCTGAGCCGCATAGGATGGATTCACTCTAAACCGCATGAGAAGTTCTTTGCTTGAGCCGCATGAGGCTTTCTCGACCTGAGCCGCATAGGATTCATTCTGAACCGCATGAGAAGTGAGCCGCATACGAACGCCCACGTGGCAAGACCACGTGGCATTTTTATGGCTCTCAGGGGGATTTGTGTCGGAGATCTCTTTTCTCTTCCCTAGAGATTCATCATTATGACAGAGTCATAATTACCTGCTTTTGTGTCAGGGCTGTCAACTTTTTAGAGGGGTCAGCCGTCAAAGCAATTAATGCAGCATGGGTCGGAGGGGAGCACTGTCTGGCTACGTGTTTTCTGAGCCGCATGGAATGCCTCGGGCCGCATAGCTCCTTATGTCGCATGACTCCCTGAGCCGCATGGGCTTTATGAGCCGCATGGATCTTTTCTGGCCGCATGAGTCATTTTCTTTAGAATTTTCCATGCTTCTACAAGTCCCCCTTCAAAGTTTTCAATTTACAAAATTGAAATACTTTGAATAAGAAGCATGGCTGTGTTCTTCTAGTCGCATATGAAATCCTGACCGCATAGAAGTCTTGGCCGCATGGATTGTTCAACCGCATAGATGGTTCAGCCGCAGGAGACTGTTCAGCCGCATAGCCTCTCTCCACGTGTGCGGATCCTTAATTACCTCAAATTTGTTTCAGCGCCATCTTTGTAGGGGAGAATCCCAAGGGTCAGCTCATTAAATCTTTCGGATTTGACGCCTTGGGTGAATCTTGGAGACGAAACCCAAGGAGTCGGTTTCGCTCTTCATGAGTCGGTCATTGGCCCACGTGTCCTCCTTCTCCCGTCTTCCTATAAATAGGAGGAGTTTGAAGAGAGAGAAGACTTCTTTATTTTCTTTCTTCTTTCTCAGACCTTCCCTATCTTGATTGCCCTTCTCCTCTTCGATAATTAATGGCTCCCAAGAAGACCGTGGCAGTAAAGGACAAGATGGCGGCCTCCACTTCTGCCTCGGCTGTGGCTGCTACTCCGCCAGTCGTCGTACCTGATGTTCATCCTGGCGTTCACCCCGCCATTACTGGTAAGGACAATGTATGAGTTAAAGAACCCCAACCGCCATGGCTACGTCCCATACTTTATGCACGAGCTATTGTAAATCGCATGTTCGCCCTACGGCTGAGCTGTGAGCCGCATAAGAGAACCACCGCGTCTGTATGCGCGCCTTGTCGGCGAAGCCGCATAAGTGACGCTAAACCGCATAGACTTTTATTGTACGGAGCCGAATAAGCGTTCTTCTGAGCTTGAGCCGCATGAGGCTTTTTGGAGCCGCATAAGACTTCTGAGAACTTCATGGGGCCGCATGGATGTTTTCTTAAGCCGCATGGGGTTTGAAAGCACCCAATCAGCTCTTTTTATCCCTCCGTTTAACTTACTTTTCTCTGTCTGTTCTTCAGTGAATCTGCCGGTTAACGCTGCTGGAGAACTCTTGGTGGGTAGCGCTCAAGCTGCTCTAGGCTATAGGTACGACCATATTGTTCAGCATATGACTGACCAGTTTCCGAGCGATGAGCCTATGGCTAGATTGAATGCCATCAAGAATCAGTCTTTCTACTTCTTTAATGCTATGATGAACTCCGAGAAAATCGAAGGGGAGTATTTGAAGCCTGCGTTCTTTTTTGGAGACGCCTTGACCGTGGAGAACGATCATGTTCTGGAGGTATCGGAGGATTGGAGCTTTGTTTCTAACGGGATGGTGATCCGCATCCCCCAGATGGAGCGACACTTCCCCTTATCTTGGTTTAATATGCTCCCGTTGGACCGAAAAACGGGGGAGGCTTTAACCCCTACCAGAAGTGGGATGTTTGTGGGGAACATCCATTATAATAACAATCTGAAGTCCGTGACTGCCGACAAAGTGCATACTAGTTGTTCTGTGACGGGGTTGGTCCCAGGTTCTTTCCTGAATGTGGCGGGCCCTAACTTCTCATTTTCTACTGCCGATACTTTTATAAATCAACTTGCTCGGAAAGGCTCCTATCCCGTCGGTCGGTTGACGTTCGCTGGTTGGGTACACCCTATTCCCTCATGGATCAATTTGTCTACATAGATCTTGCAGAAGTATGAGGCCTTTTTGTGCGAGATTGGCCTGTACCACGCTATCCAAGGTACCAGTCATGGCTTGTCCATAAACAAGAAGCTGTTCATGTCTCTGCTAGAAATGTATAATTGCCGTACGGGGACCTTTTACACACCTGTAGGGGAGGTGGGACTCGCGCTCCATGAGATGCACGCGGTCTCCAAGCTTCCTTGGGGGGACGAAGCATTTGAAGCGTATACTCCCACTAATGAGGAACTCGAAGATTTGGAACGACGGTATCCTGGCTTCGCGGCCCTTTACCAGAAGATATTGTGCCATTATAACACATGCCATCAGATAACCCGAAAGGATAGTAACTTGGAAGGGAATGCTCCCTACACCAAGGATTGGGTGCACTATCTCTTTCTGACAGATGCCTCAGGTCGAGTCACCTCTCGTCGCCCTCGACCTCGGAAAGCGGTTAAGGACTTGGTATCGTCGGCTAAGGGAGTGGCCGTTACCAGTGGCAGATTTGGGAGCCAGACTGATACTTTCGATTACTTTTACTAGGATACTCAAGAGCTGTCCGAGAAAATGCTTCTAGCAGGATTTTTGATGATCTGGCTATGAAATTGTGTAGTCTCGGGAGGAGCCGGTTCTATTGAGAGAATTAGTTGTAACTTCATCCTTCCGGCTGTGAAGTTAGTTTTACAAATCAGGCTAGCTCTCCTCTCGGCCATGGTGTGTAGCATACACCGTGGTCTTCGTACCTTCACGTCCAAAGTCATCGCTCGTGACGTGACCAAGGATTTTGAACGAACTGAGTTGCCTTATCACTACTTGATGGGGGTGGCTGCTGATACATTATCCGTCTTTGACGAGACCGGGCTCTGAAGACGGTGTGACTGATGATGACGCATTTATCTTCTGTTATCGTGACAAGCTTTGGGAATGTGAGACCATACGGGTTTGCCGGATGGCCTTGGCAAGGGCAGATAAGTATCGTATTTTCGTATCTGTCCCTCACTTTACCGCCAGGGACATAGAGACTGTACATATTGACGGTGTCGCGCCCCCTCAGCTTCTAGATGGCCAGATGCTCTTATGGTTGCGTAACATCCGTCCCGCACATCTGGTGTGCCGTAACCGCAATGCTATTTTTCTGGAGCCTTATCTGCCTAGCAGGTTTGCCGGCAGTTTGGATACAGCCAACTTTGTCTGGACAGCCCCAGTTCTTGTCTGGGTTTTGAGGGTAGTCTTCTTGATGGTATCAGAGCTTGGCAATATTATGATTTGTTCCATACTCGTACCATTTTCTCGGTCCCTGTCATTAAAGAGTCAGTGGAGATCTTGTATATAGCGGCTCTGTATCATGTCATGGCGAACAAGCCCCCGGTCGGTTTTAACCCAGGTACCAGTTTTATTGTTGGCACCGGTCTGGAGGAAGGCTCTCAAAGGGCCATGAAAAGAAAGACTAGAGCCGAAGTGCCAGATTTGGATTCCGCTGCTGAGGGTGATGAAGGCAACGAGCGTGATGAAGATGACTCTATCCTTCCAGTGGTAGGTGCAGAGGTGGGTCAGTCGCATGTTTTGTCAGATGAGATGCTGAGGGATCAGTCCCTTGTCGCGCCTGGTCTTATTCCGAAACGTAGCAGGCAAGTTTCTCCTGTAGGCAGTGTTTCTCGATCCCAGAAGCTGGTTGCGACTAGGCACCGTCCTCTAGCCATAAAAGAAAGTGGAGAAGAAATCAACCCTGCGTCAGAGGTAACAAAACTGCTCTCGATCCCTTCTTCCTTCTTTTCTTTGATTTTCAATCCTGATTGTCTTCGTTCCCTCTTTTAGGTGTCGGGGAAAGAAGAAGAGTTTCAGGATGTCGAGGCGGTGGCCCAGGATGACGGGGACTCCTATGAGCCTGTTCCTATTCAAGAGGACGTAGATCAATCTGTATCCCCCTTCATGGTGACGGGGGCAGGGGACGTGACTGAGTTTAACTCGGGGATCGCGGGTGAGGGGACCATGCCAGTTGTGGATGAGCCGCGGCCTTCGTGCCCCTCCCCTGGTAAGATTAGCCGAATCTTAACCCGTGAGGAAGCCTATCTGCTCTATCATCATGTCCTTCGGGTTACGTCGATTGATTGTTATTCTGGACATTCAGGTCCTGCCCCCTCAGTACCGAGGATGGACGTCGCTGAGACAACCCCAACCGAAGGGGCATCGGTGGAAAGGGGTGTACCTCCTCACCGCCCGACTCGTCTTGATGGGCCTTCTGGGGGCCCGAGTTTAACGGGCCAGTCCTCGGGGCAGTCGGGGCAGGGACGATGGTCCTTGCATCATCCTCTGCTCCGATGGCTTCGAGAATCGATCTTTCTTCCCTGTCGAGCATCCAAGCTCTCCGGGCAGCGGAAGACGAGTTGGCCGCTATTCATGCATCGTTCTATTTGGACTCCGTTCCCCTGGTGGCGAGCCCTAGCGTTGCTCTTCCGACGTTGTCGCTTCGGCTTCCCCTGACGCCCTCCTCTGCTGAAGTTTTGAACGACGTGTTGCAGGATGTGGTTGCCAGTTTCCATCGTCATTTGAAAAGGGGAATCGAGGCCGCTGTGGAAAGAGGGACCTCCTTTACCTCGGCCCGACGATGTGCCCATGGTCAAGTAAACATCCTTAGGGATCTTCCCGATGATGCAGGGATGGCTTCACTTATGGAGGCAAAATTGCTGGAGGCTGATCAGCTGGTGTCCGAGCTTCGAGTATTACGGCAGGCTGATCTGCCGGCTGTTATAAACGAGGAGCGCAATTCCCTTATTGCTGTTATAGAGAGGACTAGAGCAGCTCGAGATAAGACCAGACCGGCCGCACTAAAGGATCTCAGCGACTTAGCTGATCGGTATGATCAATTGAGTTATGCGACCAAAAATGTTGTGGCTCGGGAGGAGTCTGTCTCTCGTGAGATTACCGAGACGCGGGACCAGATCTTTACGCTTCCGAAGAAGTTGACTTTCCTGGAATTCGAACTCGAGACTGCCCGCAATGACAGGAGGCTAATTGTTCAGGAAGCTGACAGGGTTACTCAAGCTTCGACTGACCTGGAAGCTGTCTTGAAGAAATTGGAAGATGACTGTCAGGCGCTCCTGGACTTGGACAATGAGGAGCGGTTACTCCAGGAGGCTGAGCGTCGCGCTCGGCAACGGATTGAGCGGGGGACCGCCTCGGTGAGAAACCGCCTCCTCGAATTGAGTAACACTAAAATGTAGTCGGCCTTTTCTTTCTTTCTTTTTTGAAAGGGACGTGGTCCCGAAATATGTAATACTTCTTTTCTTCCTTCAAATAAAGAGTACTTTTAATTCTACCCTTCATTTGTATTGCCTGCTGTGCTTGTGATATTGTGGTAATGTTCTTTCCCGCATAGGGGATATATTTGTGGACCTGTTACCCATGGCGTACCTTGGTTTTAGGTAGAGATAACAAGTTTTGGTCAGGATACCTGAAGCAGCCATAGCAAAGTGGTCATGGGTGCTCTTGGTATTGAGAAAAGGAATGCCGTAGAGCAGCTGGGCTCCTGGGGCATGATGAGGTGGTAGGCTTGTGTTAAGAAGTTTAGCTGAGGATATTTGTGGGCCTATTACCCTTGGCATACCCTGTTTTAGGGTACGAATAATAGGATGAAGGAGAATCGACATACTTGCTCAGAGGTAACGAGGACATGGCAAGTAGGAAAGTTTTTCAAATGTAGAGTCTTCCTACTCAGAGGTAATGAGTACATGGCAGGAACGAGCTCGACGGAGGGTATTGGTGGTCAACAGTGGATAATTGTGGTCAACAGAGGACATTCGTGGTCAATAGAGGACATTTGTGGTCAATAGAGGACATTTGTGGTCAACAGAGGACATTTGTGGACCCATTACCCTTGGCGTACTCCGGTTGTGGGTACGGGTAATAGGTCGAAAGGGGATCATCATACTTACTCCGAGGTAATGAGGACATAGCAAGCATGAAGGTTTCTTCGACGGAGCCTTCCCATTCAGAGGTAATAAGGACATGACAGGAGTAGGCTCAATGAAGGAGGGCACATAGAACGACTCAGAGGTAATGAGGACATGGAAGTTCTATGTAAGGGTTGATTTATTTTTGGCAGAAATGGGACGACTCAGAGGTGATGAGGACATGGCCGTCTTGGAAGTTTGTGGACCCGTTACCCTTGTTGTGCACTGGGAGTGCAGGTAGTGGATCATATGGGAGGATCTCTTGTAGGAAGAAAGTTCAGCGGTATGGTTATACATGACTTTCTTTCAAAAGAGTGACCGGGATGTAAGTTCAGGGGTACCAATCGGGTACATAACTCGACAATCCATAAATGTTGGAATCAAAGTGTAAGTTCAGAGGTACCAGCGGGTACATGACTTGGAAATATAGCAAACTATGAGGGTGAGTTCAGTGGTATCAGTGGATACATGACTCAAAAATCTGGAAAATTATGGGGGTGAGTTCAGTGGTACCAGGGGGTACATGACTCGAAGATCTGGATAGTGTTGTTTAGACATAGTATTTCTTCAGGAACTTGTCGTTGACGGACAACATGAGCAAGTCTCCGTTTTGCTTGGCGAGGCGGTAAGCACCGTTGGAGAACACGGCCTCGATGACAAATGGACCTTCCCATTTTGGCTGGAACTTGCCGGTGGTCTTGTGAGTCATGACCATTGGCCTCCGGACTACCAGAACAAGATCGCCCACTTGAAATATTCTGATTTTGACCTTCTTGTTGAAGGCTCCTGAGATGCGCGCTTGGTATAGCTCGATCCTTTTCTGAGCTAGGAGGCGCATTTTATCTAAGGCCTCCAACTCTTGTAGTCGACGTCGGTAGTTGTCATCCGTCGTCAATTGATAAGTGAGGGCAACGCAGAGTGAGGATATTTGAGTTTCTAATAGGAGGACTGCCTCACTCCCATACACTAGGAAGAATGGTGTATTCCTGGTGGCTGTTCGAATTATGGTGCGATAAGCCCATAAGCATTCACCGAGCTTCTCATTCCAGTCGCGTTTGTTGGAGGAGACAAACTTCTTGAGGAGTTTGATGATTATTTTGTTGAATGCCTCTGCCAATCTGTTCACTGCCGGGTTGTACGGTGTCGAAGCGACATTCTGAATACGGTGTTTATCGCAAAACCGATAGAATACGTAGCTTGCAAACTGTGGACCATTATCATGGATGATCCTTCGGGGCAGTCCAAAGCGATAGATGACGTGATGCTTAAGGAAGCCGATCACGTTTGAAGTCTTAACTTCTGCGAGCGGGACAGCTTCCGTCCATTTGGAGAAGTAATCAGTGATCGCACGTATGAAGCGATGTCCTCGGGAGAAAGGTGGGGTGATTGGACCAATGATATCCATTCCCCATGCTTCGAATAGCCAGGACGCCACCGTCGGATGTAAAAACTCGGATGGTTGGTGAATGAAGTCCGTGTGGACTTGGCAGGCTTTGCATTTTCTAGCATAATCTATCGCATCTGCCACCATTATGGGCCAATAGTAGCCCATTCGGCGAAGGCGATGTTGTAGTTTTGGGCCGGGCTGGTGGGCCCCGCAGACACTGTCATGAGCTTCTCGTACTGCTTCTTTGGCTTCTGCGTTTGACAAGCACCGAAGCAATAATCCGTCGTAAGATCGTCGATACAACATTTTTGTTTTTGCATCGTAGAAGAACCTGAGAGAACGCCGTCTGATGGAAGTGGCTTCCTTCAGATTCTCTGGGAGGATGTCGTAGACGACGAAGTCGATGAACGGTTGTCTCCAGTCTGGTGCTTCGTCGACCATCTGGGCGGAATAGCTCGCCACGAATTGAACGTTGTTCTTGGGGCAGACCAGTTCGTGGCCTATCACGTCAACCGAATGATGAGCGTGGTTCGGCACCGCTAAGGAAGCGGCAAGGCCTGCTAGGGCATCGACTTCGATATTTTGGAGTCTGGGGACATGTTCGATGAAGAACCCCTCAAACGATGAGATGATATCAATTGCTATTTGGTGATAAGGGATCATATCTTCGTGTCGGACCTCGTATGAGCCCCGGATCTGATTGACGATTAGTTGGGAGTCGCCGTATGCTTCAAGGTATTCTACCCCCCAGATCTCTTGCAAGTTGGAGGCCAATGACCAGAGCGTTGTACTCGGCCACATTGTTAGAGCAGGTCTCTGTGAGGGAATAAGCACGGTTGATCACCAATCCGGAAGGGGAGACCAGCACTACCCCGACCCCGACGACTATATTGCCTTTAGGTCTGGTCCTCGAAGCACCGTCGAAGAATATTCACCATATAGCCTCGTGAGAGGTTGCATGCGAGTCGGCGACCTCATTTGGGATCTCTTCATATATTCTGGAGGACTCCGAGCCTGGGTGGGCTGCTAAGAAGTCTGCCAGGGCTTGACCTTTGACTGCCTTTTGTGGGACGAAGATCATATGATAAGGGGACAACAATATCGCCCAAGTAGCGAGGCGAGAACTGAGTGCCCCTGGTTTAGTCATGAGGACTCTGAGAGGGTTGACTCGTGATATCACATGTATGGTTTGTCCTGTGACATAGTGCCGCATCTTCTGAATGGCGAACACCAAGGCGAGGCATTCCTTCTCAACCGCGGTGTATCGGTGCTCGGGTCCAACCATCAATCGACTGAGATAGTATATAGCTTGTTCGTGACCTGCATCGTTGTTTTGTGCCAATAAAGTGCCGAGGGAGTGTTCCATTGCTCGTACGTAGAGCAGGAATGGTTTTCCGGCAACTGGAGCCACCAGGACTGGAGGATTTGACAGATATTCTTTGATGTTGTCGAAGGCACGCTAGCATTCCTCGTCCCACACGAATGAGACTCCTTTCTTCATGAGGTGTGTGAACGGTCGGCATCGTCCAGAGAGGTTAGAAATGAACCTCCTGATGTAAGCTAGCCTCCCTTGGAGGCTTCTAAGTTCGCAAAGATTTCTCGGGGGACCCATCTCCATGATTGCCTTCGTTTTCTCAGGATCTACATGAATGCCATGAGCGGTGATAATGAATCCCAAGAACTTCCTACTGGATACGCCCAAGAAAGATTTTGTAGGGTTCATTTTCAGATTGTGGGCTCTCATCAGGTCGAATACCGTCCTCAGGTCCTGCAGATGATCTCCCTTACGGCGACTCTTGACGGAGATGTCATCGACATAGCATTCCACCGTCTTGCGCAAGTGTTCTCTGAAAATGACACTCATGGCTCATTGATATGTAGCACCAGTATTCTTTAAACCGAAAGGCATGACTGTGTAGCAGTATGTGCCAATTGGTGTTCGGAATGATGTGTGCTTTTCGTCGTCGGGAAATATCTTGATTTGGTTGTACCCCGAGAATCCATCCATGAATGACATACGTTCAAAGCCGCATGTGTTGTCGATCATGATGTCTGTGATGGAGAATTCGTCTTTCGGACATGCCTCATTCAGATTGCGGAAGTCAATGCAGATTCGGAACTTTCTATTCTTTTTAAGGACCGGAACTATGTTGGCAACCCAGTCAGGATGTTGCTCCTCACGAATGAAGCTGCTGGCTATTAGTTTGTTGACTTCGGCTTCGATTGCATCCATGACGCCCGGGCGGAAGCGTCGTTGTTGCTGCTTGACTGGCTTTGCATCTGGCCGTATGTTGAGCTTGTGAAGAGAGATATCGGGGTCTAATCCCGGCATTGTCTTCATAACTCCATGCGAACACGTCAATATATTCTCTGACAAGTTCCAGTAGCGATTCTCGCTCTTCGTCTGTTAGGCTTTTACTGACGAAGATTGGCTTTGGAGAGGATTCGCTGCCGAGGTCGACCTGCATAACCTCATCTTCGGTAGGAGGTTCTCTCTGCTCAAACCGCTTTTCCTATTGCGCATCCAGCTGTTGGGCACACGGCTCTAGCTCGAGGATTTCGGAAATGTCTTCGTCTTCTTCGTAAGCGTCGGTGAATGCCATATTGACTGACAGGACTTGTCTAAATATGTCTCCAATGTTGGTATCCGAGTCGGAGGTTGGTGACCCGGTTGAATGTGACTGCCAGTCACATTCTTTATCTGAACTCTCGGTGGTCGTCGGGGGAGTTACATACCCCAGTTCACATCGAGTTTTGCTGTAGTAGTCCCGTGGCTTGCCAGCCGAGAATGGGGGTTTCAAAGGTAGTCGCCGTCCAGTACCGTAATTCAAACCTGGTGTAGTCTCCAGATCATATCCCTGTTTTTGTATGAGATATTTGGACTGGAGGCTATAGAGATACAGAGGCAGTCTCCCGGCATTTGACCCAAGATCAACTTTTTTTATGGTGAAGGGGCGCGGATCGTCCTTTCGGCCGAAGATGATTGGATGATCCCCTCCTTCGATTATGCGGTAAGCGTCTTCTGCTAGAATAAGCTGGATTGCGGTGTGCACGTTTGTCACCTGTGTGTGTAGATGGGTGCCCATACCATGTTCCATAGCATACATTGTACAAAGCTTATTGAGCTCGATGTAGTTCAAAGATAGCCCTTTATTGATGAAATAATGTATCTTTTCTAGGGGGATTACATCATCAGCGGAGGGGACATCGGTGTGGGCAGCCACATACTTGGCTAGTTCCGGTTCTTCTTCGGCTACCCCCTGTATAAATGAAGACTGAGAGGACGACCTAGTCAGCTTGATCTTCAGAGGTTCAACTGGCGGAGCAGAGCGTGGAGTTGTCGGTAGACTAGCAACCCCCAGTTTGGAACTCGATGTGGGGCGAGGAGTGCCCGGTTCGCTAGAAGTCCCGGGCCTTGCATCAGTGTGATGACTCTTCTTGGAAAGAAGTATCGTCATTGGCTTATCAGAGGGATTGAGCTTCCCCTTTTGCGGTTGGCCGATTTTTGGCAGCCTGATTGTCAATGGTTCCGTTCTTGTCCCAATCTCGGCAGTCGGATTATCATTTGTTCTTCTTGCACCGAGAGACTGATCACGTCCTTACGCAGCGTGGCCGTAAGGGGTGCGAATTTGTCTGGTTTGCGAGCCTGGAGGTGGATCGTCAGAGGTTCTTCTGATTCTGTGGCTGTCTGAGCTTGCACATCTTCTTCACCCAAGTGCTTCTTTGATTTTTCATACAGACAGGAGTCTGAGTAATAAGATTTGACCCCTTTGAAGGGATCGATATCTACAAATTCTGTCCTCACGAAGCCATGCTTATCGACATATTTGAAGCATTGGTGCAGCGTGGAAGGTACGATCATGTAATCGTATATCCAAGGGCACCCCAAAAGGATGTTGTAAGAAGTATCGGAATCTATGACGTAGCAGGTGACTTCTGATTCGAGATCGCCAATCTGACACTTCAGACGAATCTTCCCAATTGGGTAGCTCCTGCCCAAATTGAAACCGCTGATGGCGGTGCTTGTAGGCGTCAGGCGATGCATTGGAACACGAAGATGATGTAGCAGACCCTTCGGGATGATGCTTATGGAAGACCCAGGATCAATGTGCATCCGGTCCACCTTTACGTCGCCGATGTATCCAGTGTAGTATAACGGACGATCGTGCAGGTTGGTTTTGATGAGCATATCCTGCAAAGTGAAGACGATATTGGACATCGCTCCCGTACATGCACTGTCTTGGATATCTGCGGGCTGATTTTCTCCCGTGAGGTTGACCTGAGCCAAGTATGCGTCGACATTTTAGAGTGCATCGCTCAAAGCCGCGCGGACATCCTTTGAGAGCCTCAGGAGTTCATATAAGGACAATTTGGCTGGTGTATTGGCCAATTGTGCCAAGATGTCAAAGTTGTAGGGCCTCTCCAGCCCTTGAGGTGTCTCTTTTCGGAGGGATTTTGTCGAAGCGAGTCTCGTTTGGCCTAGACTTGTCGGTCGTCGGAGGTTGAGGATGCCCCGGAGCGTCAGTGGTAGCTGGTGGATGATCATCAGTCGAGTTCTCAGCCACAGGTTGAGATTGTGCTCCAGATCGAGTAACAACAGCCGTGACTTCTTCCACGTCTGCCGAAATGGTGCGACAGGATCTGACTTTTCCACTTTCCTTCTTATGAGTGGGAGGCGTTGTGGACTGAGTCACCTTGTGGACCAGGTCCGGATGGACCCACATGATTTCTCCTCGCGATGTGGTGAGAGGTACTAGACTGGCAGCTTGATCTCGGGGAGGTGGAAGATTGGTAATCTCCATTTCTCCAGAGGGATAGGAACCATCCCGTCTTGAGTTTCCGTCGGAGGGAAGCTGTCGAATTGTACGGACACCATATTGGCTGCCATGGTTACCTCTTCGAAATCGATGGCCAGGGCGTTCGAATCGATGAGGTTTTGGATGTACCATTTCAGTTGGTAGCAGTCATGTGTAGCATGGTGTACATAGCGGTGGTAGTAGCAGAACTTTGGGTTCTCCAGATCAGCCGGCCGAGGCTTCCGTCTTGGCGAAGGAAGATGAATTCTATCTCCTTGTATGAGCATTTCCAAGATAGGCTTGACATGGCCATCTTCAAAAGAGTAAGTGATTTGAGGCTATTGTTTGTCTGCTGGTTGTGACTCAGGCTTCTGGGCTGTGTCGGCCACCATAGCCTGCTTGCCTCTGTTGTTCCGATTGTTGGAGGGGCTACCGCCATTGTTGTTGTTGGTGTTGGGACGTTTGCCCTTGTTTTCTTCCTCAGAGATGTGCAACCCTAGTTGGCGAGCCTTTCTCAACCGTTCTTCGGTACTTGTAGCACTGATGATAAAAGCTTTCCAGTCCTTGAATTGACTTTCGCCCATCCAGAGACTAATTGTTGGGAGTAGTCTCTTTTGGCAAATTTCAATCAAGGAAGAATCGGGATTACCAGATGGTAACTTCATTGCGGTTTGACGAAACCGCTCAATGTAATTCCTCGTCAGCTCTTTCTCTCCTTGGACGACGTCCATGAGGGTAGACATTGTGACATCCTGTCCTACCTTATAGAATCTCTCCAAGAACAAGCGTTTGAAGCCAGCGAAGAAGTGGATGCAGTTGTCCGACAGGTTACGGTACCAGTCGAAGGCGACTCCTTCCAATGCCCCGATGAATAACCGCGTGAGGATAGCGTCATCATGGGGCAGATTGTCACAACCACATTTCTAGTTTGAGGATAAATTTGTCATTTTTGGGGTAAATAAAATTTATTAGTATTAATTAGAATTTATGAGAATTTTTAGGATTTATTTTGGATTTATTTGGATTAGTTTGGTTTTGGACTAATTTTGACTCTTGTAGACCAACCTAGGAACTAACCATAGTTAGTTGGGCTTGGTTAGGTCAAGTGGACCCTAGTCTAACCTAGTGTGACTCAATTTAGTGGTTAGTGATTCATTAGAACTTGAATTAGGAATTTAGGAATCAAGTTTTGTTAAATGGCTTGTGGTTTCACAAGTCATTTTGTGACTTAACTAGATAGGACTAGCTAAACCTAGCTCAACCCCCACCTAACCTAACATGGCTGACCAGCTAGGTTTAAACCTAGGGATCCCCCCTATTTAATCTCTCCTAGTTTTTAGGGCTAGCCTCTTTTAGGGCTCTTTCAAAAGTTCTAAGGAAAGAGGTGAGTCCCATCTTCCTAAAATCCTTAAAAATCTATTTCAAATCCTTTTTCCTTCAAACCAATTCCATTAGGACCTAAATTTCTTCCTCTTGATGCTGGTATATTTTATTTATAGGAAAATAACAATTTGTGGGACTTGGAGGCTTGAGCAGTTTCTTCCATTTGAGGGCTTTTCTATTCATTGTGCATCAATAGGTATAACCCTCATTACTCCATTAATTTCTTATTTGAATCCATTTTAGGAAGGCCCTAGCCCTACCCCTACTGTAGGATAGGCTAAACCTAGGGTTCGAATTCGTTTCGTGTCCGTATCGGACACGTATCAATAGGTTGCTTTTAGTGTTCGACGAAATGCCTCAAAGGGCATTTCGATCGAATTAATTTATTGTTTTTGAATAGGAATCCTTGTTTTGTTCTCGCTTACACGTTTCTGGGACACTGGGGTGGTTTTCGTGTCATGTCGTGTCGATATTTGACACGCACACAAGGGTTCAGGCGCGCGTGCACGAGCACTGTAGCTCCCCTGCTACCAGCGTGCTCGTGCGGGCTGCCCAGGGCACGTGGGCGCGTGCCATTGGACGTAGAGCTTAGGGCAGTATCTGACACGATACCCCCCAAGTCTCGTGTCACGAGGTGACGTATCGGGTGCGTGCGGACACGCGCACTGGCCACGTTTGACTGTGCAAGTCTGTGTATTAAGTTGGGTGTTGCTCTGTGTATTTTTGAGTTTGAATGTTTTAAATCATGTTTTAATTAATAATTATGATCCTAATATATGGTATATAGTGTATGTATATTGCTTACATGTTTTAGTTAGGTTTTTATGGATGGTTGGATTCGTTTGGGCAACAAACTGATACTTTTCCTGATACTCGATTGACACAGTAACTGTTGTGTTCAATCAATGAATTTCCAGTTTTTGTTTTGATTGTTCCATCAAATTTTGTTCCTACATATTAATATAACTTTTAGCTTAATCTTTGTCTTTGAATTAGGACTGCTAGTTGTGTAAAGTAGTTTTGGGCCAATGACAAATTCAAATTACACTGCCATTTTCCATTTTTCTGATACATGGCATCAGTTCTTGTTCCAGATATAAACACTTGGTTTGAGTAAGAATGTAACCTGTTAATCAGTATTAAATACATATTTTAAAGCTCTAGCCTATACTCCTATTTGCCATGTACCTGTGAGTGTGTCTTTTGATGGGGGAGTTTGGGTTTCAACTGTTAGGATGGTATTCATTCACTGATGGGGATATCAGTGAAATGAATCACTGTTCAGGTTTACCTCTTCACTAATTCTTTTCCAGCTCACTGTTCTGGTTCACACAATTTTTCCTTCTCCTTCATTGATTGTTATTCCTGTACATTGATTTGGTTAGTTCAGTTACACATTTTGTTCTATGTGGTCTTCACTGTTGTTCACTGTTTTGATTTCAAATTGTTCTTTAAATTGTTTGATACCATGTTAGAACTGTTGTTACATTGAATATATGAGTGAAACTGGAAACTGATTTGGGCATAAAATCTGAGTTGTTTTTACATCCCATTGATTGGCAATGTTAAATTGATAAAACTGAGAATTGATGCCTGTTTTCCCCTCTAATCTACTGAGCTTGGAATGTTGTTAATATGTTGATTTTCCATTCTTTTTGAGATGTATAGACTGAGTTGGTTTTTCTTTAACTGAGATTCATTACTAAAACTGAGTTTGGTGTCTTCTTGTTTTCGAAATGGGGACTGAAACTGGAAATATGGAATGTTAGACTGGGAAATTGTTCCAGTTATTAACCTGAGAATTGGTGTTAACTAGTTCTCTCCCATTCACTGATTTTCCTGCACACTTGACACATGTGCACTGTTTTCCTCTTTACTGATTGATTGCTTTCCTGTGTAGATTAATTCCAGGATCTTGTTATTCCTGCATAATTACATTTCCTGCACTTCACACACAGCCACACACCTTGCACTGATTTTTCTGCATACATATTCTTGTTGGCAAGTATACACATGTTCCCTCCCCTTCACTGATATTGTTTCCTGCACACATTTCTTCCTTATTTTAGATTCCTGCACTTTGCCATGTACACACACACACCATATGATTCCTGTCACACAGCCACACATACACTCTCTATATTCCTATCTTCCTAATGTATGTATATGTATACATGAAATGTATAGATATATAAAAATGTGTATCTAATGTATAGGTTATACTATGTATATATATTTAAGTATCATATAATATGTGTATGTGTGTGTACAATGATTTATATATAATTTATGTATGTGTGGTATACATATAGATAGCCTATATGTATACATATATATATGTATTATGTGATTCCATGTATAGGCCTAAAGGTAATGTGTGTGATGGCTTGGTCTAGGATTGTATAGCTTGGTAGACCTAGATAGAATAGTATAGTAGTGTATTGACCAATATAGGCTTGTTAGGACCTAGAATGACTTGTTTGACCTAGTTTAGACTTGTTAGACCCAGTTTGACCATAGTTGACCTAGTTTGACTTCTAGAATTGACCAAAGTTGACCAAGAGTTGACTTTGGCCTAGATTGACTTAGAATCATGTAGAATGCATAGTAGGACTCCATTTCACTATTCTGGACTTGTTGTGACTTGTGCTGTTCTGTTTAGGAGCTAGACACCACTCCTTGGACAGTACGATTCATATCGGATACTCAGTTACAGGCGAGTACATTCTCTGATTATTTCATATCTTGCTTAGAGTTATTTCCTGCAGTAGATTACTTTACTTGTACTGCCACGACGGTCACACGGATTGGTACTATATGGATCCCTTTCTTGAGATGTTATCCATAGGGAGCATCGAGTACTCTGTGTTCTGTGCGTTTTACTTACATGGCGTATCACTATGCTCTTGGTTCACTTGATTACTTGTGACATGTACCCTCATGATCACAGAGTCTCTTGAATCCTACACAGTTGGGTAACCCTCAGACTCCCCATTTATGGGACATCCATGTATCCCCCTTCGCGGGCCTTGCATGGAATCATATAACATAACTTGGCTGGATCCTTGTGTATTGATTGGGGGTACGGGGGAGTAGAAGTGGACATGTAAATAATACACCAGTAGTATCTTCATTGAATCATTCCGTAGTGTCTTCATTGAATCATCCCAGGCCATTTACATGTTCATGTTGTACTCTGACTCACTAGTCACTGTTAGTTCTCTATGTATAGTAGATATTCTATTACAGCTCTTCCTGTTTGCATACTGCTTTTCTTTCAGTACCTGTATCTTACTTTACTGCATGTTTATATTTTCTAACCTGCTATGAATTGTTGAGATGTACTGTGCTCGCTCCTGTCCTGACTGGACCTGTTGAAAATATTACAGAGGACGAGGAAGAGGCAGGCCTGGACACCTGCTACGGGGCAGCCCTAGATGACACCTGTGAGCTGGACCCTCAGGAGGATCCAGCAGTAGCTGAGGACTTTCCCCCGACAGCCTAGACTAGATAGTTAGGCTTTTACCTATTTGTAGTTGGATCATGTTTTAGCTAGACTCTTATTTGGAGATCAGTTTGTATATTCTTTCATGCTGTAGCTGAGTTGTATTTCTCTGGATATTGTTGGGATTATCTTAGACTATTTCATCTCCTTATTTCCTTGAGTTTTATTTCATATCGTGCTATCTTTTCCTTAGCTGTGATTGAGTTGTTATTACTATGTTACCCCGTTCGGGAAGTATAAACTGTTTAGAGATAAACTGTTAGGTGTTGAGACCTAGGATAGTGTTCTACCGCCGACACTGCGGCGTAGGCTGGACGTATTCACGTCTCGTGCCCTTACTCTAGGGTGCGGGTCGTGACACGTTTTTAGTGGTAGCCCATGCAGGTCTAGACTAGAAGTGTAGTGGTACTCAAACTAGAGTATCACTGTATCCTGCTATAGGATATAGGACATTAATTTTAAGATACTCAATCACTTTAGGAAAAATTTCTTTTATTGCCATCTAAATCCTTTTGTCAGCTGATCCTTTGAATTATAATTGTCCGCCTTTGTTATTTCGCTTCTTTTTCAAAAATTGATACTCTTGTTTGTCTATCTTCAGGTTGGTAGAGACTCGATCACAGTGTGCCGTTCCTGAGGATGCTATAGAGGGGACTGCTACCTCTCAGCCAGCACGGCGAGGCCAGGGGACTGCAGCTCTTGCCACCTCAGCCCGTGTTGAGACCTCGGCAGCCGCAGCAGGGGACATGCACCCACCAGCTCGGAGGCAGGACCTGGTTATCCCAGAGGATCCTTACCAGCAGCCACCTCTAGGGACAGTAGACGCAGTGCAGCTACTAGCCTTCTTCAGGCAGTACATGGAGGGTCAGCAGACCCAGCAGCAGAGGCAGACAGCAGAGCTCATTCGAGCATTGAGCTGGCAGTGACAGCAGTAGAGAGAGTAGTGGCTCAGCCAGCAGCAGTCCAGCAGCCGTACCAGCCACGGGAGAAAGGCATCCAAGACTTCCAGAAGATGCACCCGAGAGACTTCCGCGGGACAGAGGGGATCCTGTATGCCGATGAGTGGATCGAGCATATGGAGGAGATCTTCAGGCTGGCTGAGATTCCGACGAGGATCCAGATAGAGGCAGCGGCCAGCACGATGCAGGATCTGGCTCGGACATGGTACCAGACCGACCCGAGGGTCGGCACAGTAGGACAGACTTGGGCATCATTCAAGAAGCTGTTCAAGCAGAAGTTCTTCCCAGAGGCAGCGCTGGGAGCCCTCGAGCCTCAGTTCGAGGCCCTAGTTCAGGAGAGTCAGTCTGTGGAGGAGTATGCAGGAGAGTTCTGCCGTCTGGAGGGATTTGTAGAGGACTTGTCGGAGGCGACGAAGGCCCGGAGGTTTCGGAAGGGCTTGGTAAAGGAGGTCAAGTCCTACACCAAGAACGCCCGCGGTACTACATTTGAGGAGATACTGGTGGACGCACTAGCTGCAGAGGATGACCTTGAGCTTAGGCTCAAGAGAGGGAGAGACCCAGTTGGGGGTAGTAGCAGCAGCGGAGGCCAGGCCAAGAGGCCTCACTTTCAGTATCAGCATCCGAGGCAGTTTCAGCCTCAGCCGATTCAGCAGAGGCCAGCCCCTTAGCAGCAGCAGCAGAGGCAGCACCAGCAGAGACAGAGGCAGAGTGTTACTTGTGCCTATTGCAAGAAGCCCGGGCATGTAGCCAATGAGTGTCGGAGGAGGCTGGGCCAGTGCCTGAAGTGTGGTTCAGCAGACCATCAGATGAGGGAGTGCCGCGTAGTACGAGCAGGCCCAAGAGGAGGAGCCAGGGCTCCAGCAGGACAGCAGCGGGGACTAGCCCTGCCGACGCAGCAGCAGAGATTTGTCCAGCACCAGCAACAGGCCAGGGGAGGCCAGCAGGGGCGAGCTTTTGCCATGGCAGCTGAGGATGCAGAGGCGATCGGAGAGCTGATTGCAGGTTCAATTCTTCTCGACTCCAGTCCAGCATTTGCATTATTTGATTCTGGTGCATCGCATAGCTTTATTTCAGTATCTTTGGCGATTAGACACGGTATCATAGCTGAATCGTTGCCTAGGACTTACAAGATCACGACCGAGGGTGGCATTATCCTTGTGCGTGATGTTTGTAAGGGTCGGAGAGTAGTTTTGGGAGGCCGTGAGTTGGAGGTGAGCCTGCTCGTAATGCCATTACCGAACTACGATATAGTACTAGGCATGGATTGGTTGAGCAGGCACCACGGCAGTATTGATTGCAGAGGGGGTAGAGTTCTCTTCAGAGCGCCGGGGGAGCCAGAGTTCGAGTACTCCAGACGTCAGGCAGAACAGAGCAGCGGAGTTTTCTGCGGAGTCTCGGTCGAGGAGCAGACGATTCCACACCCCTTGATAGCAGAGTATATGGATATTTTCCCGGAGGAGTTACCGGGACTGCCACCAGATAGAGACATAGAGTTATCGATAGACTTGGTTCCAGGAGCGGAACCCATCTCTCAGCATGTCTATCGGGTGAACAACAGCGAGCTGGTGGAGCTGAAGAAGCAGGTGGATGAGCTACAGGACAAGGGCTTCATCCGTTCGAGTTCGTCGCCATGGGGTGCACCAGTGTTGTTCGTGCCGAAGAAGGATGGGTCAGTACACATGTGTATTGACTATAGGGTACTCAACAACCTCACGATCAAGAACAGATACCCACTGCCGCGGATCGACGATCTATTTGACCAGTTGAGCAGAGCTCGGGTATTTTCCAAGATTGATCTGAGGTCGGGATATCACCAGGTGAAGGTGAATGGGGAGGATATTCCCAAGACCGCTTTCAGGATGCGGTATAGACAGTTCGAGTTTTTGGTTATGCCGTTTGGGCTAACCAATGCACCAGCTGTGTTTATGAACCTGATGAACAAGGTGTTCCATCAGTATCTGGATCAGTTTGTAGTGGTGTTTATTGATGATATCTTGATATATTCCAAGACTGAGGAGGAGCACGAGGAGCATCTGCGGATAGTGCTGGAGATTCTCAGGAAGGAGCAGCTTTATGGAAAACTCTCCAAGTGTAAGTTTTTCTTGGACCGGGTGGACTTCTTGGGGCACGTTGTGACTGGAGATGGTACCTCAGTTGACCCCAAGAAGATTGTAGCAGTTGAGGCATGGGCAGCACCGACTTCAGTTGCAGAGATCAGGAGTTTCCTAGGGCTGGCAGGATATTATCGGAGATTTGTACAGGATTTCTCCCGGGTTGTAGAGCCGTTGACACGGTTGACCCAGAAGGATACTGAGTATGTATGGTCAGAGGAGTGTCAGGCAGCTTTTGACGAGTTGAAGAAGCGGCTGACGACAGCTCCGATTCTGACGTTGCCTTTAGGATCAGGTGGATTCACTATTTATAGTGATGCTTCAGGGAAGGGGCTGGGTTGTGTATTGCAGCAGCACGGGAAGGTAATTGCCTATGCTTCCAGGCAGTTACGTCCCCACGAGAAGAACTATCCTACCCACGACCTGGAGCTGGCAGCAGTGTTATTTGCTCTGAAGCTGTGGAAGCATTATCTGTATGGTGAGAGGGTGGAGATCTTTACAGATCACAAGAGCCTAAAGTATGTGTTCACTCAGAAGGAGTTGAACATGAGGCAGCGCAGATGGTTGGAGTTGATGAAGGACTTCGACATTGCACTGCAGTACCATCCGGGGAAGGCCAACGTGGTTGCGATGCCTTGAGTAGGTATCCGATAGCCATGTGTTTGACCATGGATCGGCATTTGCTTGCCGACTTGGAGAGCCTTGGGATTGAGGTGATCGTGCCAGGAGTGCAGATGCAGCTATGGGGGATGCAGATTCAGTCAGACTTGGTGGACAGGATCAAGGCGGCCCAGTTTGAGGATGTGGCTTTTCAGAGTATCAGAGAGCAGATCAGTATTGGAGTGTGGGATCCTGAGTTTTCACTTGCAGAGGATGGTGCCCTGAGGCACGGTGCCAGGTTATATGTGCCTAACGGGGAGCTCAGAGAGCAGATTATGCAGGAGGCCCACAGATCGCAGTACTCTATTCACTCGGGTGCTAACAAGATGTACCGAGATCTGCGGAAGCATGTATGGTGGTCAGGAATGAAGCGGGAGGTGTCCCACTTCGTAGCTAGGTGCTTGGTCTGTCAGCAGGTCAAGGCAGAGAGACAGAGGCCTGGTGGATTGTTGCAGCCGCTGCCCATTCCTGAGTGGAAATGGGAGCATATCACGATGGACTTCATTTCAGGATTGCCGCGTACTCCAGGAGGGAAAGGCGCGATTTGGGTCATCGTTGACAGGTTGACCAAATCGGCCCACTTTTTGCCATTCAAGGTGGGTACGTCTACAGATAGACTGGCGGAGATGTATATGCGGCAGATAGTCAGGATTCACGGAGTTTCGCTCAGCATCGTCTCAGATCGGGATAGCCATTTTACTTCCCATTTCTGGAGGAGTCTGCAGACCAGCTTGGGCACTCAGCTCAAGTTTAGTACTGCATACCACCCCTAGACGGACGGACAGTCGGAGCGGACTATTCAGACCCTTGAGGATATGCTGCGGACGTGCGTCCTAGACTTTGGAGGTTCCTGGAAGGATTATCTTTATCTGGTGGAGTTTGCATACAACAATAGTTTCCAGGCCAGCATTGAGATGTCACCTTTCGAGGCTCTGTACCGGCGTAGGTGCCGTACACCCTTATCCTGGAATGATGTTGGTGAGCGAGCTTTGCTGGGGCCAGAGATGATTGTGGATACGGCCGAGAAGGTGAAGCTCATCAGGGACAGACTTCGCGTGGCGCAGGACAGACATCGGCACTGGACCGATAGCCACCGGAGGCCCTTGGAGTTTGAGGTACAGATTAGAGTAGGATTAGATTAGGTTGTTTGTTTGTGATTTGATCATGTTGTTTATTATTATTAATTGAGACCTTGCTTGTGATTAGGTCGGAGACCAGGTTTTCTTGAGGATATCTCCGACTCGTGGTATGATACGTTTTGGTAAAGACGGGAAGCTTAGCCCGCGCTTCATCGGCCCTTTCGTTATCAGCGGGAGAGTCGGTGATGTGGCTTACAGGCTAGACTTGCCGCCTGCACTTGTGGGGGTCCACAACGTATTCCATGTATCACAGTTAAGACGGTACGTGGCTGACCCTAGCAATGTGCTAGATCATTCGGAGATTGAGGTGGGCCCTTCTCTCAGCTATCCAGAGCAGCCAGTGGAGATTCTGGATCGACGGGAGAAGGTCCTGAGGAACCAGGTGATACCCTTGGTACGCGTCGCATGGAGGCATCATTCTCCAGGAGAGTCTACCTGGGAGCGGGAGGATGAGATGTGCGAGCGGTACCCCCATCTTTTTGGACTGTGAGGTATACTTTTTATCCTTCTCATCAGTTGCATTTTGCCTTTCAATTTCGAGGACGAAATTCTTTTAAGGAGGGTAGATTTGTCACTACCACATTTCTAGTTTGAGGGTAAATTTGTCATTTTTGGGGTAAATAAAATTTATTAGTATTAATTAGAATTTATGGGAATTTTTAGGATTTATTTTGGATTTATTTGGACTAGTTTGGTTTTGGACTAGTTTTGACTCTTGTAGACCAACCTAGGAACTAACCATAGTTAGTTGGGCTTGGTTAGGTCAAGTGGACCCTAGTCTAACCTAGTGTGACTCAAGTTAGTGGTTAGTGATTCATTAGAACTTGAATTAGGAATTTAGGAATCAAGTTTTGTTAAATGGCTTGTGGTTTCACAAGTCATTTTGTGACTTAACTAGATAGGACTAGCTAAACCTAGCTCAACCCCCACCCTAACCTAACATGGCTGACCAGCTAGGTTTAAACCTAGGGATTCCCCCCTATTTAATCTCTCCTAGTTTTTAGGGCTAGCCTATTTTAGGGTTCTTTCAAAAGTTCTAAGGAAAGATGTGAGTCCCATCTTCCTAAAATCCTTAAAAATCTATTTCAAATCCTTTTTCCTTCAAACCAATTCCATTAGGACCTAAATTTCTTCCTCTTGTTGCTGGTATATTTTATTTATAGGGAAATAATAATTTGTGGGACTTGGAGGCTTGAGGAGTTTCTTCCATTTGAGGGCTTTTCTATTCATTGTGCATCAATAGGTATAACCCTCATTACTCCATTAATTTCTTGTTTGAATCCATTTTAGGAAGGCCCTAGCCCTAGCCCTACCCCTACTGTAGGATAGGCTAAACCTAGGGTTCGAATTCGTTTCGTGTCCGTATCGGACACGTATCAATAGGTTGCTTTTATTGTTCGACGAAATACCTCAAAGGGCATTTCGATCGAATTAATTTATTGTTTTTGAATAGGAATCCTTGTTTTGTTCTCGCTTACACATTTCTGGGATACTGGGGTGGTTTTCGTGTCATGTCGTGTCGATATTTGACACGCACACACGGGTTCAGGCGCGCGTGCACGAGCACTGTAGCTCCCCTGCTACCAGCGTGCTCGTGCGGGCTGCCCAGGGCACGTGTGCGCGTGCCATTAGACGTGGAGCTTGGGACAGTGTCTGACACGACACCCCCTAAGTCTCGTGTCATGAGGTGATGTGTCGGGTGCGTGCGGACACGCACACTGGCCACGTTTGACTGTGCAAGTCTGTGTATTAAGTTGGGTGTTGCTCTGTGTATTTTTGAGTTTGAATGTTTTAAATCATCTTTTAATTAATAATTATGATCCTAATATATGGTATATAGTGTATGTATATTGCTTACATGTTTTAGTTAGGTTTTTATGGATGGTTGGATTCGTTTGGGCAACAAACTGATACTTTTCCTGATACTCGATTGACACAGTAACTGTTGTGTTCAATCAATGAATTTTCAGTTTTTGTTTTGATTGTTCCATCAAATTTTGTTCCTACATATCAATATAACTATTAGCTTAATCTTTGTCTTTGAATTAGGACTGCTAGTTGTGTAAATTAGTTTTGGGCCAATGACAAATTCAAATTACACTGCCATTTTCCATTTTTCTGATACATGGTATCAGTTCTTGTTCCAGATATAAACACTTGGTTTGAGTAAGAATGTAACCTGTTAATCAGTGTTAAATACATGTTTTAAAGCTCTAGCCTATACTCCTATTTGCCATATACCTGTGAGTGTGTCTTTTGATGGGGGAGTTTGGGTTTCAACTGTTAGGATGGTATTCATTCACTGATGGGGATATCAGTGAAATGAATCACTGTTCCGGTTTACCTCTTCACTAATTCTTTTCCTGCTCACTGTTTTGGTTCACACAATTTTTCCTTCTCCTTCATTGATTGTTATTCCTGTACATTGATTTGGTTAGTTCAGTTACACATTTTGTTCTATGTGGTCTTCACTGTTGTTCACTGTTTTGATTTCAAATTGTTCTTTAAATTGTTTGATACCATGTTAGAACTGTCGTTACATTGAATATATGAGTGAAACAGGAAACTGATTTGGGCATAAAATCTGAGTTGTTTTTACATCCCATTGATTGGCAATGTTAAATTGATAAAACTGAGAATTGATGCCTGTTTTCCCCTCTAGTCTACTGAGCTTGGAATGTTGTTAATATGTTGATTTTCCATTCTTTTTGAGATGTATAGACTGAGTTGGTTTTTCTTTAACTGAGATTCATTACTAAAACTGAGTTTGGTGTCTTCTTGTTTTCGAAATGGGGACTGAAACTGGAAATATGGAATGTTAGACTGGGAAATTGTTCCAGTTATTAACCTGAGAATTGGTGTTAACTAGTTCTCTCCCATTCACTGATTTTCCTGCATACTAGACACATGTGCACTGTTTTCCTCTTTACTGATTGATTGCTTTCCTGTGTAGATTAATTCCAGGATCTTGTTATTCCTGCATAATTGCATTTCCTGCACTTCACACACAGCCACACACCTTGCACTGATTTTCCTGCATACATATTCTTGTAGGCAAGTATACACATGTTCCCTCCACTTCACTGATATTGTTTCCTGCACACATTTCTTTCTTGTTTTAGATTCCTACACTTTGCCATGTACACACACACCATATGATTCCTGTCACACAGCCACACATACACTCTCTATATTCCTATCTTCCTAATGTATGTATATGTATACATGAAATATATAGATATGTAAAAATGTGTATCTAATGTATAGGTTATACTATGTATATATATTTAAGTATCATATAATATGTGTATGTGTGTGTACTATGATTTATATATAATTTATGTATGTGTGGTATACATATAGATAGCCATGTATACATATATATATGTATTATGTGATTCCATGTATAGGCCTAAAGGTAATGCGTGTGATGGCTTGGTCTAGGATTGTATAGCTTGGTAGACCTAGATAGAATAGTATAGTCTAGTATAGTAGTGTATTGACCAATATAGGCTTGTTAGGACCTAGAATGACTTGTTTGACCTAGTTTAGACTTGTTAGACCCAGTTTGACCATAGTTGACCTAGTTTGACTTCTAGGGTTGACCAAAGTTGACCAAGAGTTGACTTTGGCCTAGATTGACTTAGAATCATGTAGAATGCATAGTAGGACTCCATTTCACTATTCTGGACTTGTTGTGACATGTGCTGTTCTGTTTAGGAGCCAGACACCACTCCTTGGACAGTACGATTCATATCGGACACTCAGTTACAGGCGAGTACATTCTCTGATCATTTTATATCTTGCTTAGAATTATTTCCTGCAGTAGATTACTTTACTTGTACTGCCATGAAGGTCACACGGATTGGTACTATATGGATCCCTTCTTGAGATGTTATCCTTAGGGAGTATCGGGTACTCCATGTTCTGTGCGTTTTACTTACATGGCGTATCATTATGCTCTTGGTTCACTTGATTACTTATGACATGTACCCTCATGATCACAGAGTCTCTTGAATCCTATACAGTTGGGTAACCCCCAAACTCCCCATTTATGGGACATCCATGTATCCCCCTTCGCGGGCCTTGCATGGAATCATATAACATAACCTGGCTGGATCCTTGTGTATTGATTGGGGGTACGGGGGAGTAGAAGTGGACATGTAAATAATACACCAGTAGTATCTTCATTGAATCATTCCGTAGTGTCTTCATTGAATCATCCCAGGCCATTTACATGTTCATGTTGTACTCTGACTCACTATTCACTGCTAGTTCTCTATGTATAGTAGATATTCTATTACAGCTCTTCCTGTTTACATACTGCTTTTCTTTCAGTACCTGTATCTTACTTTACTGCATGTTTATATTTTCTAACCTGCTATGAATTGTTGAGATGTACTGTGCTCGCTCCTGTCCTGACTGGACCTGTTGAAAATATTACAGAGGACGAGGAGGAGGCTGGCCTGGACACCTACTACGGGGCAGCCCTAGATGACACCTGTGAGCTGGACCCTCAGGAGGATCCAGCAGTAGCTAAGGACTTTCCCCCGACTGCCTAGACTAGATAGTTAGGCTTTTATCTTTATGTAGTTGGACATGTTCTAGTTAGACTCTTTTTGGAGATCAGTTTGTATATTCTTTCATGCTGTAGCTGAGTTGTATTTCTCTGGATATTGTTGGGATTATCTTAGACTATTTCATCTCCTTATTTCCTTGAGTTCTATTTCATATCGTGCTATCTTTTCCTTAGCTGTGATTGAGTTGTTATTACTATGTTACCCCGTTCGGGGAGTATAAACTGTTTAGAGATAAACTGTTAGGTGTTGAGACCTAGGACAGCGTTCTACCGCCGACACTGCGGCATAGGCTGGACGTATTCACGTCTCGTGCCCTTACACTAGGGTACGGGTCGTGACACAGATGGTCGGTGGTGACCTCGAAGTAAGTGATGTACCGACTTGCTGAGGTCTTGCCATCATATGGGTTGATATTGAATGGCTTATATCTTGGTAGGAATGGAACATCCCTCAATTCAGCCGGATATGGTTGCCGTATTCTGAAGTCTTGAGAGTTTTCTCGGGCGTGGAACATGGCTTGGAGCTCCTGAACCTCTCTCCTTACTTCTCGGGCCTCATCTGTCGCGGTAGGGGCCGTTATTTCGAAAGGATTATTGCCCGGGTTCGGTGCCGCTGAATTTGAATCTACATTGATTGCGGGACCCGCGCTTATTTGGCCAGGTGTCACTCCCTGCAGAGTAGGATGGGCTGCTTTGATCTCGTCTACGGACTTGACCAAGGCGTGCAGTATGGCCTCCAACGTGTCGATGCGTTGGCGATCACTGGAACCTCCTTGATTGCTGTCCGTCATGAATACCGTCCTTATATGAGGAGTGACGGAAGGAACGGTGGAGGACGTGCCCTCCGATCGTATCCCTGTATCGAGAAATCATCGGGATAGGTGGGAATATTCTCTTCGGGTTCGGACTCGGAGGGAACAGTACCCCCAGCCTCAGAGCTTGCTTCATCTTGAGAGTCATGGATGTCCTCGGGGACATCGGTATATGTTGTACCTGACGGGAGGGCTGTTTCCCCGGGCTCGTCTCCTTGAAACATCGGGTTGTTGTGGACGTTCGGAGGAGTACTACCCCCAGTTCCTTCGACCCCCAGCGACGTGGACGATGAATCTCCTGTTGCAGTAGATTTTGTCTTTGAACGTGTGTGTTGAAATACTCCGGTGGAGGACAAGCGTTTAGCCGATAATTTCTTAGCTGTAGTGGTTGAAATCTTCGGGCTGGAGATGCTCGTCTTCTTCTCTCTCCCCTCGGCAGGGACTTTCTGAGTGGAATTGCAGGAGACGACATGAGGTGCCTCGTCCTCCGAGCTCGGATTCTGTAGTCTTTGGAAGACGGATGGCCGGTCTTCCGTCACTGCCGCGTTGTTGCAACAGCAGTTGACGATGATTTGGGTACAGTGACGTCCGTGTGAGGACTCTTTGCATACTGAGGCCCCTTCTCTTTTCTTGCATTTGTGGAGGATAACCTCACGCAGATCAGAGGAACCACTCTGTCCGTTCGCCGCCGGGCGCTGGACTCGAGCGGTTCTATACAACTTTCCATCAGAGGCTCGCGTGATAACTAGCGGGACGCCCTGATAGCCAGAGGTTGGGGCAGATGACTGGGCTTGGTGAGCCTGCGCTGCCCTAGACTTCCTCCTTTTAGCACTTGCGGATGCGTAATAGGAGGAGTCCAAGTTGAATACCATAGAGTCTGGCTGATTATCTAGAGAACCGTCGGAGTCAGGACCGCATAAGAGACGGTCGAAGACTGATCGAGAGAAGCGTAGAACGGACGCTATGCGGCTAGCATTGGGTACCGTGCAGGCTATCTGCATGCGGCTATCTTCTGCTGTGGGATGAGTTGTTTTTATGCGGCTATGAGTCACGACCGTGCAGGCTGGCCGCATGCGATTGGCAATTATGGCTGCATGGGTTTTCTGCAAGTGATTGACTTCAGTAGCCGCATGAGTCTCATCCATGCGGTTGGCAACTGTAGCCGCTTAAGCCATGCGGCTGACAGATGTGGCCGCATGAGCTTTCTTCATGCGGCTGGCGGATGTAGTCGCATGAGCTTTCTCTCTGCGGGTGATACCCTTATGCGGCTCGGATCGCATAGAGCTCCTCTTTGCCCCTTGTCACGACCCGCACCCTAGAGTAAGGGTACGAGACGTGGGTACGTCCAGCCTACGCTGCAGTGTCGGCGGTAGAACGCTGTCCTAGGTCACAACATTTAGCAATGTAATATCTAAACAGTTTATACTCCCCGAATGGGGGTGACATAGCAATAGAAACTCAATCACAACTAAGGAAGATATAGCACGATATGAATAGAACTCAAGGAAATAAAATAGATAAAACAATAGTCTAAGATAATCCCAGCAGTACAAGTCTCAGATAAAAGAATATATACAAAACTGATCTCCAGAATAAGAGTCTAACTAGAACATGATCCAACTACAAGATAAAAGCCTAACTATCTAGTCTAGGCAGTCGGGGGAAGGTCCTCAGCTACTGCTGGATCCTCCTGAGGGTCCAGCTCACAGATGTCATCAAGGGCTGCCCCGTAATAGGTGTCCAAGCAAGCCTCCTCCTCGTCCTCTGTAATATTTCAACAGGTCCAGTCAAGACAGGAGCGAGCACAGTACATCTCAACAATTCATAGCAGGTTAGAAAATATAAACATGCAGTAAAGTAAGATACAAGTACTGAAAGAAATGCGGTATGTAAACAGGAAGAGAACTGTAATGTAAATATCTACTATACATAGAGAACTAGCAGTGACTAGAGAGTCAGAGTACAATATGGACATGTAAATGGCATAAGAGATTCTGATAAGACACTAAGGATGAGATTCTGATAAGAAACTACTGGTGTATTATTCACATGCCCAATTCTACTCCCCCGTACCCCAATCAATACACAAGGATCTATACAGGTTATGTTATTGCACAAGATATCACATGGGGGCCCATATAGGGTGCACATGATAGTATACATGGGGACTCCGTGAACATGAGAGTACAAGATTCACAGGAGTGCACATGTAAAATAGAAGCACAGGCGTACATGATGTAAGTGAAATGCACAAGCACAAAATACCCGATGCTCCCGAGGGGGATAATATCGCATGTAGAGATCCATATAGTACCAATCCGTGTGACCAACGTGACAGTACAAGTAAAGTAATGTACTGCAGGTAATAATTCTAAGCAGGATATGAAATGACCAGAGAATGTACTCGCCTGTAACTGAGTGTCCGGTATGAAACGTACTGTCCAAGGAGTGGTGTCCGGCTCCTAATCTGAACAGCACAAGTCACAACAAGTCCAGAATAGAAAAATGGAGTCCTACTATGCATTCTATATGATTCTAAGTCAAGCTAGGCCAAAGTCAACTCGTGGTCAACTCTGGTCAACCCTGGAAGTCAAACTAGGTCAACGAAGTCTAGTTGAGTCTAAACTAGACTAATTCCATCTATACTAGCTAGCACCAATCCTATCAAGGCTAAGCAAGCCTACACTAGTCATCACAAGCCTTAGCTAATCTAGAAAATCTTAACAATCACAATTCACTATACACCCATTCATGACACCACAAAAAACACACCACTAGGCTAGAGAAATCTACCACATAGCTAATCAAGGAAGGTAAAGATATCTATATATATTAGATACGTACATTAGGCATCACACTTTACATAGATATACATAAGCCTAATCTACATACAATACATTACATATATATATATATATATATATATATATATATATATATATATATATATATATATATATATATATTTATATATGGATATCCACATACATTATACACATACATGTGTAATAAGAGAGAGGGGTGGCATGTGTGCTTGTGGGCTGTGTATATGTGGCAATGACAGGACTTAGCTTAGTGAGGCAACCATGTACTGGTGTGTGTAAAAAAACAGGAAATTAATAGTGAAGGAGAGAGTGCAAGGTGTGACAGTGATATAGGAATTAAGTGTGTGCTAACAGGTAATAAGGAGTGTGCAGGAATTACAAATCCAGTGTGTACAGGAAGAACAACAGTGAAGAGAATACATGTGAGTATGTGTCCTAGTGCAGGAAAATAAATGTGGAAGTGCAGGAAAATAAAAGGCTTGTGTGTGTGGTGAGGCAACAGTGTACAGGGAATCAAGTGTGCAGGAAATACAAATTATGTTTCAGGAATAATATGACAATATGCAGGAACTAAAAAACAGTGAAAGGAAGTACTGTGCTAGAGCAGTGCAAGCATGTGTAAGGAAGGGAACATGTGTGTATGACAGGAAGGTAGTGTGCGTGAATATGGCTATGCCAGTAAATGCAGGAATTAGGCCAACTCTCAGGTTTAAATCAAAACTGTACCTAAGCTTAGTTTAAACATTAAAAAAAAGTGAACTAGAACTATATCATAAGTATAACATTCAAAACCCTTTTAAGAACAAAACTGAATCCCTCTCAAGCTCAGGTATTCATCTATCAATTATCATATCAGAAATGAAAAGAATCAATTGTCCATTGCTAAGAAAGTTGAACCAAAAGTCCCCACATTTCCCTTCAATATTTCGAAGTCCATACTACACCAAACATCCAAAAACTTAAACTATAGTTAGGCAGCAATATAGGAGAGCATGTTTGATCTATAAAAACATGAAATTATCAATAAATGCAGGTTAAATAACCAATACAAACTCAAATGTGAACCTGGAACCAATTACTGATACAACATATCATTTCAGACTTGCTAACTTGCCAAAAAACCCATTTACAGTCCACCAATATATCAATTCAATACCAAGCTTAGCCATAGTGAGCTAATGCATATAGGGAAAACATAATCAGAGTTCAACTTAGCAAATTAACATCAACATTAGGATTAAACTCCCTGAACAATATCAATTTAGAATCTGGAAATGTACAGGAAAACTAATGGACAGTACCAGACATTTGGTTCCATAAGGAAATCGATTAACTAGTTAATTAATCATGAATCTACTGATTAGAAAAATGGATATAACCCTCGTGCACAACCCTACACATCATCTCGTGTCACCCTTAGGCCGACACGGCGTGTCCACAGCACAAAACACAAAGAGAAACACATACAGTGCACTGACAATGCACTGACAGTGCACTGTCTCGTGCACACGTGCACTTGTGTCGTGTGCACGACACAGGACACGAATGGTCCTCGTGGTGACACACATGGGTAGCCCACCTATAGGGCTACCTCATGGACCTACTGTCCAGTGTCCACGATGTGTCTAGGTTGGACACGAGATCCGTGTCAGTGGGGAAAACCCACAGTGCACAGACTGGGCATTTCCCCATGCACACGAGTTTCCAAGCTCGACACGACACCAACCGACACAAGGCTTGGGGAGTGTCATGACAGACACTGCCCCTTGCTTCGTGTCAATTTTCGTGTCCAAAAGCCACGTGTCGTGTCCGCTACAGGGCCCGAGTAGCAGGGGATCCCTGTAGCAGCGTGCGGCCGTGTGCACGCGCGTGTCCACAGCATAAAACCGACACGGGACGATACTAAAACTAGGATACAAGGACACGAACCACTAGGCTAGACCTAGATCCTATTTCCTATTCAAAAGGAATGGTTTAAAATGGTCGACCTGCCCTCTGTGGCATTAGGTCGAGCACCTTGCCCATAGCTCTGATACGTGTCCAGAACAGACACGAATCACTTGATACTGGACACAATCCATTCCAGACCTTAGGGGGATCACTTAGGGTTCCTATTGATGAAGACTACATGGAAATTCATGGAGAAAAGAGAGAGATACCTCAATGTGAAGTTTCAATGGAAAAAGCCCTTTGTTAGCTCCTCACTTGGTATCCCAAATCCTCCAAACGAAATCCAAACTGAACCAAACATTTATAGCAGCAAGAAAATCATCATTAGAAATCATTGCAACAAATTTGAGGAATTTAGGACCTATATTGGAATTTTAATGAATTATTCTAGGTATGAACTCACCTCATTCTAAACTTGAGCTATTCTTCTAAGGAGGGAGGCTAGCCCTAAAAACTAGGAGGATATTTATAATGGGGGAATCCCTATATGGATATGGTGGCCGGCCATGTGGGTTAGGATTAGGGTTGAGCTAGGTTTGAGTCCAATCTAGCTAAGTCACATAATGACTTGTGAAACCACAAGCCATTCACCAAATCAAATGATTTCTAAATTTCTAATTCTAGTTCTATGAATCACTAACCACTAACTTGAGTCACACTAGGTTAGACTAGGGTCACTTGACCTAACCAAGCCCAACTAACCATGGTTAGTTCCTAGGTTGGTCTACATGAGTCAAAACTGGCCAAAAATCAAACTAGTCCAAATAAATCCAAAATAATTTCTAAAAAAATTCCATAAATTCTAATTAATACTAATAAATTTAAAAATATTCCAAAATGACAAAAATACCCTCACACTAGAAATATGGTAGTGACAAATCTACCCTCCTTAAAAGAATTTCGTCCTCGAAATTGAAAGGCGAAATGCAACTGATGAGAAGGATAGAAAGTATACCTCACGGTCCAAAAAGATAAGGGTACCGCTCGCGCATCTCATCCTCCCACTCCCAGGTAGACTCTCCTGGAGAATGATACCTCCATGCGACGCGTACCAAAGGTATCACCTGGTTCCTCAGAACCTTCTTCCGTCGATCCAGAATCTCCACAGGCTGCTCTGGATAGCTGAGAGAAGGGCCCACCTCAATCTCCGAATGATCGAGCACATGGCTAGGGTCAGCCACGTACCGTCTCAACTGTGATACATGAAATACGTTGTGGGCCCCCACAAGTGCAGGCGGCAAGTCTAGCCTGTAAGCCACGTCACCGACTCTCCCGCTGATAACGAAAGGGCCGATGAAGCGCGGGCTAAGCTTCCCGCCTCCACCAAAATGTATCGTACCACGAGTCAGAGATATCCTCAAAAAAACCTGGTCTCCGACCTAATCACAAGCAAGGTCTCAATTAAAATAAATAACAAACATGATCAAAATCACAAACAACAACCTAATCTAATCCTACTCTAAACTGTACCTCAAACTCCAAGGGCCTCCGGTGGCTATCGGCCCAGTGCCGATGTCTGTCCTGTGCCACGTGAAGTCTGTCATGATGAGCTTCACCTTCTCGGCCGCATCCACAATCATCTCTGGCTCCAGCAAAGCTCGCTCACCAACATCATCCCAGGATAAGGGTGTACGGCACCTACGCCCGTACAGAGCCTCGAAAGGTGACATCTCGATGCTGGCCTGGAAACTATTGTTATAGGCAAACTCCACTAAATGAAGATGATCCTCCCAGGAACCTCCAAAGTCCAGGACGCACGTCCGCAGCATATCCTCGAGAGTCTGAATAGTCCGCTCTGACTGTCCGTCCGTCTGGGGGTGGTATGCAGTACTAAACTTGAGCTGAGTGCCCAAGCTGGTCTGCAGACTCCTCCAGAAATGGGAAGTAAAACGGCTATCCCGATCCGAGACGATGCTGATTGGAACTCCGTGGATCCTGACTATCTGCCGCATATACATCTCCGCCAGCCTCTCTGTAGACGTACCCACCTTGAATGGCAAGAAGTGGGCCAATTTGGTCAACCTGTCTACGATGACCCAAATCGCGTCTTTTCCTCCTGGAGTACGCGGCAATCCCGATACGAAGTCCATCGTGATATGCTCCCATTTCTACTCGGGAATGGGCAGCGGCTGTAACAATCCACCGGACCTCTGTCTCTTTGCCTTAACCTGCTGACAGACCAAACATCTAGCTACGAACTGGGACACCTCCCGCTTCATTCCTGACCACCATACATGCTCCCGCAGATTTCGATACATCTTGTTGGCACCCGGGTGTATAGAGTACTGAGATCTGTGGGCCTCCAGCATAATCTGCTCTCTGAGCTCCCTGCTAGGCACACATAACCTGGTACCGTGCCTCAGGGCACCATCCTCTGCAAGTGAAAACTCAGGATCCCCCACTCCCATACTGATCTGCTCTCTGATACTCTGAAAAGCCACATCCTGAAACTGAGCCGCCTTGATCCTATCCATCAAGTCTGACTGTATCTGCATCCCCCATAGCTGCATCTGCACTCCCGGCACGATCACCTCAATCCTAAGGCTCTCCAAGTCGGCAAGCAAATATCGATCCATGGTCAAACACATGGCCGTCGGATACCTGCTCAAGGCATCGGCAACCACGTTGGCCTTCCCTGGGTGGTACTAAAGTAGGATGTCAAAATCCTTTATCAACTCCAGCCATCTGCGCTGTCTCATGTTCAACTCCTTCTGAGTGAACACATACTTAAGGCTCTTGTGATCTGTGAAGATCTCCACCCTCTCACCGTACAGATAATGCTTCCACAGCTTCAAAGAAAAAATCACAGCTGCCACCTCCAGGTCGTGGGAAGGGTAATTCTTCTCATGGGGACGTAACTGCTTGGAAGCATAGGCAATTACCTTCCCGTGCTGCTGCAACACACAACCCAGTCCCTTCCCTGAAGCATCACTATAAATAGTGAATCCACCTGATCCTGAAGGCAACGTCAGAATCGGAGCTGTCGTCAGCCGCTTCTTCAACTCATCAAAAGCTGCCTAACACTCCTCTGACCATACATACTCAGTATCCTTCCGGGTCAACCGTGTCAACGGCTCTGCAACCCGGGAGAAATCCTGCACAAATCTCCAGTAATATCCTGCCAGCCCCAGGAAGCTCCTGATCTCTGTAACTGAAGTCGGCGCTGTCCATGCCTCGACTGCCACAATCTTCTTGGGGTCAACTGAGATACCATCTCCAGTCACCACGTGCCCCAAGAAATCTACCCGGTCCCAAAAAAACTCATACTTGGAGAGTTTTCCATAAAGCTGCTCCTTCCTGAGGATCTCCAGCACTATTCGCAGATGCTCCTCGTGCTCCTCCTCAGTCTTGGAGTAGATCAAGATATCATCAATAAACACTACTACAAACTGATCCAGATACTGATGGAACACCTTGTTCATAAGGTTCATAAACACAGCTGGTGCATTGGTTAGCCCAAACGGCATAACCAAAAACTCGAACTGTCCATACCGCGTCCTGAAAGCGGTCTTGGGAATATCCTCCCCCTTCACCTTCACCTGGTGATATCCTGACCTCAGATCAATTTGGAGAATACCCGAGCTCCGCTCAACTGGTCAAATAGATCGTCGATCCGCGACAGTGGGTATCTGTTCTTGATCGTGAGGTTGTTGAGTGCCCTATAGTCAATACACATGCGTACTGACCCATCCTTCTTTGGCACGAACAACACTGGTGCACCCCATGGCGACGAACTCGAGCGGATGAAGCCCTTGTCCTGTAGCTCATCCACCTGCTTCTTCAGCTCCACCAGCTCGCTGTTGTTCACCCGATAGACATGCTGAGAAATAGGCTCCGCTCCTGGAACCAAGTCTATCGAGAACTCTATGTCCCTGTCTGTTGGCAGTCCCGGCAACTCCTTCGGGAAAACATCCATATACCCTGCTATCAAGGGGTATGGAATCGTCTGCTCCTCGACCGAGACTCCACAGAAGACTCCGCTGCTCTGCTCTGCCTGACGTCTGGAGTACTCGAACTCTGGCTCCCCCGGCGCTCTGAAGAGAACTCTACCCCCTTTGCAAACAATGCTGGCGTGGTGCCTGCCCAACCAATCCATGCCTAGTACTATATCGTAGTTCGGTAATGGCATTACGAGCAGGCTCACCTCCAACTCATGGCCTCCCAAAACTACTCTCTGACCCTTACAAACATCACTCACGAGGATAATACCACCCCCGGTCGTGATCTTGTAAGTCCTAGACAACGATTCAGCTATGATACCGTGTCTAATTGCAAAAGATACTGAAATGAAGCTATACGATGCACCAGAATCAAACAATGCAAATGCTGGACTGGAGTCGAGAAGAATCGAACCTGCAATCAGCTCTCCAGTCACCTCAGCATCTCCAACTGCCATGGCGAAAGCTCGCCCCTGTTGGCCTTCCCTGGCCTGCTGCTGGTGCTGGACAAACCTCTGCTGCTGCGTCGGCAGGGCTGGTCCCCGCTGCTGGCCCACTGGAGCTCTGGCTCCACCTCCCGGAGCTGCTCGTGCTATGCGGCACTCCCTCATCTGGTGATCTGCTGCTCCGCAAAGAAGGCACTTCCCGAGCCTCTTCCTGCACTCATTCCATCCATGCCCTGGCTTCTTACAGAAGGCGTAACTGACTGTCTGCCTGGGTGCCTGATGCTGGAACTGCTGCTGATGAGCCGGCCTCTGCTGAATCGGCTGTGGCTGAAACTGCCTGGGCTGCTGGTGCTAAAAATGAGGCCTCTTGGCCTGGCCTCTGCTGCTGCTACTGCCCCCAACTGGGTCTCTCCCTCTCTTGAGCCTAAGCTCAAGATCATCCTCAGCTAATAGGGCCCCCGTCAAAATCTTCTCAAATATAGCATCTCGGTTCCCCTTGGTCAGGGACTTGACCTCCTTGACCAGACCCTTCCGGAACCTCTGGGCCTTCGCTGTCTCGCTCAGACCCTCAACAAACCTGCCGAGACGGCCAAACTCTACCGCATACTCCTCAACTGAGGGGCTCCCCTGGACCAAGCGCTCAAACTGCGTCTCTAAGGCTCTAACTGCTGAATCCGGGAAGAACTTCTTCTTGAAGAAGCCCCGGAACTGCTCCCAAGTCTGCCCTAGTACCCCCACCCTGGGGTTCGACTAATACCAGGTGCGAGCAAGATCTCGCATCCGGCTAGCTGCCGCCTCGATCTGAAGGTCTGTCTGAATCCTGGCCAAGCGGAAGATCTCCTCCATATGCTCGATCCACTCGTCGGCATACAGGATCCCCTCTGTCCCCATGAAATCCCTAGGGCTCATCTTCTGAAACTGCTGGATCCCTGGTGTCCTCTGCTGCTGCACCACGGGTCGAGCTGCGGCTGTCGTGACAGCCAACTCCATGCCTCTATCCTGCCGAGCCTGCTGTCGGTCCATGAACTGCTGAAAATATGCGAACATCTGAGCTGCATCCACATGTCCTGGAGGCGGTGGTGGCTGGAAAGGATCCTCTGGATAGACCGGGTCCTGCCTCCCAGTCGGTGGATGCATACCCCCTGCTGCGGCTGCCGAAGTCTCAACACGAGCTGAGGTGGCAAGAGCTGCAGTCCCCTGGCCTCGCCGTGCTGGCTGAGAGGTAGCAGTCCCCTTTGTAGCATCCTCATGGACGGCACGCTGTGAACGAGTCTCTATCATCCTGAAGATAGACAAACAAGAGTATCAATTTCTGAGAAAGAAGCGAAATAACAAAGGCGGACAATTATAATTCAAAGGCTCAGCAGACAAAAGGATTTAGATGGCTATAAAAGAAATTTTCCTAAAGTGATTGAGTATCTTAAAATTAATATCCTATATCCTACAGCAGGCTGCAGCGATACTCTAGTTCGAGTACCACTACACTTCTAGTCTTGACCTGCATGGGCCACCACTAAAAACGTGTCACGACCCGCACCCTAGAGTAAGGGCACGAGACGTGGGTACGTCCAGCCTACGCCGCAGTGTCGGCGGTAGAACGCTGTCCTAGGTCACAACATCTAGCAATGTAATATCTAAACAGTTTATACTCCCCGAATGGGGGTGACATAGCAATAGAAACTCAATCACAACTAAGGAAGATATAGCACGATATGAATAGAACTCAAGAAAATGAAATAGATAAAACAATAGTCTAAGATAATCCCAGCAGTACAAGTCTCAGATAAAAGAAGATATACAAAACTGATCTCCAGAATAAGAGTCTAACTAGAACATGATCCAACTACAAGATAAAAGCCTAACTATCTAGTCTAGGCAGTCGGGGAAAGGTCCTCAGCTACTGCTGGATCCTCCTGAGGGTCCAGCTCACAGATGTCATCAAGGGCTGCCCCGTAATAGGTGTCCAGGCAAGCCTCCTCCTCGTCCTCTGTAATATTTCAACAAGTCCAGTCAGGACAGGAGCGAGCACAGTACATCTCAACAATTCATAGCAGGTTAGAAAATATAAACATGCAGTAAAGTAAGATACAAGTACTGAAAGAAATGTGGTATGTAAACAGGAAGAGAACTGTAATGTAAATATCTACTATACATACAGAACTAGCAGTGACTAGTGAATCAGAGTACAATATGGACATGTAAATGGCATAGGAGATTCTGATAAGATACGAAGGATGAGATTCTGATAAGAAACTACTGGTGTATTATTCACATGCCCAATTCTAGTCCCCCGTACCCCAATAAATACACAAGGATATATACAGGTTATGTTATTGCATAAGATATCACATGGGGGCCCATATAGGGTGCACATGATAGTATACATGGGGGCTCCGTGAACATGAGAGTACAAGATTCACAGGAGTGCACATGTAAAATAGAAGCACAGGAGTACATGATGTAAATGAAACGCACAAGCACAATGTATCCGATGCTCCCGAGGGGGATAACATCGCATGTAGAGATCCATATAGTACCAATCCATGTGACCAATGTGACAGTACAAGTAAAGTAATCTACTGCAGGTAATAATTCTAAGCAGGATATGAAATAATCAGAGAATATACTCGCCTGTAACTGAGTGTCCGGTATGAAACATACTGTCCAAGGAGTGGTGTCCGGCTCCTAATCAGAACAGCACAAGTCACAACAAGTCCAGAATAGAAAAATGGAGTCCTACTATGCATTCTATATGATTCTAAGTCAATCTAGGCCAAAGTCAACTCATGGTCAACTCTGGTCAACCCTGGAAGTCAAACTAGGTCAACCAAGTCTAGTTGAGTCTAAACTAGACTAATTCCATCTATACTAGCTAGAACCAATCCTATCAAGGCTAAGCAAGCCTACACTAGTCATCACAAGCCTTAGCTAATCTAGAAAATCTTAACAATCACAATTCACTATACACCCATTCATGACACCACAAAAAACACACCACTAGGCTAGAAAAATCTACCACATAGCTAATCAAGGAAGGTAAAGATATCTATATATATTAGATACATACATTAGGTATCACACTTTACATAGATATACATAAGCCTAATCTACATACATTACATTACATTATATATATATATATATATATATATATATATATATATATATATATATATATATATATATATATTCATATATGGATATCCACATACATTATACACATACATGTGTAATAAGAGAGAGGGGTGGCATGTGTGCTTGTGGGCTGTGTATATGTGGCAATGACAGGACTTAGCTTAGTGAGGCAACCATGTACTGGTGTGTAAAAAAAATAGGAAATTAATAGTGAAGGAGAGAGTGCAAGGTGTGACAGTGATATAGAAATTAAGTGTGTGCTAACAGGTAATAAGGAGTGTGCAGGAATTACAAATCCAGTGTGTACAGGAAGAACAACAGTGAAGAGAATACATGTGAGTATGTGTCCTAGTACAGGAAAATAAATATGGAAGTGCAGGAAAATAAAAGGCTTATGTGTGTGGTGAGGCAACAGTGTACAGGGAATCAAGTGTGCAGGAAATACAAATTATGTTTCAGGAATAATATGACAATATGCAGGAACTAAAAAACAGTGAAAGGAAGTACTGTGCTAGAGCAGTGCAAGCATGTGTAAGGAAGGGAACATGTGTGTATGACAGGAAGGTAGTGTGTGTGAATATGGCTATGCTAGTAAATGCAGGAATTAGGCCAACTCTCAGGTTTAAATCAAAACTGTACCTAAGCTTAGTTTAAACATTAAAAAAAAGTGAACTAGAACTATATCATAAGTATAACATTCAAAACCCTTTTAAGAACAAAACTGAATCCCTCTCAAGCTCAGGTATTCATCTATCAATTATCATATCAGAAATGAAAAGAATCAATTGTCCATTGCTAAGAAAGCTGAACCAAAAGTCCCCACATTTCCCTTCAACATTTCGAAGTCCATACTACACCAAACATCCAAAAACTTAAACTATAGTTAGGCAGCAATATAGGAGAGCATGTTTGATCTATAAAAACATGAAATTATCAATAAATGCAGCTTAAATAACCAATACAAACTCAAATGTGAACCTGGAACCAATTACTGATACAACATATCATTTCAGACTTGCTAACTTGCCAGAAAAACCCATTTATAGTCCACCAATATATCAATTCAATACCAAGCTTAGCCATAGTGAGCTAATGCATATAGGGAAAACATAATCAGAGTTCAACTTAGCAAATTAACATCAACATTAGGATTAAACTCCCTGAACAATATCAATTTAGAATCTGGAAATGTACAGGAAAACTAATGGACAGTATCAGACATTTGGTTCCATGAGGAAATCGATTAACTAGTTAATTAATCATGAATCTACTGATTAGAAAAATGGATATAACCCTCGTGCACAACCCCACACATCATCTCGTGTCACCCTTAGGCCGACACGGCGTGTCCACAGCACAAAACACAAAGAGAAACACATACAGTGTACTGACAGTGCACTATCTCGTGCACACGTGCACTTGTGTCGTGTGCACGACACAGGATACGAATGGTCCTCGTGGTGACACACATGGGTAGCCCACCTATAGGGCTACCTCATAGACCCACTGTCCAGTGTCCACGATGTGTCTAGGTTGGATACGAGATCCGTGTCAGTGGGGAAAACCCACAGTGCACAGACTGGGCATTTCCCCGTGCACACGAGTTTCCAAGCTCGACACGACACCAACCGACACAAGGCTTGGGGAGTGTCATGACAGACACTGCCCCTTGCTTCGTGTCAATTTTCGTGTCCAAAACCCACGTGTCGTATCCGCTACAGGGCCCGAGTAGCAGGGGATCCCTGTAGCAGCGCGCGGCCGTGTGCATGCGCGTGTCCACAGCATAAAACCGACACGGGATGACACTAAAACTAGGATACAAGGACACGAACCACTAGGCTAGACCTAGATCCTATTTCCTATTCAAAAGGAATGGTTTAAAATGGTCGACCTGCCCTCTGTGGCATTAGGTCGAGCACCTTGCCCATAGCTCTGATATGTGTCCAGAACGGACACGAATCACTTGATACTGGACACAATCCATTCCAGACCTTAGGGGAATCACTTAGGGTTCCTATTGATGAAGACTACATGGAAATTTATGGAGAAAAGAGAGAGATACCTCAATGTGAAGTTTCAATGGAAAAAGCCCTTTGTTAGCTCCTTACTTGGTATACCAAATCCTCCAAACCAAATCCAAACTGAACCAAACATTGATAGCAGCAAGAAAATCATCATTAGAAATCATTGCAACAAATTTGAGGAATTTAGGACCTATATTGGAATTTTAATGAATTATTCTAGGTATGAACTCACCTCTTTCTAAACTTGAGCTATTCTTCTAAGGAGGGAGGCTAGCCCTAAAAACTAGGAGGATATTTATAATAGGGGAATCCCTATGTGGATATGGTGGCCGGCCATGTGGGTTAGGATTAGGGTTGAGCTAGGTTTGAGTCCAATCTAGCTAAGTCACATAATGACTTGTGAAACCACAAGCCATTCACCAAATCAAATGATTTCTAAATTTCTAGTTCTATGAATCACTAACCACTAACTTGAGTCATACTAGGTTAGACTAGGGTCACTTGACCTAACCAAGCCCAACTAACCATGGTTAGTTCCTAGGTTGGTCTACATGAGTCAAAACTGGCCAAAAATCAAACTAGTCCAAATAAATCCAAAATAATTTCTAAAAAAATCCCATAAATTCTAATTAATACTAATAAATTTAAAAATACCCCAAAATGACAAAAATACCCTCACACTAGAAATATGGTAGTGACACCCCTGCAAGTCCAGCATTATAGTGTTTTCTTCTGCCGGACTTGGGGACAGCAGAGTCGTCTACGGTCTGAAGTGGGACCGCAGGAGAGTCTTTCTCGCCGCTTTGAGCAACAGAGGGTATCCCATCGGGGGTCTGGGGAGGAGCAAATGATTTTGGCCTCCACTCTTTACGAGCCTTTGTCCCACGGGTGCGCTTCTGGACCGGGCCAGCGCTTCCTTCGGAGAGCATCTCTTCGAACGCCTGTTGGTCGAAGTGGACGACCATCTTTTGTTGCGTGGAGCCAATTTTGGCTGCATCCGATTGCATCACCAACTCCTCAGTCGTGGAGAAGTTAGTCCCCAGCAGAGTCGCCATCGTGTTTGCCATGAAATATAAAAGAACAGAACAATTATCGGAGGATCGGACTTTTACTTTACGTTACAAACTCGCTTGTACAAAGAAAGCCTAGGGACTAAACCTAGGTACAGTAGTCTAAGTACAATTGTTTATTTTAGATTCTGGGGGGTGACGATAGAGGCTCGGGAAGGCAACGGCAGCCCTGCCTTACTCCTTGGACGATCGGTATGCAGCCTTGGCTCCTGTGAAAAGATGGTTGGCGTTGATGAAGAAATGCTCTTCTTGCTCTCCCTCTTATTGCTCTTCGGGCTTTTCTCTCTCTCTGTGTATTATCTCTCCGACTATTGGGGGGGTCTCTCTCGGTATATACGTATTTCTCTCTGATATTGTATATATTCTCAAGGAAATGGCACCTTGCTATTTATAATAGGGGGATGTGATCATTAGGGTTGCCAATGATTAGCTCTTGGAGATGGCGATGGCCTGGGGATTGGTCAATCCAGGCCGTTCATTTTTTATTGTGACGAATTCGAGCCATTAGGTGTAGATTACACCAAATCCCATTAGCAATTAATATTGATTGGAATAAATCTTCCTTATAATGATCTTCTAATATATGCGAATAAATTAGATCTATTCTCCTGCCACGTGTCCCAGATTATTGGGATTTGACCCAATCTTTAATGGCAGCAAATCTGAGGAATTAATCAGTTTAGGACACGTGTCCTAGGAGCTGCTGGGGGGATCTGGACCGCATGACGAGTGAGCCGCATATGAATTTTAGCCGCATATGGTTAAGTCTACGTGTCAGAGCTGCCTGGGTAGTGGCCCTCACTTGTGCCTTTGAACCACAGGAAAGTAATCCTTGTGAGCCACATAGGTACATATTCACCTGAGCCGCATGGACATGATCCTCTTGAACTGCATAAGAAGTCCTTACTCGAGCCACATGATGCTTTCTCGGCCTGAGCCGCATAGGACGGATTCACTCTGAACCGCATGAGAAGTCTTCGCTCGAGCCGCATAAGGCTTTCTTGGCCTGAGCCGCATAGGACGGATTAACTCTGAACTGCATGAGAAGTTCTTTGCTCGAGCCGCATGAGGCTTTCTCGACCTGAGCCGCATAGGATTCATTCTGAACCGCATGAGAAGTGAGCCGCATACGAACGCCCACGTGGCAAGGCCACGTGGCATTTTTATGGCTCTCGGGGGGATTTGTGTCAGAGATCTCTTTTCTCTTCCCTAGAGATTCATCATTATGACAGAGTCATAATTACCTGCTTTTGTGTCAGGGTTGTCAACTTTTCAGAGGGGTCAGCCGTCAAAGCAATTAATGCAGCATGGGTCGGAGGGGAGCACTGTCAGGCTACGTATTTTCTGAGCCGCATGGAATGCCTCGGGCCGCATAGCTCCTTATGTCGCATGACTCCCTAAGATGCATGGGCTTTATGAGCCACGTGGATCTTTTCTGGCCGCATGAGTCATTTTCTTTAGTATTTTCCATGCTTCTACACCAGGTAACTTAATTGCCATAGGAGGAAGCATCTGAGGCGATTTTCCTTTGAGTCAAATTTTTAGAGGAGCGTCGGGAATCATTTCTGCCTCCACGTCCGTCTCTGTCGCCGTTTTTCTTCGTCATCAGCGTCATTGGCTTCACCTTCATCGAACGACTTATATAAGCTAGCATCAGTGAAGTAGGCTTTAATCTCCTTAAAAGGGTCAATGTCCGCGAACTCTGTTTGGATGATGTCATTAGTGGACACATACTTCTTGTATTGGTGGAGTGTAGACGGCACCACCATGTACTCATGCAGCCACGGGCGACCTAGAAGGAGGTTGTAGTTGACGTCGGCGTCTCCGACATAACAAGTCACTTCGGTTCGAAGATTATCGATATGATATTTCAGTCGGATTTTGCCCATCAGTTCACTTCTGCTGGCATTGAAACCGCTGATTGTAGTGTTGGAAGGAGCCAGATGATGCATCGGAATCCCCAGTGTTGAGAGCAGAGCCCTAGGGATGATGCTGAGGGAAGACCCTAGATCAATCTGAATTTGCTTTACCTTGATGGAACCCACATATCCTGTGTAATACAGCGGCCTGTTGTGCCGGTTGTGCTTAAGCAGCATGTCTTGTTGGGTGAAGGTTATGTTGGGGACGACCTCCTCTGCACTATAGCAGTGCACACATGTTGTTGGAATATCCTCAGGCTGCTTAACCTGACTGATGAAGGACTCAGCATCCTTCAAGGCTTCACAGAGAGCTTCGCGGGTGTCTTTGGAAAGACGAAGAAGCTCGAACAGAGATAAGCGGGCAGGAGTACTGACAAGTTGCGCCAGTATGTCAAAGTTGTGGGGCTTGGCTAGCCCCGAAGCATTTTCTCTTCGTAAAGGCTTGTCGAAGCGGGCCTCTACGTGCTTCTGTTTATTGGCTGTTGGAGGTCTAGATGGACCCCCTTCCTGGGCAGCAGGGGTGGTGCATGAAGGCACCACCTCGACGGTAGCTTCGTTAGGTTGGGCCTTCTTGTAGAAGCGTGGAAAAGAATAAAGAAAGATCCATGCGGCCAGGGAGCCCCATGCGTCTCAGAGAGCTCATGCGGCTCAGGAATCCATGCGGCTCAAGCGTCTATACGGCTCGGATAAGTTCCATGCGGCTCAGAGAGGAGCCACGTGGCATGCAAACAGCTCTTCCCTTTGTCCTTTACTGCATTAAATGCCTTGACAGCTGACAGCTCTGACAAATGACAGCTCTGAGACAAAGAAACAATAATGACTCTGTCATAATGGCAGACTCCTAGGGAACAAAGGAAATCTCTGACATGATTCCCCGAAATTCAGAAACCTTCATGCGACCTTGACACGTGGACAGTCGCATGCGGCTCAGGTAGAGACCACCCCATGTGGCTCAGGCCGAAGCTATCTTATGCGGCTCAAGCAGAGGCTTCCTCATGCGGCTCAAGAGGACTATCTCCATGCGGCTCACTGAGAAGCCACCCATTATGCGGCCGCCTACGCTCATGTAGAAGCATAGAATTTTAGAACCAGAAAGCCCATGCGCTAGTCTATATGCGCCAGAACTCAGACAAAGCACTTCACAGAAGAAACAACAAGTATAGACATCGAAAAAGGACTTTTTTTAACATATAAAAGTCTATTACATGTCTAAAGAAAGGGGTATACAAAGGAGAATTTCTACAAAGAAAAGATCCTAAGTCTACAGCCAGCAGCCACCATGCGCCCTCAAGCAGGTGCAGCAATCACCATGCGCCCTCAGTCAGGCGCATCCCACCAAGCGCCCTCAGCAAGGCACATCCTTTTTCAGCAGCTCAGTTATGTGCATTCCAGTTATGTGTATCCCTTTAGCAGCACAGTTATGTGCCACCCTTCCAGCCAGGTTTACCTGATAAGTGCTTCGAATAATGAAGCACCGCAAACCGACATGTGGCCAGGGGAGGCTTCGAAAGAGCACCCAAAGGCGAAGGAAGACCGTGATCGAAATCGCGGCTAAAGGAGCAGCTTTCAACACAACCAGAGTGGGCAACACCTACTTTAAAGGAAGAAAGAGCCCCCAAAACCGCCGTACCGTCATTCCGATCTGCGGCTCTTCCGAAATAACGGAGACGAGGCCCGAGCATCCCTATCTTTTGATGCAACAGGCACCTTCCGCCTGCCTCAGAAGCCCTCGACTCCGACTTTTGGATGTAACAGTCACCTTCAAGTGCATCAACAAAGACATGGCATCGCATCTTCACCCTCGGGAGCACTTCGTCAACAGAATGCACTCGAGTACACAAATTCATATCGGAAGTACGTGAGAGAATGAGAAGCAAACCCTCTCTCCATGCCACTATTTATAGGCTGGGCAAATCAAACCTATGCGCCAAGTGGATGGCTCTCCGAATTTTGTGCAATGAATTTGCATTTAATGGATGAACCGGACGCTTCGAATTCAGCCAAATCAAAACGGCTATTTAAAGCACTCGAAGAACGTAACAGTCGCTGGATTAAGAACGTGTCATGAAGCGGATGCGCCGGCCAGCCCGTGCACCACACAGACGCGTCCTTCAGCATCAAGCGCATCTGCATAGACGCGTCCTTTTGTACCAAGCGTATCACAGAGGATGCGCCCCCATGCGTCACCATATGCCTAGTAGAATGCCAATCGACGTGCCCACTCAGCTGTCCATTGAATGTCAGAAACATTAAATGCTGAACTGACAAGAGTTAGCAGCACGCCTCCCGAAGTCTGAACAGTTGACAGCTTTTTCAGAAGACGAAGCATCGCCAACGTCAGCATCATCATTACTTCCTTCCGATGGCTACTGCCACGTGGCCACCGAACCGTCCCGCATGCGCCTCCGCAGCCATGCGCCCAAATCCGCATGCGCCTCAAAAGCCATGCGCCTCAGACTTTTTACTGATCCCTAAAAGACAGAAGAAAAGTCTCCATTTAAAGCTCTGCATGCGCCTCAAAAGCCATGCGCCCCAGACTGCTCTCTGATCCCAAAAGACAGAAAGAAAGTTGCCCGTATGCGCCTCAAAAGCCGTGCCCCCTGAATGGTTCGTGACTCCTAAAGGTTACGAGCCAGAATCTCCTCATGCGCCCAATCCTAAGTGCATCCTACCAGATCACCTTCCCCCATCAAATTCGAGATCTCCGAGCCATGAGTCGACGACACGTGTCCTTTAACTCAACTCGCCCAAGATTTCAGCAACAGAAAGATCTTCTCCTTTGCTACGTGCCGGCTCACAATAGCAAACATGAAAAAGTCAACCCCTTAATCAGGCCGCATCGTCCATGCGCCTCCATCAGCAATCACCACGTGGTGTCCCCGTGTACAGGCGTATCCTACATGCGCGCATGAGCAGCCAGCCTACAAAACTATAAATAGAGGGATCATCTCCTTCACACACATACAACGGACAAAACACAAAATGAACACACAAGGACTTCGCACCACCAGAGAGGCAGATACAGACACTCAACGTTTCCTCCTCTCAGCAAGCTCCAACACCCAGAGCAATCCAGACCTTCAGAGAACCGATAACCGTCATCAGTTCGTCAACGGAGTCAACGTATTACCACTCACTCCATCGGCACAATGAACCCAGATAAACAAAAGTGTACTCCTAGGACTACAACTAAGTCCTATATTGTAACACTGTTCTGTTTGTATTAAGATTTGCAATAAAAAAAATTTAATGGCAAACAAGCTGGCGACTCTGCTGGGGACCTCTTTCTCCTCCACCGAGAAAGCTGTGTCACAATTCAACGACGTGAAGGTGGGCTCCTCCCACAAGACGCTGGTCGTACGTCTCAATCAACAGGCATATGAGGAGTTCATCTCTGAAGGCAGTGCGAGTCCTTCGAAGCGGCTGCCAAAGCCGAAGAAGACCTGCCGAGTCTGGGTGCGTAAGGTCGACGCCTCGGGCACCACCACCGAAGGGGATGCGCCAATCCAGCCTTTCCTTCCTGCTAACGTCTTCAGCAACCAAGATGCGCCCACCGCTACAGTGCATCTTTCGGGGAAGCGTGCAGCTAACCACATTCCCCAGCCATCTCCCTCTCAGGCGAGGAAGATGCGTTCGACGGAGCAGGGACGCAGCCAATGCCCCGTGCATCACTTCTGATGCGCCACAGAAGGTCTCTGTCTTTGACAGACTCACTCACAGTAATAGCAAGAAGAATTTGGATTCTGAGTACTATGCGCCCCAGCGGACTAGTTCGAAGAAATCCAAGGCAGCACGGGCCATGCGCCACAAACGTGCTATGCCAGCAGCAAGCCAGAAGCATGCGCTCACAATCATGCACGCTGTTGATGGTAAGCTGTACAAGGTCGACTCGTGTGCTGTGGCACCAGAAACGAGCCGACATTCAAAGTCCTTGTCTCACTTGGGCGCATCTATTGCGTGCACAACCAAGTCGAGTAAGGCAAATCCAGTGGTCTTGAACTCCTGTGCCTCCTCTGGTTGTGCGTTTGAGGTTCGTTCAAGTCACTTCAAATGTTGTGATTCCTCCACTACTGATCGGGATGCCTGTTTGGTACTAGATCAGGGGGCGCAGCACTCACTTGACCACCCCGGCGCTTGGCCTTGCCATGCGCCTGAAGGGGGTACGAAGGTGGCACTCTCCTCCAACGATCTGCACAACGTGATCACTCACAAGTGCCGATCAGGAGAGTCGACTGACAAGCACGATGTGCCCCTCTCGCGGCACACTTGTGCTGTCGTCACCATCAACTGCTGTTGCAAAGCAGCAGTCCCACCAAGGCAGTCGGTGTTCCAGCGGCTGCAATCATCGACACCCATCCGATGTCGCCTCGGGAAGAAGGTGTCAACAGAAGAAGAGCCAAGGGTTGCTTCATGCAACGTGATCTCCAACTCCGCGTCAGTCCGGAATACGACTGGCCATTCCTCTTCCTTAAGCCAGCCGAGGAAGACCAAGACAGCTGTCTCATCCTCCGGAGTGTTTGAAGGCACTCGGGAGAGGAAGAAGATCTTGGAGGAAGCTGGGGGTAGTCAGACCCTTGTCGAGCCTCCTTCCGAAGGCGAGTGTGTCCAAAGCACACCTAGGGCGGATCCTCGAGGCGAAGTCAGCCTTCCAGAAGCCCCCGAAGACGATGATATCCCCCAGAACATAGCTGGGGGTAGTCTTGCATCTGTAGACCCGAGTTCCGGAGACGAAGAGGCCCTCTAAGACGAAGCTGAGGGTAATCAAGCCCCCGCAGATGCATCCATGGCGAATGTTCTCTCGAACGTAGCCGGGGGTAGCCAAGACGAAGCTCCAGGAGAGGCAACTCCCCTACAAGAGAGTGAGGTCGAGAGTGAGGCCTCAACCCATCCATCCACTCCCGGTCGCGTCATGACAGTGAACATGACTGAGGCTGATGTCGAGTCTGATGCGCCGCTAATGGACCTCGTCCGGCGCATAGATACCCTGGAGGGAGGACTCAAAACCATCTCTGCTTCCATGCAAACACTGACTCAAGCAGTGTTTGAGATACGGTCAGCTTTGACCAGGACACCTTCTACCGGTCCCGACCCAGGGGCCAATGGAGAGTCGAATGTACCCCTTCAACGGGTATCCTCGGACACAGATCGTCGAAAAGCACCTCGGACGCCGGAGCCCTCGTACGCTCAACATCAGGTGGTACCACCTTCCCTGACTCCCAGCTCTACGAAAGTCGTGGTTGAGATGATCAGGGACTTGCGTGAGCGCTTTGAGTCCAAGACGAGACAGGAGGAGCGCCAAAAGATGGGCATCCCCCAGCCTTGTCCCCTCGAGTGGAACAAGGTGGTTTATCCTCCAAAGTATAAACCACAAACACTGACACCGTATGACGGAAAGGACTCTCCGCATCACTATCTGACGTACTTCCAGTCTCAGACGGGGCATCTTTCGAAGCAGGACACGCTACTCACCAGCATATTTGTTGGGGCACTGAAAGGTGTGGCGTATGACTGGTACTGCAGCCTCCCCGACAATTCAATCTCTTCCTTCGATGACCTGACGCGTCTCTTTCTTGACCGTTTCTACGACGGCGGGAAGGACATGACAATGGCGTCCCTCATAGAGATACGCTAGAAGGAGAAGGAAACGGTTTGGGTGTTCATCGAACACTTCCGACAGGCCTGCTTCAGACTGCCCCCGGGCATGCCAAAACATGCACTTCTCTTCTCCTGTAGCATAAACATGCTGCCTGCAGTCAAACTCTGGCTCAACTCCACTCCTCCTCCCGACTGGAGTTCCCTGATCATTGAAGCAGAAGCTGCAGAAAAGAAGGCGGCCAATGCACGTCTTTTGGGAGTCAGCTTCCCCGCCTTTGATGACAAGGGGAAACGTCCTGCAGCCAACAACCTCGGACGAGAGGCGAAGGGGAAACAGGCGTTGACTGTCAATGCCTCAAAAGGTTCATCAGCGCCTACTCAGAAGCCTCCACTTGTACCAAGGCCAAAGGAGGTTTATTCGTTCAACGACGAAGACACCCTGCAACTCTTTGAGATATTGAAGCAGGGTGACAAGATCAAGCTGTCGGGCCCAAAGCGGCCCGATGAGGTTGAGAAAGTGGACAACCCGAGGTACTGTCACTACCATCGGTTTGTCGGACACCCAACCAAGGACTGCTATGTCCTCAAGAATTACATCCAGCGCATGATCAATGCGGATGTAATCTCTGTCGACTACGAAGAGAAGACAGTATCGGCCAACGTGGTGTCACTCCAGTTCGGCACCCTGCCGCCAACAACAACACAGGATGGCGTCATCCCCATCCCTAAGGCGACAATGGAGGTGGTTAACCTACCACCTACCTGTGACAATATGAGTGGACTCATCCTACTCACCACATCTCGAGGAGAGGTCCTATGGGTTCACCCCGACCTCGTCTCCGAGGTGACTCAACCGGAGGTACGCCCTACCTCCAAATCCAAAGACAGGAAGATCAAGTCTTGCCGCACGGTCTCTTCTTCAACGGAAGAGGCACTTCCTGTGCAGATACGTTCACAACTGAACGTCCAACCCGACGAAGCTACCGCCAAAGTGGTACCTCCTTGCACCATCCCTGCTGCCCAGGAAGAGGGCCCATCTAAGCCCTCAGCAGCCAATAAGTAGAAGCATGTGAAGGCTCGTTTCGACAGACCTCTGTGAAAGAAGAATGCTTCGAGAATAGCCAAGCCCCACAACTTCGACATACTGGCACAACTGGCCAGTACTCCTGCCCGTCTATCCTTGTTCGAGCTCCTGCATCTTTCCAAAGACTCCCGAGAAGCTCCCTGCGAAGCAATGAAGGATGCTGAATCCTTTCTCAGTCAGCTCAAGCAGCCTGAAGATCTTCCGACTGTGTGCGCGCACTGTCACTGTGCGGATGAGGTTATCTCCAATATAACCTTCAGCCAACAGGACATGCTACTCAAGCACAATCGACACAATATGTCGCTGTATTATACAGGGTACATCGGTTCAGTCAAGGTAAAGCGAATTCAGATCGATTCGAGGTTTTTCCTCAGCATCATCCTGAAGACGCTACTTTCAACACTGGGCATCCCAATGTACCGACTGGCGCCCTCCAACACAACTATCAGTGGCTTCAACGCTAGCAAAAGAGAACCACTGGGCAAAATATGACTAAAGTGCCACATCGGTAACCTCAGAATCGAGGTCACTTGTTATGTCGTGGACGCTGAAGTCAACTACAACATTCTGTTGGGCCGTCCATGGTTGCACGAATACATGGTGGTGCCATCCACGCTCCACCAATGCATGAAGTATGTGTCCACCAACGGCGTCATCCGTACGGAGTTCGCGGACATCGATCCTTTCAAAGGGATTGAAGCCTACTTCACTGATGCCGACTTATACAAGTCACCTGACGAGGAGGAGGCCAATGATGCTGACGACGAAGCAGAAACAGCAGCAGAGACGGACATGGAGCCTGAGGTCACTCCCAATGCTCCTTTGAAGCTCCGACTCAAAGGCAAGCCGCCTCAGAAGTTGCCTCCCATGAGCATTAAGCTACCCGGAAAAGCACTAGCTACTCCTGAAGCTCCCCTGAAGATACGACTCAAGGAAAAGCTGCCTCAAACATTGGCTCCCCTCGTGGCAAAACTACAGGGGAAGGCGCCAGTCACTGGAGGCACAGCGGAGGCACCTCTAAAGGTGCGTCTTAAAGGCAAGCCGCCTCCATCCCAGCCGCCGGAGAAAGCCCATATAGTCCTCTCGGACTCCAAGACCAACACTGTGGTAGACTCTCTCGATCCTACTCTAGTGCTTACAGATGAAGAACTGAGAGACTACATCTCGGCTGATGTAGAGACCCCCTCTCTGGACAATGTAATCCCGCGGGATAAAATCTCATATTTCATCAATAATAGAGTGTCTTTTAATTATTCTTGTCTTCCACATTGGAATGCCATCTATACATTAGATAACGCTCTACGGTCGTTACAAACATAAATAACGACCGTCCATCATGTAAATCGAGTAGTCCCGTCCCAAGGGGTCTATTTCATAGTCCTACCACGGAGTCGAGACGAAGAATCCATCATCTTCGGCAAAGTTGAGCGTCATCAAGACCTCCCGCCACTCGAGCCAGAACCAGATGCCGGCAGAATGCAACTCTATCGGTACACGGACAAGGCAAAGTATCTCATCCAGAAGATGGGTTACGACCTGAAAAGCAACAAAGGCCTGAACTACGACAAAGGTCGACGTCTTCCTCTCCGGCTTCCAACACCTAAAGGAAAGCCGCAGGACTACTACAACAGAACTGGACGGGGGGTAGGCTATGTCACGCCACCATCAACTCCAGAGTGTTCAGACGAAGAAGAAGTAGAACATTCTCACTCGTCTGAAGAATCAACGTGGGACTCCGATACCAGTATCGGCTCAGTCTTCAAGAGAGTGCTGTCAGCCAACATGACGTCTGCACAATCTCAAGAAGAAGAAGGCGAAGACCAAGCGCCAGAATTCTTCGAAGAAGAACCCTGGGCTCAACGCCTGGGACAACAATAGGAGTCTCGCTTTGAACTACACGAACCTCCCACCGAAGACGAAGTCGAACAGATCGACCTTGGGGGTGGATCTTCTTCCAAACCCATCTTTGTCAGCAAAAGCCTGAAAGAAGAAGACCGAGAATCTTTAATCCAGCTGGCTAAAGAGTATATCGACGTCTTTGCTTGGAGCTACAAAGATATGTCGGGACTCGATCCTCACATCGTGATGCATAGGCTGAACATCTTACCTGATGCCATGCCTATCAAACAAACAGCGACGCTTTCGTCCGGATATCATGAACGTCGTCGATCAGGAGGTGGACAAACTCTTGACCAGCGGCTTCATCCGTGAAGAACAACACCCAGATTGGGTAGCCAACGTCGTCCCCGTCACCAAAAAGAACGGGAAGATACGAGTTTGTATCGACTTCCGGGATCTCAACTCTGCTTGCCCGAAGGACGAATTTCTGCTTCCAATCACCGACATGATGATCGACAACACATGTGGCTTCGAGCGTATGTCTTTTATGGATGGATATTAGGGCTACAACCAGATCAAGATGTTCCCCGATGACGCAAAACACACATCATTTCGGACTCCAAAGGGCATTTTCTGTTACACAGTGATGCCCTTTGGCTTGAAGAACGCCGGTGCGACATACCAACGAGCTATGAGCACCATTTTCCGTCAACACCTTCGCAAGACAGTTGAATGCTATGTTGACGACATCGCAGTCAAGAGCCGTCTCAAAGGAGATCACCTGCAAGACCTCACGACAGTCTTCGATCTCATGCGGGCGCATCAACTCAAGATGAACCCCGCTAAATCCTTTATGGGGGTTTCTAGCGAAAAGTTCTTGGGTTTCATCATCACGGCGAAAGGCATTCATGTCCATCTCGAGAAGGCCAAAGCCATCCTTGATATGGACCCTCCGAAGAACCTTCGAGAACTTCGAGGCCTACAGGGACGTCTGGCATACATCCGGAGGTTCATAGCAAACCTTTCCGACAAATGTCAACCCTTCACCTAGCTCATGAAGAAGGAAGTCTCTTACGTCTGGACAGAGGAATGCCAAAAGGCTTTCGATGACATCAAAGCCTACTTGACAAGCCCACCAGTCCTGGTAGCACCCGTCGTCGGCAAACCGTTTCTCCTTTACGTCCGTGCCATGGATCATTCCCTCGGCGCTCTGCTAGCTCAGAACAGCGACACAGGCTAAGAGCAAGCAATCTACTACCTCAGTCGAACACTCATCGGGGCCGAACACTGGTACAACCCCATTGAAAAGGAGTGCTTGGCTTTAGTATTTGCCATCCAAAAGACTCGTCATTATGTCTCGGGCCAGACAATTCATGTCATTTCCCGACTCAATCCGCTCAGAGTCCTCATGACAAAGCCAGGGTCATTGAACTCCCGGCTAGCCATATGGGCGATCTTGCTAACACCGTACAACATGGTGTTTGTTCCGCAAAAAGCTGTTAAGGGTCAAGCTCTGGCCGACTTTTTAGCTGCACACCCCATCCCAGAGTCCTCAAAACTCTATGAAGACATCCCGGATGAGGTTCAAGAATCAAACGTCACCGAAGAAGGCTCCGTCTGGCGGATATTTTTCGATGGATCTTCAAGAACAGGCCCCAAAGGCCAAATCATCGCAGGAGTGGGGGTGGTATTGGTCTCCCCCGATCAGCTTGTCATCCAGCGCACTTACTCCCTTTCGAAGCTGTGCTCCAACAATGTTGCCGAGTACAACGCGCTCATTATGGAACTCCATCTAGCGTAACAGCTGGGGTTGAATCATCTGGAAGCCTACGGTGATTCAAAACTCGTCGTAAACCAAATCAGAGGGTACTACGAAGTTTGCCATGAAGATCTGATCCCTTACCAAGAAGTTGCATTGAAAATCATTTCAACCTTCACTGGGTTCTTCATCGAACATGTACCTCATCTACAAAACATGGAGGCCGACGCTCTGGCTGGCCTCATGGCCTCATTGGCAGCGCCCCTCGGGACTCAATACTATGTCACCGTCGTCGGGAGAGACTTGGTCTGTCCTAAGAACAACCTATGCTCACACATGGCCCACGCCATGCCGACAAATACTGGTGTTAATGTCCGAGACTGGAGGTTCCCGTTCATCGACTTCGCTGTCTAGGAAATTCTTCCAAAAGACCCGAAAGAAGCCGTCTCAGTCAGGAGATGCTCTCTTCGATTCTACTACGATACAGCCACTAAAATGCTGTACCGACGCTCCTACGATGGACTTCTCCTTCGATGTTTGTCTAATAAAGAAGCAGCTGAAGCCCTTCGAGAAGCCCATGATGGAAACTGCGGGGCCCATCAACCTGGCCCAAAGTTGCAGGACCGACTGCGACGCATGGGCTACTACTGGCCAACCATGGCCGCTGACGCTGTTGAATATGCTAAGAAGTGCCATGCGTGCCAGCTTCACGCAGACTTTATACATACACCGTCAGAACCACTACATCCTACAGTCGCCTCCTGGCCCTTCGAAGCTTGGGGCATGGACATTGTGGGACCAATCACCGCTCCTTTCTCAAGAGGACACTGCTTTATCCTAGCAATCACCGACTACTTCTCCAAATGGACAGAAGCAGTTCCGCTAACAGAAGTGAAAAGCTCCAGGGTGATCAGCTTTATCAAGTACCACGTCATCTACCATTTTTGGGTACCCCGGAGGATTATTCATGATAATGGTCCTCAGTTCATCAGCCATATTTTTTGCAAATTCTGTGACAAGAATCGCATTCAAAACGTGGCATCAACCGCCTACAATCCGGCTACAAACGGATTAGCAGAGGAATTTAACAAGACTATCGTCAGGCTACTCAAAAAGGTCGTATCATCCAACAAACGTGACTGGGACGAAAAGCTCGGCGAATGCCTTTGGGCCTACCGCATAACGGTACGGACCCCAACAGGCAACATACCATTCTTCCTGGTCTACGGAAGCGAAGCGGTACTGCCTCTCGATATTCAGATACCCTCACTCCGAGTAGCGATCACAAACCAACTCACAGAAGAAGGCAATCAACGTCGTCGTCTGCGGGAACTGGAGGCACTTGACGAAAAGCGTCTCCTAGCTCAACAACGTATCGAACTCTACCAAGCCCGTATATCACAGGCTTTCAACAAGAGGGTCAAGTAGAGGACTTTCCTAGTAGGCGACCTGGTTCTGGCAGTCAGGAGGCCGATGGTGTTGACTCACAACACACCAGGAAAGTTTGAGCCCAAGTGGGAAGGACCTTTCATCATAGAGACGGTATACTCAAACGGTGCTTACCGTCTCGCCAAACCTAATAGGGACTTGTTCATGATGCCCATCAACGGCAAGTTCCTAAAGAAGTACTACTCTTGACATCTTTTCAGACATGTACTTCCATAAAGGAGATCTGTGGACCCAATCATTGGGGCTCACATACAATATCCTTCCACAAACTCATACGCTTTCGGAGCCCAACTATTCCGTAGCATCCTCCAGTAGAAGAACAACCACGTTCACATCACCTCTGAGTTGTTCCCCTATGCCCTACAAAGCGGAATCTTACATTTCATAAGACTACGCTATCCTTCATGTTTACCACGTCCACATTACCTCTGAGTAAACATCCCATACAGACAACCCATGCGTTGTCGTACATTAATCGCAGAACTTCCATGTCCACATTACCTCTGAGTAGTTCCGCGTATCCCCCAGAGTCATTCCTACCACGTCCATAACACCTCTGAGTAGGAAGATCCTATCATTTGAACCCCATATTTGCCACGTCCACATTACCTCTGAGCAAACATGTTGGTTCTTTCAAACTTATTATCTGTACCTAAAACCAAGATGCGCAAAAGATAATAGGTCCACACAAATCATCAAAGTTCATGACAAACAAAAATAAACACATCAAAAAAATGGTGTACTTCTTTATTTCTAAAAAAAGAAGAGTAAAGGATTACACTATCCCCAGCAAGAGTTGCAAATACACAAAAAACAGAGACTATAAAGCCCTAAATATCCCCGGGTTGGCTGAAAGCTCTGCAATTCGGCATTTCAAGTCTGCCGCTCGAGTCCCCACAGTCGCCAAGACTCGACGTTCAGCTTCTTGACGCATCGCTTCAATAGCCTCAGGAGAAGTTTCATTCCCATGCTTCTTATCAAGCTGCTGTCGCTGCTGAGCCAGGTTGAGAGCCCGATGAGTGAAAGCTGCTTCCTCCTTCTGGAAAGCTACGTGTTCAGCCTGGACACGTTCAGCGTCCAGTAGGAGTCGGGCCCGCTGTTCCTCAAGGCGGCAAATCTGGGCGTCAATCTCCGCGACATTAGCGTCCAACGCAGCTCGCGCCTCTACTGTCTTCCGTATAGACTGAGACAACCGCTCCACTGCAGCTTCAGTCTCAGCCACTTCGTGCTTCCTGTCGTAACCAGGAGACGCAACATTCATGGTGCAATACAGCTTAGCGGCCGAGTACAGGATCTATGGCCGAGGATTGCGAACTGGCGTAGTAAAATGAACGCCAGTACACCCGACATTGTAATACTGCCAGCCCCGGGCTCCATCCAGCAAGCTCCCAACAAACCCCAGACGGTTACTGGGATTCCGCAACATTAGCTGGGTATAGCCAAACTGGCGAGCACACCGGCTGGACAGATATGGCTCCAGAAAATATCGATTCTGGTTGCGGTAGACCACGTGAGATGGCCGAATGCTTTACAACCAACGAAAACCCTATTTCGGCTGGGTAATCGCATCTTCACCAGAGTCGTCCAAATCTTGGTCAGCCTCGAAGTCTTTAAAGAAGGGGTCAACCTTGACAATCTCCCACCCCTAAAGGTAGGACAAAAGGAAATGGCTCGCAAAGCGGCTAAGGTATCCCTCTGGTTCGAGGTAGCATCAATCGAAAGGGTACCTCCCAAGGCCCCTCCTTGAGAAGGAGTAAGTTCCCAGCGCATCCTTCTCTTCGAAGCCAAACGGTAAAAGGCCGTCAGCGGCAACTGGCGGTCAAGTTGCCGCATGTACAGAACCATGCCTTCTGCAGAAAAGAACCAGTCTTCTCTGATCTTCAATATCTTTGCTTCAAAAGAGACCAGTCGGTCACCGAACAGAAAGGCAGGCTTTAAGAAAGTAACATCCTCAGATTCAGCAGATTTCAGTTTACCTCTCTCCATCATACTCTGGAGGAAAATCGGCAACTGGTTCTGGATCTGTAGCACTCTCTCAGGAGGTTAGCTCTGTAAGATAGCATCTTTTGCAGGGTTGATAACCGCCTCGTCAAAGTCAACTCCCATTTGACAAAGAGAAGCAACCAAAAGGAGCTCATTCAGCAAAGGGATTGTCATCGATACTGGCACAACAAAAATAAAAGTCAGGCAAAAAGACAGTGTGTCAAAGCAACTTGGCGCATCAGCAGGGTGTAAACCCATGCGCGTCTGTAAAGGCTTCAGCGCATTCAGGATATAAACCCATACGCGTCAGTAGAGGCTTCGGCGCATCATCAAGGTGTAAGCCCATGCGCGTCAGCGGAGGCTTCGGCGCATCACCAGGGTGTAAAGCCATGCGCGTCAGCAGAAGCTTCGGCGCATCATCAGGGTCTAAACCCATGCGCATCAGCAATTAAACCTCGGTGCATGATAAAGGCCTAAACCTATACACGTCGGCGGGATAAAACCTCGGCGCGGACAGAAGTCCATGTGCGTCGGCAGCAGAGAGTTAGGGCACACCAACTCAGACGCATGATCCAACGATCGTCTGAACAAAGAAAGAAACGACACCCACCCGTCACAATAGATCGAACGTCGGTCGGAGTCACAATGGTGATAGGAGCATCCTCGTCGGCGAACTCTGTCGGCTCCTTTCCCTTAGCACTGCCGCGAGGAGTCTTGGGAGCCATTCTCTCAAAGAAGAAAAGTTAGGGTTTTTGAAGAAGAACTCTAAAAAAAGCAAAAGCAAGAAGAAGAAGAACTCTCTCTCTCCATCTCTCGCCTATTTATAGGGCTTGGTCGCACGCGTGAACTGATGACGTATGATCTCAGCCGTCGCCTCGGGTTCTGTGAAGAGATAATTGCAAATAAAACCCAAAAGATCATGATTAATCTTTTCGGTTACCGAGACATCAACATTTGCATTAACTGAGCGGAGCATGCGCCCTATCTATGCGCCCCGATAATCATGCGCCTCTATCACCATGCTTCTTATTCAAAGTATTCCAAAACTTATCCAAACGTTTTGAAAAATTTGAAGGGGATCTTGTAGAAGCATGGAATTTCAGAACCAGAATGCCCATGCGCCAGTCTATATGCGCCAGAACTCAGACAAAGTACTTCACAGAAGAAACAACAAGTATAGACATCAAAAAAGGACTTTTTTTTTAACATATAAAAGTCTATTACATGTCTAAAGAAAGGGGTGTACAAAGGAAAATTTCTACAAAGAAAAGATCCTAAATCTACAGCCAGCAGCCACCATGCGCCCTCAAGCAGGTGCAGCAATCACCATGTGCCCTCAGTCAGGCGTATCCCATCATGCGCCCTCAGCAAGGCGCATCCTTTTCCAGCAGCTCAGTTATGTGCATCCCTGTTATGTGCATCCCTTCAGCAGCACAGTTATGTGCCACCCTTCCAGCCAGGTTCACCTGATAAGTGCTTCGACTAATGAAGCACCGCAAACCGAACTGTGGCCAGGGGAGGCTTCGAACGAGCCCCCAAAGGCGAAGGAAGACCGTGATCGAAACCGCGGCTAAAGGAGCAACTTTCAACACAACCAGAGTGGGCAACACCCACTTTGAAGGAAGAAAGAGCCCCCAAAATCGTAGCACCGTCATTCCGATATGTGGCTCTTCCGGAATAACGGAGACAAGGCCCGAGCATCCCTATCTTTGGATGCAACAGGCACCTTCCGTCTGCCTCAGAAGCCCTCGACTCCGACTTTTGGATGTAACAGTCACCGTCAAGTGCATCAACGAAGACATGGCGTCGCATCTTCACCCTCGGGAGCACTTCATCAACAGAATGCACTCGAGTACACAAATTCATATCGGAAGTACGTAAGAGAATGAGAAGCAAACCCTCTCTCCATGCCACTATTTATAGGCCAGGCAAATCAAACCCATGCACCAAGTGGATGGATCTCCGAATTTCGTGCAATAAATTTACATTTAATGGATGAACCGGACGCTTCGAATTCAGCCAAATCAAAACGGCTATTTAAAGCACTCGAAGAACGTAACAGTCACTGCATTAAGAACGTGTCACAAAGCAGATGCGTCGGCCAGCCTGCGTACCACACAGACGTGCCCTTCAGCATCAAGCGCATCAGCACAGACGTGCCCTTCAGTACCAAGCGCATCACAGAGGATGCGCCCCCATGCGTCCCCATACGCCTAGTGGAACGCCAATCGACGCGCCCACTCAGTTGTCCATCGAATGTCAGAAACATTAAATGTTGAACTGACAAGAGTTGGCAGCACGTCTCCCGAAGTCTGAATAGTTGACAGCTTTTTTAGAAGACGAAGCATCGCCAACGTCAGCATCATCATTACTTCCCTCCGACGGCTACTTCCACGTGGCCAACCAACCGTCCCGCATGTGCCTCCGCAGCCATGCGCCCGAATCTGCATGCGCCTCAAAAGCCATACGCCTCAGACTTTTCACTGATCCCTAAAAGACAGAAGAAAAGTCTCCATTTGAAGCTCTACATGCGCCTCAAAAGCCATGCGCCCCAGACTGCTCTCTGATCCCAAAAGACAGAAAGAAAGTCGCCTGCATGCGCCTCAAAAGCCATGCGCCCTGAATGGTTCGTGACTCCTAAAGGTTACGAGCCAGAATCTCCTTATGCGCCCAATCCTAGGCGCATCCTACCAGATCACCTCCACCCATCAAACCCGAGATCTCTGAGCCATGAGTCGATGACACGTGTCCTTTGACTCAACTCGCCCAAGATTTCAGCAACAGAAATATCTTCTTCTTTGCTACGTGCCGGCTCACAATAGCAAACATGAAGAAGTCAACCCCTCAATCAGGGCGCATCGTCCATGCGCCTCTATCAGCAATCACCACGTGGCATCCCCGCGTACAGGCGCATCCTACATGTACGCATGAGCAGCCAGCCTGCAAAACTATAAATAGAGGGATCATCTCCTTCACACACACACAACGGACAAAACACAAAACGAACACATAGAGACTTCGCACCACCAGAGAGGCAGATACAGACACTCAACGTCTTCCTCCTCTCAGCAAGCTCCAGCACCCAGAGCAATCCAGACCTTCAGAGAATCGATAACCGTCGTTAGTTCGTCAACGGAGTCAACGCATTACCACTCACTCCATCGGCACAAGGAACCCAGATAAACAAAAGTGTACTCCTAGAACTAAATCTAAGTCCTATATTGTAACACTGTTCTGTTTGTATTAAGATTTGCAATAAAAGAATTTTAATGGCAAACAGCTCATATGGCTCCGATCATCACCATGCTGTTCAAATGTTCAGGGGCCACTTCCAAGCAGTCCTGTCACGTGGCCAGCCTTATGCAGTCCAATGGGGAGCAATCCTCATGCGGCTCAGATTTCCTCGGTGGCTCTCGGTTAAGACACGTGGCATGATAGTGGGACACGTGGCATCGAATCGATCGAAATCTATCAACAAATCCCAATAAAATATTGGGATCAAATCAGATCATTTGCAATCAAGCAAATTAATGACACGTGGCGTGTAATCTGAGATTGGCATGACAAATCATGAGAATTTATGTCAATCATCATTAATTACCTACAAAAGAATTGATGCAATCACATTAATTGCTCAAATCTCTTATATTCAAGATGAACGGCCCAGATCCAGTGATCCGTAGTCGCCGACTTTTGAGAATGGGCAATCATTGCGAACCCTAATGATGTCCCCCACTCTTATAAAAAGCAAGGTGCCATTCCCTTGCGAAGGAGGAGATCCTCTGATAAAAAAAGACACAGAGATCCAGAGAGCCAGAGGGAGAATATACAGAGATCGAAAGGAGAGCATTTCTTCACCAACGCTAAGCAGTTCTTTTACAGAGCCAAAGCTGCACCCGATCGTCCAAGGAGTAAGGCAGAGCGGCCGTTGCTTTCCCGAGCCTCTATCGTCATCCCCCAGAATCTAAAATAAATAATTATACTTAGATTGTTGTCCCTCGGCTTTCGTCCCTAGGCTTTCTTTGTACAAGCGAGTTTGTATTGTGAAGTAAAAGTCCAGTCCTTCGATAATTGTTCTCTTCTTCTATATTTCATGGCAAACATGATGGCGACTCTGCTGGGGACAAACTTCTCCATGGCTGAGGAGTTGGTGACGCAATCGGATACAGCCAAACTTGGCTCCACGCAACAGAAGATGGTCGTCCGCTTCGACCAACAGGCGTTTGAAGAAATGCTCTCCGACGGGAGCGTTGGCCCGGTCCAGAAGCAAACCCGCAAAAAGAAGGCATGCAGGGAGTGGAGGCCAAAATCATTTGCTCCTTCCCAAGCCCTGGACGGAGTACTCTTTGCTACCCAAGACGGCGAAGGTGATTCTCATGCGGCCCCACTTCAAGCCATAAAGGACTCTGCTGTCCCAAAGTCCGGTAGAGGAAAGCACTACAATGCTGGACTTGCAGGGACAAAGAGTGATTCTATGCGCTCCAAGAAGAAGCCGAACACTCAGGCGGCCAAGTCTGCCAGCCGCATGCATGATGCTGATGCGGCTGAAAATGCCAGCCGCATAAAAAAGGTCTATGCGGCCAGACCCTTCAGCCGCATGGAGAAAACTCATGCGGCTGAGACTTCCAGCCGCATGAAGAAAGCCTATACGGCTACAACTGCCAGCCGCATGAAGACTGCAGACTCCAGCCACATACTGCCTGCTCCTCGCAGCTCAGTCTCAGTCTTCGATCGCCTCTCCTATGTCCCGATCTCTCATGTGCTCAAGAGAATATATCTGACTCTCTGCAGCATCACTCTGACTCTTCCTACTATACGCCTTCGGGCGCTCAAGTGAAGAAGTCAAGGGCAGCGCAAGCTCGGCGAGCTCAGTCGACTGTCTCAACCTCTATGCTGTTATGCGGGCCTCTTATGGGATGTTGTGCAGAACCACTCGAGTCCAGCCCCCGACGGCAAACGGACGGAGTGGTTCCCAAAAGTCTTCCAAAACCCAGGGAGCAAACATGGTCGCTCTAGACCCGTCTGACTTGCGTGAGGTTATCCTCCAGAAATGCAAGGAAAAAGAAGAATCCTTGGCATGCAAAGAGTACTCCCACGGATGTTACTGCACTCAAATCATTGACAACTGCTGTTGCAACAACGCGACAACAAGAGAAGACCGACAATCTGTTTTCCAAAGACTGTAACGACCAAGCTCCGAGGACGAAGCGCCTCCCATCGTCTCTTGCAACTCCACTCAAAAGATCCTCGCTGATGGGAGAGGAAAGAAGATAAACATTTCCAGGCCGAAGATTTTAACTACGGTGACTAAGAAACTGTCGTCTAAACGGTTATCCACCACCGGAGTATTCCAAGGTACCCGTTCGAAGACAAAATCTGCTACAGCAGGAGATTCATCATCCGCATCGCTGGGGGTCACTGAGACAGGGGGTAGCACTCCTCAGAACATCCACGATAATCTGATGTTCCAAGGAGACGAGTCCGAGGAAACAACTCTCCCGTCAAACACAGCAAATACCGACGTCTCCGAAGACGTTCATGACTCTCAAGACAAAGCAAGCTCTGAAGTTGGGGGTACTATTCCTTCTGAGTCCAAACCAGAGGATAACATTCCCACATATCCTGATGACTTCTTAGTACAGAGGTATGACTCAGAAGGCACGTCCTCCACCGTTCCTTCCATCTCTCCTCATGTAAGGACGATATTTTTGACGGACAGCAACCAAGGTGGTTCCAGTGATCGCCAACGCATCGACACTCTGGAAGCTATGTTGTATGCCTTGGTCAAGTCTGTAGACGAGATCAAAGCAGCCCTTCCAACTCTGCAAGGAGGGATGCCTGGTCAAACAAGTGCGGGTCCCACAGCCAATGCGGACTCGAACTTGGCGGCACCAAACCCGGGCAACAATCCTCCTGAGATGATAACTCCCACTGCTGTGGATGAGGCCAGGGAAGCAAAAAGAGAGGTCTAGGAGCTCCGAGCCATGTTTCACGCTCGAGAAAACTCTCAAGACATCAAAATACGGCAACCATACCCTGCTGCATGGAGGAAGGTCCCCTTCCCACCAAGATATAAGTCGTTCAATATCAACATTTATGATGGCAAGACCTCCGCAAGTCTATACATCACTTATTTCGAGGTAACCACCGACCATCTGCCCCATGACGATGCCATCCTCATACGGTTATTCATTGGGGCATTGGAAGGAGTCACCTTCGATTGGTATCGCAACCTGCCAGACGACTGCATCCACTCCTTCGTCAGCTTCAAGCGCATGTTCTTGGAGAGATTCTACGAAGTAGGACATGACATCACAATGTCCACCCTCATGGACGTCGTCCAAAGGAAGAAAGAGCTGACAAGGAACTATATTGAGCGATTTCGTCAAACCGCGATGAAGTTGCCGTCTGGTAACCCAGATTCCTCCTTGATTGAAATTTGCCAAAAGAGATTGCTCCCAACAATCAGTCTCTGGATGGGCGAAAGTCAATTTAAGGACTGGAAGACATTCATCATCAGTGCCACTAGTGTCGAAGAACGATTGAAGAAGGCTCGCCAACTGGGATTGCACATCTCGGACGGGGATAATAAGGGCAAGCGTCCTAATACCAACAACGACAATGGGGGTAGCCCCTCCAATAATCGGGACAACAGGGGTAAGCAGGCTATGGTGGCCGACACAGCCCAGAAACCTGAGTCAAAACCGGCAGACAAATAATAGTCGCAAATGAACTACTCCTTCGAAGACAGCCACGTCAAGCCCGTCTTGGACATGCTCATACAAGGAGACAGAATTCAACTCCCTTCACCAAAATGGGAACCTTGACCGGCAGATATGGAAAGCCCAAAGTACTGCCATTACCACCGCTATGTCCACCATGCTACACACGACTGCTACCAATTGAAGTGATACATCCAATATCTCATCGATTTGAACGCTCTGGCCATCGATTTCGAGGAGGTAACTGTGGCAGCCAACATGGTGTCCGTACAATTCGGCAGCTTCCCTCCAACAGAGACTCAAGACGGTATGATATCTATCCCTCTGGCGATAATGGAGATTACTAATCTTCCACCTCCTCGGGATCAGGTTGTTGGTCTAGTGCCCCTCACCATATCATGGGAGAAGGTTATGTGGGTTCATCCGAAACTAGTACTTGAGGTGGCGCAACCCACACCATCTTCCATTTGCAAGAAGAAGAGTAGAAAAGTTAGATCCTGCCGTACAATCTCGGCAGATGTCGAAGAAGTCACAGCTGTCGTTACCCGATCTGGGGCATAATCCCAACCTGTGGCTGAGAACTCAGCTGAAGATCATCAACCAGCTACGGCTGACGCTCCAGGACCTTCTCAGCCTCTGACGACCGACAAGCCTAGGCCGAAGGAGACTCGCTTTGACAAATCCCTCCGAAAAGAGACACCTCAGGGGCTGGAGAGGCCCTACAACTTCGACATCTTGGCGCTGTTGGCCAGTACACCGGCCAAATTGTCACTATTTGAGCTCTTGAGGCTCTCAAAGGATGTTCGTGCAGCTTTGAGCGATGCACTCCAAAATGCCGACGTGTATCTGGCTCAGGTCAACCTCACAGGAGAAAGCCCACCTGCAAATCTCCAAGATAGAGCTTGTACACGAGCAATGCCCAATATTGTCTTCACTCCACAGGATATGCTCATCAAAATCAATCTGCACGATCGTCCGTTATACTACACCGGATACATCGGGGACGTAAAAGTGGACCGAATGCACATTGATCCTGGTTCTTCCATAAGCATCATCCCGAAGGGTCTGCTACATCTTCTCCATATTCCTATGCATCGCCTGACGCCAACAAGCACTGCCATCAGCAGTTTCAATTCGGGCAGGAGCTACCCAATTGGAAAGATTCGCTTGAAGTGCCAAATTGGTAATCTCCAGTAAGAAGTGACCTGTTACGTCATTGATGCGGACACTTCTTATAACATCCTCTTAGGGCGCCCTTGGATACATGATTATATGATCGTGTCTTCCACGCTGCACCAGTGCTTCAAGTATGTCGACAAACATGGCTTTGTGAGGACAGAATTTACCGACATCGATCCCTTCAAAGGAGTCGAATCCTACTATTCGGATTCCTGCCTATACGAAAAGTCGAAGAGGCACCTGGATGAAGATGTACAAGCTCAAACTGAGACAGCCTCGAGATCAGAAGGACCTCTGACGATCCACCTTCAAGCTCGTAAACCTGGCAAATTTGCACCCCTTACGACCGCTCTGCGTAAGGATGCGATCAGCCTTTCGGCACAAGACGGGCAAATGATAATCCGATTGCCAAGCTCCGGCCAAGCGCCGAGACCCACAACGGAGCCACTAACAATCAGGCTACCAAGAGTCAGCCAGCCACAAGCAGAGAAGTTCAATCCGTCTGACAAGCCAATGACGATACGTCTTCCCAAGAAGAATCGTCACCCCGATGTAAAGTCTGGGGCTTCTAGCGAACCAACAACTCTTCACACAGTATCGGGTACCAAACTGGGGGTCGCTAGCGAACCAACTACTCCCCGTCCAGCACCGAGTACCAAACTGGGGGTCGCTAGTTTGCCAACAACTCTACGTTCGGCTCCACCAACAGAACCCCTGATGATCAAGCTGCCCAAGTCCTCCTTTCAGTCTTCATTTATACAGGGGGTGACTGAAGAAGAACCACAGCTGGCCAAGTATGTGGTTGCCCACACTGATGCTCCCTCCACAGATGATGTAATCCCACTAGAAAAGATACCTTACTTCATCAATAAAGGGCTATCTTTGAACTACCTCCAGCTTAATAAGCTTTGTACAATATATGCTATGGAACATGGTATAGGCACTCACTACACACACAGGTGACAAATGTTTACACCGTAAACCAGCTTACTCCAGTGGAAGATGCTTACCGCATAATCGAAGGAGGGGACCATCCAATCATCTTCGGCCGGAAAGATGATCCACAACCCTTCACCATAGAGAAAGTCGATCCTGAATCAGATACCAGAAGATTGCCTCTGTATCTTCATAGTCCCTAATCCAAATACCTCATGCAAAAATAGGGATATGATCTAGAGACTACGCCAGGCTTGAACTAAGGCACCGGTCGACGATTGCCTTTGAAGCCACCAGTTTCAGCTGGCAAACCACAGGACTACTACAGCAAGACCCGATGTGTATTAGGGTATGTTACGCCCGCAACGAACCCTGAAAGTTTAGATGAGGAATGCGACTGGCATTCACGTTCAACCGGGTCACCAGCTTCTGATTCAGATACCAGCATCGGAGACGTATTCAGACAAGTCATGTTAGTCAATATGGCATTCGCCGACGCTTACGAAGAAGATGAAGACATTCCTGAAATCCTCGAGTTAGAGCCGTGGGCCCAACAGCTGGATGCACAATAGAAAAAGTGGTTCGAACAGAGAGAACCTCCTACCGAAGACGAAGTTATACAGGTCGACCTCGAGAGCAAATCTTCTCCAAAACCAATCTTCGTCAGTAAAAGCCTAACAGACGAAGAGCGAGAATCGCTACTGGAACTTGTCAAAGAATATATTGATGTGTTCGCCTGGAGCTATAAAGACATGCCAGGACTAGACCCCGAAGTTGCCCTTCACAAGCTCAACATTCGGCCAGATGCAAAGTCGGTCAAGCAACAACAGCGACGCTTCTGCCCGGACATCATTGATGCGATCGAAGCCAAAGTCAACAAACTGATCGCCAGCGGCTTCATTCGTGAGGAACAACATCCTGACTAGGTCGCCAACGTAGTACCGGTCCTCAAGAAGAATGGAAAGATTCGAATCTGCATCGACTTCTGCAATCTGAACGAGGTATGTCCCAAAGATGAATTCCCCCTCCCTATCACAGACATCATGATTGACAACACATGCGGCTTCGAACGCATGTCGTTCATGGATGGTTTCTCGGGGTACAATCAAATCAAGATGTCTCCTCACGAAGAAAAGCACACATCATTCCGAACACCGATTGGCACGTATTGCTACACAGTCATGCCTTTTGGTTTAAAGACTGCTGGCGCCACATATCAAAGAGCCATGAGTATTATCTTCAGAGACCACTTTCGTAAGACAGTGGAGTGCTATGTTGATGACATCGTCGTCAAGAGTCGCTATAAGGGAGACCGCCTGCATGATCTGAGGACATTGTTCGACCTGATGCGAGCACACAACCTAAAGATGAATCCCACAAAATCCTACTTAGGCGTATCCAGCGGAAAATTTCTGGGTTTTATTATTACTGCCCAGGGAATTCATGTAGACCCAGAAAAGACGAAAGCAATTATGGAGATGGATCCCCCGAGAAATCTCCGCGAACTCAGAGGCCTTCAGGAAAGGCTAGCTTACATCAGGAGGTTCATTTCTAACCTCTCCGAATGATGTCGTCCATTCATCCATCTCATGAAGAAAGGTGTCTCAATCGTATGGGATGAAGAATGTCGACGTGCCTTCGACAGCCTCAAAGAATACTTGTCAAACCCTCCAGTCCTGGTGGCCCCGGTTGCTGGAAAACCATTTTTGCTATATGTACGAGCAATGGAGCATTCTCTCGACGCTCTGCTGGCACAACGTAACGATGCAGGCCATGAACAAGCTATATATTACCTCAGCCGAATGAGGATTGTGCCAGAGCACCGGTACACCGTTGTGGAGAAGGAATGCCTCATCCTGGTGTTCGCCATTCAAAAGACGTGGCACTATATCACAGGAAAAATCATACATGTGATCTCACGAGTCAACCCTCTCAGGGTCCTCATGACTAAACCAGGGGCACTCAGCTCCTGCCTCGCCACATGGGCAATATTGCTGTCAACTTATCATATGGTCTCCGTTCCGGAAAAGGCTGTTAAAGGTCAAGCTTTGGCAGACTTTTTAGCAGGTCACCCAGGCTCGGAGTCGTCCAGAGTATATGAAAGAATCCCAGATGAGGTCGCCGACTCATATGTGGCCTCCCATGATGATATATGGCGAATGTTCTTCGACGGTGCTTCGAAAACTGGACCCAAGGGAAATATCGTCGTTGGAGTCGGGGTAGTGTTGATTTCTCCTTCCGGACTGGTGATCAATCGCGCTTACTCCCTTACGGAACCCTGCTCTAACACTGTGGCTGAGTACAACGCTTTGGTCATTGACCTCCAACTTGCAAGAGAACTGGAGGTAAAATATCTTGAAGCATACGGCGATTCGCAGTTAATCGTCAATCAGATCCGAGGTTCGTACGAATTCCGCCACGAAGACATGATCCCCTATCACCAAATAGCGATCAATATTGTTTCGTCATTTGAGAGATTCTTCATCGAACATGTTCCCAGATTCCAAAACATCGAAGCCGATGCCCTAGTAGGCCTTACCGCTTCCCTAGCAGTGTCGAACCATACTCATCATTCGGTGGACGTGATAGGCCACGAACTGGTCTGTCCCAAGAACAACGTTCAGTTCGTGGCGAGTTATTCCGCCCAAACGATCGACGAAGCACCAGACTGGAGACAACCATTCATAGACTTCATAGTCTACGACATCCTGCCCGAGAACCCAAAGGAAGACACTTCCATCAGAAGGCGTTCTCTCAGATTCATCTATGATACAGAGACGAAGATGATGTATCGGCGATCCTACGATGGGTTATTGCTTCGGTGTCTATCAAACGTAGAAGCCAAAGAAGCCGTACGCGAAGCTCATGACGGTATCTGCGGGGCCCATCAGCCTGGCCCTAAATTGTAAGATCATCTTCGCTGAAGGGTGTCACGACCCGCACCCACTGTGAGGGTACGAGGACGTAACAATGCCCAGCCTACGCCGCAGTGTCGACGGTAGAACGCTGTCCTAGGTCACGACATCTAACAATTTAAGGTAATGACAGTTATACTCCCCGAATGGGGGTGACATAACATAAATATAACTCAATCACAGCTAAGGTAGAACAGGAATGAGATAGAAAGATAAGGTAGATAATATCCAGGAATGTAACATCACAGAGATACAAATCCAGAATTCTAAGTGTCTAAAATAATACATCTCAGAATATCTCAAAGTCTAATACAGTAATCCCAAAATAGTAAGACAATCCTAAACTAATGGAAGTAACACCAACTGCTAGCAGGTCCAAGTCACTAGTGATGTCTAATGCTGCACCAAGAGGGATAGACACCAGAGCCTCATCATTCACTGTAAAATTTTCAACAGGTCCAGTCAGGACGGGAACGAGCACATATCTCTCAAAATAGTTCATAGCAGGTTAGGAGTATAAATCATGCAATAGAGTAAAATACAGAAAGTGCTGAAAAGAAAGTATGAGTAAACAGGAGATATTTTATAACTGAAGGTAAATACATGATAGTAGAGACTGTAAGTGGCTACATGATTTAGAGCATAATGGTTATGTAAATGGCTTCGGGGCACATGAATACAAATAAGGAGGCATATTTATACAGCTACTGGGATAGTGTTCACATAACCAATTCTACTCACCCCGCCCCAACCAGTACACAAGGATCCATTCAAGTTACGTTATAACCACATGAATACAACTAAGATACGTGAACTCATGTAATGAGTAGTACATGAGGCACGTGAAAGCACATGAGAACATGTAAAAATATGAACTAGTACGAGTACAAGGAGTACCTGATGCACATGATAAAGTACATGAACATGAAATACCCGATGCACCCGTAGAGGGATAACATCTCAGGAAGGGATCCATATAGTACTAATCCGTGAAGATATGTGTCAGCATTATATAGAGTAATCTAGAGCAAGAATATAATTCAGGTAAGTATGAAAAGATCAGAGAATGTACTCACATGCTATCTGAGTGTCCAAGAGAAATGTACTGTCCGAGGAGTGGTGTCTGGATCCTATTAGAACAGCACAAGTCACAACGAGTCCAGAATGGTAAAATATGCACTACAATGTGTTCTACATGAATCTAGGTTAATCTAGGCCAAAGTCGACTCTTGGTCAACTCTGGTCAACCCTAGAAGTCAAACTAGGTCAACCAAGTCAAACCTAAGTCAAACTAGGCTACACTAGGCTAACTAGTCCATTCTAGGTCTAATAAGACTAAACAAGTCTAAACTAGACTCACTAGCTAAGCGAACACCACCATAGCCATAGGCTAATAGACTAGGCCATGGGCCAATAGGCAATACCACATTCAGTTCCATATCTAAAATAATACACAAGTACAATATGACTATATACTCTAACATAGGAAATCACACATTAGTATATCATGCAATCTCATATAGGAATACACATATAGGCTACCTATGATATATCCCACATCTATATAGGATACATATATACATATATCTATACCATTATACAAATCAACCATGCACTAAATCATATCACAAGGACTATACCTATATTTAAATAATACACAAATTATAATATTAATATAATCTAAAATAGGAATTTATAACATATAGGTTATCTTTATGAAACCACACCTACATTATCTATTAATATATGATATGGTACACACAAGGGCATATAGGTACCCTTAATATCACACATATAAAATATCACATATATACATATATAGGAAAGCTTGTATATATATATAACAAGGCATATATATATACACACACATAGGAAGTGAGGGGGAAGGACATGAGTACATGTGTGTATAATATATCATAAGGGTGTGTGATGAGAGGGGCATAGACTAGAACATGTGTGTGTCAAGTGGGTGATACAGAAACAGTGAATACTTGTGTGGTATCCTAAGAACAGGGTATACCTATACATGTAGAGGAGGGAAGAAGGAAATGTGTGGTGTACTTGTGTGTGTTAGGCATGAGATTACAAGAGTGTGGTGTGTGCTAGGTATCTGAAAAACAGTGAGGACCAAGTGCGATGTCCTGAGACAGTGAGTGTCACAAGGGAAAAACAATGTGAGGTTCACTTGTGAACAGTGAACCAATGTACACTGTTCAAACCTGGAAACAATGAGTGTTCATGTATTTTAAACCTGTGTGTGTGTGTCAATGGGCTAGAGGGTGTGTGATACATGCCATTTCAGTTTACAATTCAAACAGTTAAAGTTAACAGGGAACAACTCAGTAATCAAATACCAATCCCAAACTCGGATTTTCTGAAAAATGAAAAGGAATGAAACCAATGCACAACCTAACCATTATAAACCAATGTCTAAAGCTCAGTTATCATATTATCTATAGCTATGGTTCATAATTATCAATTCCCAATTACAAAGATAAACCTCAGGTTTTGTAAAAAAAAAACCATTCACAAGTTCAACAACTCATTCCCAGGTTTAAAGAAGAATTCAAACTCAATTATATAAAACCAAATGAAGGGGACTGGATAACAGTTTAAGAAGAGGGGAAGAAAATAGTTTTAAAGAGGAACGTAAACAATAGGCTAGAAACAAATCTCAGTTCTTAAAAAAAAATAAAAGAAACCAATCTCTATTAGTTCATCATAACATTTCAGATTTCTCAAACACTCAGATTTTGCATGAACAACCCCCCCCTCTAAAACAATGTTTGCAGTCCCAACACTCAGTTTAAAACAGTCCACAACAGCTACAGTTCAAATACAACCCCAATCAGTTGTGGTCTCAACCAACCCCAGGTCAGTTTGGTCTCATTCTATTTCAGTTCATCAATGAAGGGACCTAATAATCAGTTTAAATAGTTAAACAGTCCGAGGCTTAATGCCAAATGTGAATACATATAAGGAACACAAAAACAGTTTAAACCATTCACCAAAATTCAGTTTTAAAGAAACAGTTTACAAACTGTCCAGGTTAATACCACACTGAGAGAAAACTTATATAATTCAAATGAGACACAAACATGCTATTAACAGTCCAAATTTACTCAGTTTTCAGTCTCCTCACTAAATCCCAGAATTTGAGCCCATATCACATTAAAACAAACCCAAATTTGACACCCTACTAGATAATACATAGGAGAACATATTAGGCTTCTAATATCATGCAATTTACAGTATAGATTAGGTAAAAATTAATGCTGAAACTCATTTTTAAAATCTGGGAATAAACAAGATATAAGGACAGTACACAGTTTTTTGGATAAATGGAAAATGGAAATTTAACAGTCAAAATCAAATTAAATGAGAATTTAGTGGTTGGTAACATGAAAACACAGTGTGTACATGATATGTGATGTGTTTGTGTCCACCAAAAGTGGACACAACGTGTCCGTTCAATCAAAAACCCAAAACAGTAAACACAGGACGCAGACAACACAGTCCTCGTGCACGTGTTCACGTCGCTCGTGTGCACGACACAAAGCGACACAACCCACGAGATTGTGTCCACGTGTCGACCTAGACTAGGGCTAGGGATAGGACATCCTGTCTCGTGTCCAAGTCGCGTGTACACGACACGAGACACGCGTGTCAGTGCCCAAATTGACAGCCGACTGTGCAGTGCACAAATCGGTACACACGTTCGTGCGTGTCCGACACGACACGTGGGGCTCTAAAAATTGGGGAGCCCTGTGTCAGTGTCAGCCCCTAGCTACACGTCAAATTTGGCGTATCGAGGAGCCATGTCCGTGTCGCAATCACGCCCGAGCAGCAGGGTACGCACAGTGCCTGTACACGCACGCGCACGACCACTTGTTCGCGTGTCTGTGTGGACTCGACACGGCACTAAGACACCACAAAACTACAGAAACGTATAAGCGAAACCTAAAAATAATTCCCTATTCAAGCACAATCCAAAAATTCACACGAAATGCCCATTGGGGCATTTTAACAAACACGTGCCAAGTGACACTGATACGTGTCTAGTTTGGACACGAAAGGACACAAAATTCTAGGGTTTCCTATTCCTACTGTTAGGTTAGGGCTAGGGCATTCCTAAAATGATTTTTAACAGATTTTACATGGAGTATACAAGATTTTACCTATTGATGAACAAGCTCTCAAAAAGCCCCAAAGAGAAGGATCCCTCAAATCACCAAAAGCTCTCCAAATTGATTCCTCCCTGTCAAAACTTATTACCAACAGCAAGAACAAAGAATTTAGGTTCTAATGCAATTATTTGAAGGAATTTGGAGAAGAAATGAATTTTCTAGGGATTTACAAGGATGGGGACTCACCTCTTCCAAATGGCAAAGTTTCCTAAAGAGGCAACCCTAATTTTAAGAGCATATAAATAGGGGAGGGCTGACCATAGTGGGCTGGTCAGATTTTCTAGGGTTAGGGCTTGGTTCAATGGGTGTGGGCTATGGGCTATGGGCCATTAAGCCTATTAGTCATAAAATGACTTGTGACTTCACAAGCCATTTCTATATCAACTAGCTCCTAATTTTACCAAATTAATCCCAATGAGTTAATCCTCATGAACTTAAGTCAACCTAGGTTCTCAAATCCTAATCACTTAGTCATGACCTAGGTTAGCCGCTAGATTAGTCTACAAGGTCAACATAAGTCAAGGTCTCTAAAACACCAAAAACAATAATTATAAAAATTACTCAAAAATCATATTAATTATAATAAATCTAAATAATACATAATAATTCCAAATAATTCTCAAAATTTTAAAAATGACCAAAATACCCTCATTTGGAAAACTGGGTGTTACAATCCTACCCACCTTAGAAAAATTTCGTCCTCGAAATTAAGATGATCGTACCCCTTCTAGGTCGAACCCCCACAATCAAGTCTTAGAAACCTATTTAAATCATTCAGTTGGAAAATGTAACCTATGGGGTCATGGTATGTAATATCAGTCTGGGGTCTCATCTAGTTATACCAACATGCTAAAGTACTAGGTAATCACAAGGTATCAAAACATACAACAATATGGTTGGGTGCATCAATTTTCAAAGACTGGCTAAGATATAGGTCAAGGACTCACCTCCAACTAGGTCTGGTGGCTGGAACTCCCTCCCGAAGGCGGAGTCCTGGCTGGGATAAGTACAGCAGGACAGTCTCGCAGCCTGTGTGCAGCTGACCCACATAACAGGCACACTCCTCTTCTCTTCCTACAGATGTCCCACACATGTCCAGGCTTCTTACAGAAGGTGCAGGTAGGCACTCTCTCAGCTGGCCTCTGCTGAACAGGAGTCTGGACTGGTTTAGTTGGTCTAGGCTGATAGTCTGGGTGCTCGCGGGGCTCTGGGTATACACTGCTCCTCGGCCTCTTATAACTAGGTTTCCCTCCTGAATGTACCAAATCCCACAGCAGTTGGATTCTACGACCCTGTTCCTTCAGGATCTCAGCCTGAACTCTCTGTGTCTCCAACACATCCCAGAGAAGTATGGATATCTGAGCTCCGTCAGGAAACAAACCTGCCGAGGGTATGGTATGGGGTACTTCTCCTGGAGGCAGAGGAGGAGATGGGGAAGAACTCTTGGTCTCGGATGAGACTGCAACTCTCTCCTGAGTAACAGGTGGTGGAGGGAAATTTTTTGGTAAGGATGCTAACACCTCCTCGATGGCGGGAGGTGCCACTACCCTTGGGTCAGCCGGAGGGGTCACTACCTCCTGAGCAATAGGAGGTGGAAGCACACTATCAGTATCTGCAGCTGCTCTCAGGCGACAGGCTCGGGTCATGGTTGCCATACTGGAAGGGATAAAAAAAACACAACAATCATTAAGGCTGTACAGCAGTCTACCATCCTATCTGTAAAACTGGTAATTATCAAAAATAAAAATAGCCAACTACTAATCATCTATAAAGAGGTATTATTTTAAGAAAACCAGAACCACAAGTTTAAGAAACGAAAGTCAATAGCATTGAATCCAATCACAATCTAATATATATAGAAGAGAGAGTGTTAGAGGGAAAAGCTATCATTATGTAAAGGTGATGTGGTTAGTGTGAAACATACATGAAAGTGTATAGGAGGATTTGAGTCTCAACTGTAGCTATCAAGTTACACTATTCATGGCATATTGGTTAAGCAGTCTACAAGGCACAAGCTATTTACTCATAACATGCATGGCTAACCATATATATAAGTATATCTATATGGCTACATGAACATATCACAGAGATGAAGGTTAGGTTTTCATGGCAGTTGCGAACATTAGTGTAGAGTGTCAAGTGTACATGGGTTAAAACTTGAATAAAGGGTTCAATCATTCAGTTTTAGTTCAACATTACATATTAATCCGAAATTGAACTACACATTTGAAGGCAATGAAAGAAAAAAAATGTTAGCATGTATTCAGTTTTTTAAAATTTTGGAGAAATTCGAACATCAAAACCAACTCAATGTTTACCACAATCACAACCTAACATGTAGGAGTATGAAACCTAACATTATATATCTACAAACAACAATGTATACGGCTCAAAACATTACAATTTAAAACTACAATTTGAACTAAATACTTAGTATCCAAGGTTAAGGGTTTACTATGTACACAGTCTCAGATTTGACAATTCAACACAAAACTCAACCAATTGCTTTAAGAAAATGAAACCCTGTATATAACATATATGTGTAGTGATGTAAGACAAACTAATAACATGAAATTTAAATTAAATTACGAATTTAATATGGAGAAACAGAGAACTAGTCACTGATACTGCACTATATTAGAATACTAGGATTTGAGAACTTAACATTAATCATATTAACATGCATTTAGATAGGTTGGTAATCAAGTGTAGTATGCATACGTGTCAGGCAAGTATCTGTGTCCACTATATATATATATTAGTGTAATATAAGATATAATGGCAAGAAGGAAACAATAATAAAATCCATTCTGCTTATCTGTTTAAAAGAAGGAACTATTTTGAAACCAGAGTTACAATATCAAATCTAAGTCAAGGTCGAGCAAAATCACCAATTCATTGCATTAAAAAGAATTTATAGCAAGAAGTTATACAATCTTATAATAATAGCTAAGCTACTCCTACTCCTAAGTTATTTAATGATAGGGGTACAATTTATACAACAGAATGGTACGATAGAGATGATATGTTTAAAAACCTTCTCAAGATACAATATGATAATCATATGCGTTTGTCCAAAATCATGTTACTCAGAGTCCTCGCCATGCCAGTAAGTAAGGCTGCGAATAACGATAGATTCCATAACTAGGGTATGCACCTCTACAATCATGTCGTCTAAAAATCTCGCTACGCCGACTAGTATAGTTGCAAGAAATTCCAAATCTCATAACCAAGATACGTACATCCGAAGCCAGGTCTCCATGTTCCGCCACGCCAGCTAATATGGCTGCGATAAACTACAGGTTCCATAATCATGTAGACGTTTTACCATCCCTGTATTTTTGTCAATATATGTTATCAGAAAGTATCGTAACTCAGGCTATAAAATTCATCTCGATAGAAAAACCAAATCAACAACGATCCAACAAATCAAATTCAATAATCAAGGAGTGAGAGCAACAAAACAAGGGAAATGATTCAAATTGAAGTTTTAAATAAGATTCTCAAGGGTCGTCCCAGGAATCTTTCAAGGAATCCTAACTGTGATTGAGTACCCTCAAAATATCCTAATCCTACTGCAGGCTGTAGTGATACTCTAGTTCGGATACCACTACATAAACTCGACCTGCATAGGCCACCACTAAAAATATGTCACGACCCGTGTCACGCCCCGACCCGGAATCACCCGAATTATTGTCCTCGCAGGGGACGTGATGCCACACGAGCATGGAGTTGCGCTCGTGCAAGGCAAGATGACAAGTTCTCAAATGGTTATCTTTTGATTCGATATTTACAACGAAAGGAAACAGAGTATACGAAACAATTCTCTTTATTGATATCTGAAACTGAGATTACAATGGCTTTTGATAGCCTAACAATATATGCCAGATTGGCTACAACACTCAGGTTCTCTCTTGCCCACAAAGGATTTTACCGTTCCATACATCATGCCTTCTATATCTCGGCCGCATCAATCCAGCTGCGTAGTCCGAGCGTCAATGCGATAGCACGCTTCAATGCGCTTCGGCATTCCAAGCCTTAACACGTTCAAGCAACGCTTCGCTGCGAGCAATCCATTCCCTGTATCCTGCATGAAGCTGGTGGAGGATCAGTACGTTCGTCCTCGCATGTACTGATAACAAAGATCATCTTTCCAAACCAACATTTTTAATATTTATGTTGAATCATGCAACTTAGCTTATGATCTTGCTATGTTCTCCTTAGGATCAATTTCATGGCATCTTTGAAAGAGTAAAGCATGTTATCATAGTATTATGTTATCAAATTGAATAGGCAAACAAACAAACAATCTCGTGTTTGATTCGTGGCGTGACTTACCAAGTCGACGCACTCGCCCTTGTACCGACACAAGATGAATACACCGTAATCCTTCCCTGTCATGTTATATGTGCATCTCTGAGCAGGATCTCTATGCGGGACGCATACGCGCCTACACTTTCAACCCATCGTTCCTTAACTACATGAGGGCCGTTGGCGTATCCGCGCCGGAATGGACTAAAGTAGTTCCTTTCTTTTCTCTCCTTCTTTTCTCTCAATTTGGTTGGGCTGCCCGGCGTTTCACGGGTTGGGTCACAATCCCAAAACAACCGAAACGTTCTCGCTGTATACCATCATTTACGGCTTTTCCCATCTAGTTTGATGTGCGCCTATAAAGATTATTCGAATCCCTCCGCGGCCAATCGGTTCCGGGGCGCATCCGGCATTTAACCGTTTGGGGGAAACACTCGTGCACGAGTTATTATCACATTAATCTCGAGCCCATTCCAATCGACCATGCAACGCCCTATCATTCAAGCCATCAAATTCAAACAACCAAACATAGTCTTGAGTCCGAGACTCAGACTTATCATCTCGCGTCACTTTCGTTAACTTTCTGTGTTCTTACGTTTCATACTTCGTTTCAATGGTTCAATGGCATCGTGCCTCAACTCAATGCTCGTCAACCGAACGACCCGAAGGTCTCGAACACCTTTTGAGGTACCATGTCATAGCCGACAGTTCCGCCACATTCATGCCACAACTGTATTCTCTCGCAACGAGGCCATCTTTTATTATCCCGTGCACGTAGGTATGTTTCGACCGTATTTCCAATATTCTATCTAGCATTCCATTTTCGGGGCTTGTGCGCTAGGGCGCTCTCCTATTGTCTTTTAATGTTCTAGCCGTCTAACTTGTGCAACAAAGGCACGGTATGGTTCGTGCACTAAGGCACTCGCCGAGTACAGTTATCCCATGTTCTTACGGCTTGCGCACCGAGGCGCTCGCCTTTGCGATATCCAATGTTCCATAACGACTCGTGCATAGGATGCACATTTTATTTCGATTGTTCTAACTTAGTGTTCGACGCACACTATGATTTATCTCCGATCGGACCACGCCCGTGGCGTCGATAGGTTAACTTTTAGCATACAATGATATATTTGACTTATCGAATGAAGGAGTAAAAAAAAGTTAATCCTCCCACCTTGAGTCGATATGCCTTCATCGTTTCGTCGAGCCGATGCGGCTCGATTCTCTAACTTTGTTGCACGGCTACTCTCCTGACTTAGCCATTCGAGCACTTCGTGCTTCATTGAATTATTCATCCGATTTGTCTTAGCGTGCCCAAGTCTCGGCCCGTCGCAAGGCAACGATTTGATTTCGCGGACCCCTTACTAAATGTTGTAAAAGATCGATCTCTAATATTTTCCCGTCAAAGTATGACCTACACACGAAACCAACTAAAATCAATACTTGCTTCGATTCGGACTTGCGCCTTGGTCGATTCGATTTCTTTGAATCTTGGAGCCGATTCAACGCACACATCCTTCGGGGCAACGCGGTACTTCGCATCGATTCACTCGATGCATTCTTCGGGACAAGGCAACTCTTCGCATCGACTTAGTTTAATGCATTACTCGGGTCGACGTAACTCTCGTATCGACTTAGTTCGATGCATTACTCGGGTCGACGTAACTCTCGTATCGTTTTGCATCGATACATTCCTTTGGGTCAACGCGACTCGCTGAGTCAACGTTTCAGCGTAATGCGCCGTACGGAGCGAGGCATTACAGAATATACCACTCAAAACAAGGTTCGTCCTCGAACCAAAACCAATACTCCGACTAAGTGTTTTATAGATCGTTTCACGATCTCGCCCGACAAATAATGTTCGATTTCATAATATCTCGTAAGCCTTTTCACTAGCATTTCAAAGTCATCCCTGCAGCTCAATTTGAATTTGGATACAACTCGATTTAGATTTATACTTATATTCAAGGCATCCCGAAGATATATGTATTTTGACCAAGCCCAGTCGTAGCAAATTGGAATAAAGCTGACAGGTAAATTTCAATCCTATGCTTGCAATCTCGTACTCTCGATCGGACTTATCCATAGTACTTGTTCTCGCAATTTCATTGCATAACACTATGCGATTCAAAATCGCCTTTCTCATTTTGTATGTTTCATATGGACTACCAACTCTATGCGTCGCGTCAAGCCGTCGCGCATCCGATCGCAACGATCCTTTGCAATACCTTGCGTTCGATATCGCCACCCAACTATTTTCGAAGTCTCGCTTGCAACTTGTCTCGATACGATTTTCTTTGTTGACTTACAAATGCATCAACATTCAGGGCTACGCCCGCTAGGTTACTCACATAGTCCCCGTGCTTAGATTCTTCCAACGCAAGTTTAAATTGACATTACACAAAGGCCACAATCTATCCGACACGAAAGTTTACATCAAGGCGACGGCACATCAAGGCAACGATCGCCTTAGCATGAAGGTCTTTACGACGCGTCTTACATCCAATTCCCTAACGAGTAGGAATTCACTAGCTAAGTTCCCAACTTATCCATCTCGCAACATCGAACATAATTTCGATTCACGTAAGCTCAATTGTAAGGTGAATCCGAATATAACGACATGACTCGTAAGCCATTTCCTTATCGTTCCCCCCTTGTGCATAGCACGTTTCTCGCAATCGCCTAGACTTATCGTCAACATATACCGTTTTATATTTGTTATCGGTGCAATCCTATATGCGATATCGTATGGGTCATCTTACGGTCTGCAGCATTCAATTTGATTTGGCGGTCAAGTCTTCTAGGGTCAGCTGCCCCGAAGCTACGCTCGATAATTGTGGATCATCACCGAAGGACAGTTTACTACGAACCATTTTATATCTTATTTCGGAGCCAAATCACGTTCCGACGATTCAATCGGACTAACCCAAATCTGTGCACAACCATTTCTATCGGCGCAACTGATGCGCAACTATCCTCCGAGTCAAGTCATGCACTACCGTCGATGATTTCGCAATTTATGAAACATCTACTCGTATCGAATTCGAGTCTATCTCTTTCGCAGGTCGACACACGAGAGGCTATACACATCGAGCCATTGTCGATGATTTATAGTCTCGCCCTGATCAATCATAAAATTTACGATCAACCAAGTTCGTTCGTTCTCGTATCGTTACTTACAAAAATTTTGATAGCGCAAGGCGTAATCCATTTTGTATTCTCACATCGCTTACGTTTTCTTACATATCGATCTCGATACGTAGTATCCATTTCGATAACGTAAGGGTCAACTTTGAATCCGTTTCAACGTCAACTTAACTCGCATTGCATACTTCCAAGTTTGCAACAAACTTTTCCACACGCATCAACTTGTTTTCCGATTCGCTGCATCCCGCTATACTTTGATCGCGTAACCGAGTTACCTATTATCCAACATCGTGGCCTCGAGTTATACGATCTCGTCCTCTAAGTTTCGTGCGTTTTTCAGTCGTACACAAATGAGTTTCGCCGTAACGTAACCAACTATTTCTTAGGCACGATTACCCGCGTCAACCAACTCTTCATCGAAGTCGCACATCGTGCGATTCGATTTCAATTCGCATCGCCCAACATTTCTATCAAAATTGCAAGTCGTGCGATTCGATTCGCCTTACCCAATATTTCTACCGAGATCGCAAGTCGTGCGATTCGATTCGCCTAGCCCAATATTTCTATCAAGACCGCATGTCGAGCGACTCAATTGTAAGCTCGAGTTTTCCCTTTCCTGTCGATCCGATTATTGCATCAAAGGCATAATCTTTTCGCTAGTCTCGGTCGTCCGACCAACTTATAACTTTTGTCCGACGTATCGTTCATCGATACGAGTATCGCCTTATCGTCCCAACCGATTTTCGAAGAACACTTGCACCAACATACTGTCATACAAATTTTTAATCGAATCTCGGTAATCCCCCGTCCGTTGCGGACAAACCTTTCGTAATTCTCACAACGCGTCGATGCAACTTCTCGCACGAGTGTTATACCATATACCACTCGAAATCGAGTTATTCATCGCCTACGTGGTATGGCATATACCACTCGGAATCAAGCCATTTCCCTCGCATTATACTTAGTATAGACCAACGATCTCTTTCGACTCACGATTTTCGCAGTGATCGTGCTTGATCACAACCGTAACTTTGATTCTATCAAATCCGACGCAACTCGGTCAATGTTCTCGTTTGCCAACATAAGTTTGGCGTGCAACTGAACGACGCGTTCTATCGATTTCCAATTTCGATTCTTTCTTTACGTTGCATCTCGTGCAACAATTTATTTAGACAAACGTCGCACCCTGTATAACAATTTTACTTTCGATACGCGTTGCACATCGTGCTACAATTTATCTCCGACATTTTATTTTACTTTGTATAACGATTCATTTCCAATCTCCTTTGCACTTTGTGCAACGATTAATTTGATATGTGTTGCACCACGTGCAATGATTTTTACTTCCAATACGCGTTGCACATCGTGCAACGATTATTTTCGACATTTACTGCACCTCGTTCTACGATTTACTCTCGACTTTCCAAGTCAATGCTTAATCCGTTTAACACATTCGCTATTGGCTTATCACTTCTCACTTTCATTTTACCGCATATTCACATTAACTCGTTGCACATCGTGCATCATTTTATTTCTCATTCAACATGTTACGTTGCGACAATATCTCAAATCGTATCTCACAATTTATTACGCTTGCAGCAACTAACATTTTTAGGGCTTGTTGCATTCAATGCAATATACCCATTGCAACTTTTCTTAGCAAACATCATGAAATTTCCAAAACACATACGGCAAAATTTCATGATTTGTATTAGACTTATTGTATGGAACATCCAGTGCGGCATTGAGTAGAGTCAAGAGTGATATCAAGTGGTGGTGGGCAACTTTTTGATTTGAATGAAGCGAGCGTCCAGAGGAAATTGAGCCTAGAGCTCTGATACCAATTTGTCATGCCTCGACCCGGAATTACCCGAATCATCGTCCTCGCAGGGGACGTGATGCCGCACGAGCCTGGAGTTGCGCTCGTGCAAGGCAAGATGACAAGTTCTTAAATGGTTATCTTTTGATTTGATATTTACAACGAAAGAAAACAGAGTATACGAAACAATTCTCTTTATTGATATCTGAAACTGATATTACAATGGCTTTTGATAGCCTAACAATATATGCCAGATTGGCTACAACACTCAGGTTCTCTCTTGCCCATAAAGGATTTCACCGTTCCATACATTATGCCTTCTATATCTCGGCCGCATCAATCCAGCTGCGTAGTTCGAGCGTCAATGCGATAGCACGCTTCAATGCGCTTCGGCATTCCAAGCCTTAACACGTTCAAGCAACGCTTCGCCGCGAGCAATCCATTCCCTGCACCCTGCATGAAGCTGGTGGGGGATCAGTACGTTCGTCCTCGCATGTACTGATAACAAAGATCATCTTTTCAAACCAACATTTTTAATATTTACTTGAATCATGCAACTTAGCTTATGATCTTGCTATGTTCTCCTTAGGGTCAATTTTATGGCATCTTTGAAAGCGTAAAGCATGTTATCATAGTATCATGTTATCAAATTGAATAGGCAAACAAACAAGCAATCTCGTGTTTGATTCGTGGTGCGACTTACCAAGTCGACGTACTCGCCCTTGCACCGACGCAAGGTGAATAAGCCGTAATCCTTCCCTGTCATGTTATATGTGCATCTCTAAGCAGGATCTCTATACGGGACGCATACGCGCCTACACTTTCAACCCATCGTTCATTAACTATATGAGGGCCGTTGGCGTATCCGCGCTGGAATGGACTAAAGGAGTTCCTTTGTTTTCTCACCTTCTTTTCTCTCAATTTGGTTGGGCTGCCCGGCGTTTCACGGGTTGGGTCACAATCCCAAAACAACCGAAACGTTCCCGCTGTATACCATCATTTGCGGCTTTTCCCATCTAGTTTGATGTGCGCCTACAAAGATTATTCGAATCCCTCCGCGGCCAATCGGTTCCGGGGCACATCCGGCATTTAACCGTTTGGGGGAAACACTCGTGTACGAGTTATTATCACATTAATCTCGAGCCCATTCCAATCGACCATGCAACGCCCTATTATTCAAGCCATCAAATTCAAACAACCATACATAGTTTTGAGTCCGAGACTCAGACTTATCATCTCGCGTCACTTCCGTTAACTTTCTGTGTTCTTACGTTTCATACTTCATTTCAATTGTTCAATGGCATCGTGCCTCAACTCAATGCTCGTCAACCGAACGACCCGAAGGTCTCAAACACCTTTCGAGGCACCATGTCATAGCCGACAGTTCTGCCACATTCATGCCATAACTGTATTCTCTCGCAACGAGGCCATCTTTTATTGTCCCGTGCACGTAGGCACGTTTCGAGCATATTTCCAATGTTCTATCTTAGCATTCCATTTTCGGGGCTTGCGCGCTAGGGCGCTTGCCTATTGTCTTTCAATGTTCTAGCCGTCTAACTCATGCAACAAAGGCACGGTATGGTTCGTGCACTAAGGCACTCGCCGAGTACAGTTATCCCATGTTCTTACGGTTTGCACACCGAGGCGCCCGCCTTTACGATATCCAATGTTCCATAACGACTCGTGCATAGGATGCACGTTTTATTTCGATTGTTCTAACTTAGTGTTCGACGCACACTATGATTTATCTCCGATCGGACCACGCCCGTGGCGTCGATAGGTTAACTTTTAGCATACAATGATATATTTGACTTATCGAATGAAGGAGTAAAAAGAAGTCAATCCTCCCACCTTGAGTCGATACGCCTTCGTCATTTCGTCGAGCCAATGCGGCTCGATTCTCTAACTTTGTTGCACGGCCACTCTCCTGACTTAGCCATTTAAGCACTTCGTGCTTCATTGAATTATTCATCCAATTTGTCTTAGCGTGCCCAAGTCTCGGCCCGTCGCAAGGCAACGATTTGATTTTGCGGACCCCTTACTAAATATTGCAAAAGATCGACCTCTAATATTTTTCCATCAAAGTATGACCTGCACACGAAACCAACTAAAATCAATACTTGCTTCGATTCGGACTTGCGCCTTGGTCGATTCGATTTCTTAGAATCTTCGAGCCGATTCAACGCACTCATCCTTCGGGGCAACGCGGCGCTTCGCATCGATTCACTCGATGCATTCTTCGAGACAAGGCAACTCTTCGCATCGACTTAGTTCGATGCATTACTCGGGTCGACGAAACTCTCGTATCGACTTAGTTCGATGCATAACTCGGGTCGACGTAACTCTCGTATCTTTTTGCATCGATACATTCCTTTGGGTCAACGCGACTCGCTGAGTCAACGTTTCAGCGTAATGCGCCGTGCGGAGCGGGGCATTACAACCCGCAACCACTGTGAGGCTACGAGGACGTAACAATGCCCAGCTGTAAGCCTCCCTAATTTTCTACTAATTTTTTTTATTTAAAATATAATTTTGTATTTATTCTTGTATTTTTGTATCTATACGAGTTCGCATGTTTGCGTAGCATGCGAGATTTGCATTCAAGTACGAATATGCGTCGAGCTACACATTTTAGAAAAATATTTTTATTATAAATTTATTTTATATATGAAAGTACATGAAAAATAATATGTGATAAATATTTTTATTTTGTATAAAAAGGGTTATTTTAAAATGAGTAGTGGATTGGAAAATATTGGTTTGTATAAAATATATTCTACATATTTGCGAAATTTGGCAATTATTTATTAATCTATTTTGGCATTTACAAAAGCTATTTTATAAATTAATATTTAAGTAATTACCATGATTTTTGAAATTAATTAATATTATATTTTAATAATTATGAAAAAGAGTTTTAAAATTTTTGTTTGTTAATATTTGAATTAGGGTGATAATTTAAACTTGGAAAAGATTTTATTTTAAATTAAATATAGTAATCTAGATTGATTTGAATTAGATTGCTAATATTTTAATTTGATTTAAATTAAAAGATGGAATTATCCATCGAGATTTAAAAATCCTAGTCCTTATCTAACTGGGAATTCCCACATCCTATAAATAGGCAGGTACTCCTCCAATTTCTCTGCAACCCAATGTGCACCGTGTCTGTGCCTCCCATCCACTATATTTTCCCCTTTACAAATACAATACTTTTCGTTCCGTATCCGACAAATCCCGGATACCCCGTCCGTGTCTCGCAGGACACGACGGTTCTGCCAATCACCAACACCACCCAAATCGTGTCCCCGTGTCTGTGTCGTCGTTCAACCCGATCAACCTTCCCATCACCTTCCTCGCCGTAACCAACCACAACCCTTCCCGCATAGGCCATCACCGCCACCATCATCTTCGTCATCAACCCAACCCCCATCAACCGAATCCGCCGGAAACCCACCAGCAACTACCACAGCACACCCGCTCCCAGCCACCAGAACCGCCACCCCTCCTCGGCCGCCTTGGCCGTCCCCCAAAACCCACAAAACACCATCACCCTTCCACCATCGCCACCATGATCACCGCCCTCACCAACGACCTCCCCCATCGCGTCCGAACCACCACAGAAAGGAGGAGGAGGAGGAGGAGAAACCGACTCACCTTTCGTCGCACCGTCTCCACTAGTGGACGGCCGAGCGCGCACAGTCGCCCTGGCCTCCTCTCTCCGCCGAGTGCTGCGCCAAACCACCGCGAGCTTCGCCTCTGTCTCACCGCCTCCGTCGATCTCCTCCCACCGGTGCCCATCCGCCGGTGAGTCCACAGTGTCGCCGCCACCCAGATCTGACCTCGTCTCCATCAGAACACCGGCACGCGACCGCCCCATCCGCTCCGCTCCGGCCGGCGCCGACCGCCGAGCGTCCGCGAGCCCCGATCTCCTCGCCGGATCCGCTCCTCCACCAGATCGAGCCTCCGGAGAACCCCCAACTCCTCTTCCGGCTGCCGACGCGCCGGAGAACCCCCATCCATCACCGCCTCCCGCTCCATCTTCCGCCGAAGACCCACTCGATCGCACGCCGTCCGCCGCCGTCTGCTCGAGCCACCGCCACCGCACAGCCGCCTCCAGGGCAGCGCGCCCCCGACGCCGACGCTGCTGCATCCAGCGCGCCGACCCGGCGCTGGCCGCAGAGCGCTCCGCCGCCAACGACGGTGAGTAAACCCCTTTATTTTTTTTTCTTTCACTCTTAACTCTCTATCTCGAACATATTTGGGGGGGGAGCATTTGTTCTGTGGGCTGATCCCACTGTTATTATTACTATTATTATTATATTTTATATTATTATTATTATTATTATTATTATTAATTTTATTGTTATTATTATTATTATATTTTGATATAGTTTATAATGGTTGACAATAGATAAATGTTAGCATTTTCATATATATGTTGTTAATATTTTCGTGTAGTACTATTGTTACCAATACCATGTATATGATAAGTAATAATTGTGACAAAATAGAGTTTTGGGTTGCCTATATTTTCAATGGGGTTTTGAAGCATATAAATATTATTGTAATATTTTGTTAAATTGAAATATAGTTTTATTATAAAATGATTTGCTAGAATCCAAAGTATTATCTAAAAATGTTTTGACCACTAAAGTGTAGTTTCCAAAAATATAAAAATAAATCCCTAAGAAACCTTTTGTTATTTACCTAAAAGCAGTTAAACTAATAAAACATAGTGTTACCTAGAAAAGCCTATTTTTGATAAACTTAGAGTATTTTTGCATAAAATGATTTTTTGATTTTTAAGTATCTCCTAAAACATTTTTTTACTAATAAAATAATAAAAATCTAGTTTTCAATTGTTATAAATATTTTCTAAGAATAATTGAAGTATTACCCTCTACAAATTCTTCCTCTTTATTATCATAAATTATGACTAACGACACGCTCCTATTTTCTTGCGACTTCGGACCTCTACACATCGACCATGGCTAGTGGACAAGCAGGACTTGTCGGCAACATCGCACCACCAGGCGACACCCCAGGCAAGATATCTTGCCATTATACTGTTTATATTCAGTCTGCATTTTATTTACATATCACTGTTCATTTATTTTTACTTCTTGGTTACTGTCTGCTCAGTGATATTAGTAGTATCTTGTTATTTACCTTTGATTGCATATGGACTTAGAGTTAAAGGACTACCATTAGCTTAGTGCATTGCATAAAACCTTGACACAGTTGTACCACGAGGATGTGTGAGATGAGTATCATGTAGAGGTTCTTGTGTGTGGGCTGATCCCCCATGTGCATGCGTTAGGACTAACTGCTAATAGAGGCGTGTTAGGAGACTTAGCAGTTAGTAGAGGTACATGGTCGTGGATACGACTTGGTAGGGACAATTGGGCGGGAAGGACAATACCTAACGTATGGGCTTCGATTGCACTTCCCTTGTAACCCGGAAGCTCCGCTGGAGATACGGGTATGAGCCTCTCAGGTTGGCTACTGTCGTTTTTCAACGTCATGCTCTCGGTCACTGGTGCCCAAGAGGGGACTATACCAGATCCCATTTACAGCCAGGGCTCATGCGTCGAAGGATTGTTTCTCAAATGCATGTTCACTTTAGCTTGGTTAGATTACCTTTTAGTGTCTTGTCACTTTCTTTGATCGTGGCATATTTTATATTCAGTATTTATATGGCATGTTGATGTATCTTGTTACGTCCATCTGAGGACCTGGTTATCTCGCTAGGTGTGTGTTTCGTGATATCTTGCAGGTGCTCTAGCTAAGGCCATTCCATCCTTCGTGGTGATTGCTCTTGGACACGCCATTACTCTCGCTTGCTAAATTCTTTCCTTGTATATTTTTCCATATTTAATCTGGTTGGTAGTGGACCTTGTCTCCGCCCAACTATTGTGTACATGACAAATTCATAGTTACTTTTATATCATATTTATCTTTGTGAATGAGATTTAGTATCTTGGTTACTATATTTTACAGCTTATGTATATATACGAGGGTCCATATACTTCGTATGTATACAGCTGGCATGATTGCGTTCTAGTCCTACGTATTTTGGGACTGGGGCGTTACATGTTTTTGTGGTGGCCCATGCAGGTCAAGTTTGCCGTTTCGGTTAAATGGCTGTACCGAACGGGCCTGCAGTATAGGATTAGAGTTTAGAATCTCATTCACGTACTTGACTTCCTTCCTTGACTTCAAATTTTGAACTCTCGTTCGACCTCCTTGATTTGCATCTTGCTTGACTCCTTCCACCGTAAATTCTTAGTTTTGTGGGTTAGTAAGATGACTATACTAGTATATGCCCATAGGTTAAACACATGGCTAGATGGATTGTAGTTGGCAATTAGTATGCATTGGAATTTCATTTGAGTTACAAAGGAATTTATTTTTCTAGAAAGTATGATTTTAAGGATTAGTTAATTTCAAGTTGGGTAGTAGCATATTACCGCCTTGAATGGATAGTTGGAATTCTATTTTGCTATTACAAGGTGGTATACACAAGAGGACAGCTAGATCGCGAAAACAAATTTATGATTTATGATTTTTTGTGAAATAGTTTATGATTTGTGGGCAATTGCAAAATGGTTTATGATTTATTGGGATATAAAACCATTTGAGAAACAACTTTAAATTGTGACACATGATTTACGATTAAGTTCAAGTTTGGATTGTAAAAGTTTACCCCAAAAATTATGAAAGAGTTTTAAAATATGGAGGGTTTATAAAAGTATGGTTTATTAGAGAGCTTGAGGTTTTAAATTAAGTCGCACGATTTTTAAGTTTATTTAATTTTGGGTTTGAAGAGATGAAGGTAAAAAGTTTTGCTTAAAATATTTTGGAAGATAGGAAATCAACTTGATGGAAAAATTCAAATTTCAAATTTTGTCCTATGATCTATGATTTATAGAGTTATTTAAATTTTGAGTTTAAAGCCTTGATTATGGATATTTAAATTTGGAAAAAAAATGATAAAACTTGGCAGTCTAAGATAATTGGTAATTGTGGCGGAGTATCTTAGAATTTATTGAAAAATTTCGAGAAACTTGAAAATTTGATTAGATCATATTGATAGAGGGCCAAGAAGCAAGTAAGATCACCCTAGTGAGATGGAAGTATTCCACATTAGATTGCCATGCCACCTATGATTATGATATTGCATATACACAAGTGTAATTAGTCATCGACCAAACCGATGAACATATCTTTGACTTACTCGACCTTTCCTCAAATCTAGATCATTGTTCATGACCATCTAATTGTTTGAAACTAGAAATGATTAGAACCATCCACTGACCATCTAGGAGACTATTTTCTCTCTAGAAACTGTGCTCTAACTTATTTTACCTTGATCTACGAGAATTCCTATTTATCTTTATTTTGTGCTTTAACTGGATCCATCTTATTTGTGCATTAATTAGTACGTTATAAAAACCCACTTTCTATTTTTGATCACTCGGCGTTCCCTATCATGACTTTGATATTTGGAGCACAACACTAGACCTTTTCTTCCATCAAGTTTCACATGCAAGACCTAGACGAGCTCACCTTCATGTAGGTATATCATGTTCCACTAAAACACGTCCCCTTGTACTCTATTTTTATGGTACGACTTTCAGGCCATGAAAACTCAACTATAACCTATACCATGGTACCGGTATACTTTTGACTATATAGTTGGGCTCGATTTTGACTCAAATCTATGGCCCGATTATGATCTACTAATCCGTTAAATTTTTAACTTGCTTTTTATCTTGACTGCTTAACTCTTGTCATTATTTTCATGTTTCTCTCGATTCACTTTGACACATAACATTTTTCTTTCGCTCGTTGCAACCCTTACCCTTCTTCTTCCAATTAAATTGCTTTGCTATAATTTCCCCGTTGTTTATGCAACCTTGTTCCTTGTTTGATTCCCTTATGCGAAATGAAATATGATCATGACAATCTTGGATTTGTAGAGGTGAGATTGGAGAAACTTACAACATGGATAAATAAGGTAGATGGGTAAGATAACTACGAGATTATGAGCTCTAGGTGGGACATAAATGGAAGTGTGCAATAAATCCAAATAGATGAAGTAAGGAATGATATATTGTGTTTGATGAAACACTCAAGGATAAAGGGACTTTTCGAATTTCAAAATTTGTTTGAGATAAATAAATATCGAGTGAAGAATCTTCTAAAGTACTGAAACCAAGTTTATATATAATTTATGGATGCAAATTTTTTATAAAGACAATGTTGACGGTACGACGATATTATTTTTCAAGGGATAACAAATTGTTGAAGAAAGAAACCTTACATTTTAAGGCATGAAAATTTAGATGATTATGAATATGAAGTTACGATGAATTTCATTGATACCATCAAAAATAGAAAATTACTGAATTCGAATTTTCAAGAGAGACTAATAAACATTATAGGAAATTTTCGGTTATGATTGAATTGTGAAGGTATAATGCTAGTTTTTGATCTTTATCGAACATTAAAGACGGACTATTTTGGTATCTATGGATGCATGGCACATTGACCAATAAATACGAATTTGCAGTAAGGAGATTTTAACTTTCACTTGGGACAAATTGGTTGAAGGTTTGGAATTTTAATTTTAGAGGGATTATAACTTGGGAGATTTTGGAATTCAAATTGAGAACTATTTTATGACGAGATAGAAGAAGTTAGAATACAATTATAATCATATTGATTTTTGGTAACGGGACGTGGTACGAAAGAAATTTTGGAAAGAACGATTTATGCTAAGAGAGATTTCATGAATATTGACGATATCAAGGATTAAGGAGTTTATTACCTACTTATGAGGTTGTTTTTTTTAGGTTAATGTTAAGGTTGATCGAACTTAGTCATTGAATGATTGTCATGATCGAAATCTAAAACCATCGAATTTTAAGTCGATCAAATGATGCCATTGAAGTGTCGCTCACCATTCCGTCAAATATTTTGCGTTCTCGTCTAAAGAAGATTTCGTACTTTCGTTTGAATAAAATTCTTTCTATCCCCTCGACCCTACCTACCCTATCTATCCCTAAATTTCGAGGACGAAATTCTTTTAAGTTGGGTAGGATGTAAGCCCCCCTAATTTTCTACTAATTGTTTTTTTATTTAAAATATATTTTTGTATTTATTCTTGTATTTTCGTATCTATACGAGTTCGCATCTTTGCGTAGCATGCGAGATTTGCATTCAAGTGCGAATATGCGTCGAGCTACACATTTTAGAAAAATATTTTTATTATAAATTTATTTTATATATGAAAGTACATGAAAAATAATATGTGATAAATATTTTTATTTTGTATAAAAAGGGTTATTTTAAAATGAGTAGTGGATTGGAAAATATTGGTTTGTATAAAATATATTCTACATATTTGCAAAATTTGGCAATTGTTTATTAATCTATTTTGGCATTTACAAAAGCTATTTTATAAATTAATATTTAAGTAATTACCTTGATTTTCAAAATTAATTAATATTATATTTTAATAATTATGAAAAAGAGTTTTAAAATTTTCGTTTGTTAATATTTGAATTAGGGTGATAATTTAAACTTGGAAAAGAATTTATTTTAAATTAAATATAGTAATCTAGATTGATTTGAATTAGATTGCTAATATTTTAATTCGATTTAAATTAAAAGATGGAATTATCCATCGAGATTTAAACAAATCCTCGTCCTTATCTAACTGGGAATTCCCACATCCTATAAATAGGCAGGTACTCCTCCAATTTCTCCGCAACCCAATGTGCACCGTGTCTGTGCCTCCCATCCACTATATTTTCCCCTTTACAAATATAATACTTTTCGTTCCGTATCCGACAAATCCCGGATACCCCGTCCGTGTCTCGCATGACACGACGGTTCTGCCAATCACCAACACCACCCAAATCGTGTCCCCGTGTCTGTGTCCTCGTTCAACCCGATCAACCTCCCCATCACCTTCCTCGCCGTAACCAACCACAACCCTTCCCGCATAGGCCATCACCGCCACCATCATCTTCGTCATCAACCCAACCCCCATCAACCGAATCCGCCGAAAACCCACCAGCAACCACCACAGCACACCCGCTCCCAGCCACCAGAACCGCCACCCGTCCTCCTCGGCCACCTTGGCCGTCCCCCAAAACCCACAAAACACCATCACCCTTCCACCATCGCCACCATGATCACCGCCCTCACCGACGACCTCCCACATCGCGTCCGAACCACCACAGAAAGGAGGAGGAGGAGGAGGAGAAACCGACTCACCTTCCGTCGTGCCGCCTCCACCAGTAGACGGCCGAGCGCGCACAGCCGCCCTGGCCTCCTCTCTCCACCAGCATGCGTCCCTGCAGCCATGCATCCAAATCATGCATGCGCCTCAAAAGCCATGCGCCTCAGACTGCTCTCTGATCCCAAAAGACAAAAGGAAAGTCGCCTGCATGCACCTCAAAAGCCATGCGCCCCGAACGGTTTATAACTCCTAAAGGTTATGAGCCGCAGCCTCCTCATACGTCCAATCCAAGGCGCAGCTCACCAGATCACTTTTCCCCACCAAATCCGAGATCTCCGAGCCATGAGTCGACGACACGTGTCCTTTGACTCAACTCATCCAAGATTTCAGCAACAGAAAGATCTTCTCCTCTGCTACGTGCCGGCTCACAATAGCAGTATGAAGAATTCTACCACTCGATTAGGGCGCATCATCCACATCCTCCATCAGCAATCTCCACGTGGCGTCCCCATGCACCAGCGCATCTTACATGTGCGCATGAGCAGCCAACCTGCCCAGCTATAAATAGAGGGATCATTTCCTTCTCACACACACAACGAACAAATAGAGAATCACCAGAGAGGCAGATACAGACACTCAACATCTTCCTCCTCTCATCAAGCTCCAGCACCCAGAGCAATCCAAACCTTCAGAGAACCGATAACCGCGTCAGCTCGTCAACGGAGTCAACGCATTACCACTCGCTCCATTGGCACAAGGAACCCAGATTAAACAAAAGTTTACTCCTAGGACTATATCTAAGTCCTATATTGTAATACTGTTCTGTTTGTGTGAAAATTTTTAATCAAACAATTTTAATGGCAAACAAGCTGGCGACTCTGCTTGGGACTTCTTTCTCCTTCTCCGAGAAAGTCGTGTCACAAGTCGACGACATGAATGTGGACTCCTCCCACAAGACGCTGGTCGTGCGCCTCAATCAACAGGCGTACGAGGAGTTCATTTCTGAAGGAAGTACGAGTCCTTCGAAGTGGCTGCCGAAGCCGAAGAAGACCCGCCAAGTCTGGGTGTGCAAGGTCGACACCTCGGGCAGCACCAATGAAGGGAATGCGCCAATCCAGCCTTTCCTTCCTACTGACGTTCTCAGCAACCAAGGTGCGTCCGCTGATGCAGCGCATCTCTCGGAGAAGCGTGCGGCTGACCACGTTCCCCAGCCATCTCTCTTTCAGGCGAGGAAGATACATCGACGGAGCAGGGGCACAGCCAATGCCCCGCACATCACCTCTGATGTGCCATAAAAAGCCTTTATCTTTAACAGACTCACTCGCTGTAATGGCGAGGAGAATTTGGATGCTGAGTACTATGCGCCCCAGCGGGCTAGTACGAAGAAATCCAAGGCGGCACGGGCCATGCGCCACAAACGTGCTTTGCCAGCAGCAAGCCAAAAGCATGCTCTCATAATCATGCGCACTGCTGATGGCAAGCTGTACAAGGTCGACTCAGGTGCTTCTGTACCAAAAATGAGCCGACCTTCAAAGTCCTCATCTCACTTGGGTGCATCTATTGCGTGTACAACCAAGTCGAGTGAGGCAAATTCAGTGGTCTTGAACTCCCGCGCCTCCTCTGGCTGTGCGTCTGCGGTCCGTTCAAGTCACTTCAAATGTTGTGGTTCCTCCACTACTGATCGGGATGCCTGTTTGGTATTAGATCAGGGGGTACAGCACTCACTTGACCACCCCGGCGTTTGGCCTTGCCATACGCCTGAAGGAAGGTGGCACTCTCCTCCAACGACCTGCGCAACGTGATCACTCACAAGCGTCGGTCAGGAGAGTCGACCAACAAGCACGATGCGCCTCTCACGGGGCATACTTGTGCGATGGTCACCATCAACTGCTGTTGCAAGGCGGCATTACCACCAAGGCAGTCAGTCTTCCAGCGGCTGCAATCATCGACACCCCTCCGACATCGCCTTGGGATGAAGGTGTCAACCGAAGAGGAGCCAAGGGTCGCTTCATGCAACGTGATCTCCAACTCCTTGTCAGTCCGGAAGACGACTGATAATTCCTCATCCTCATCCAAAAGCCAGCCGAGGAAAACCAAGGCAGCTGTCTCATCCTCCGGGGTGTTCGAAGGCACTCGGTCGAGGAAGAAGTTCTTGGAGAAAGCTGGGGTAGTCAGACCCTTGTTGAGCCTCCTTCCGAAGATGAAGGTGTCCAATGCACAGCTGCGACGGATCTTCATCCTCGAGGTGAAGTCAGCCTCCCAGAAGTCCCTCAAAATAAGGATGTCCCCCAGAACACAGATGGGGGTAGTTCCGAAGACGAAGAGGCCCTTCAAGACGGAGCTGAGGGTAATCAGGCCCTTATAGATGCGCTAGTCGAGAATGACCTCCAAAACGTGGCTGGGGGTGGCCAAGATGAAACTCCAGGAGAGGCGACTCCCCTACATGAGAGTGAGGCCGAGAGCGAAGCCTCAACCAATCCATCCACTCCCAGCCGTGTCATGACAGTATACATGGCTGGGGGTAATTTCGAGTCTGATGCGCCGCCGTGCAGGACATCATCCAGCACATAGACACATTAGAGGGAGGACTCAAAACCCTTTCTTCCTCTATGCAAACACTGACTCAAGCAGTATTTGAGATACGGTCGGCCTTGACCAGAACACCTTCTATCGGTCCCGGCCCGGGGGCCAATGGAGAGTCCAGTGTACCCCTTCAATGGGTATCCTCGGATATGGATCGCCGAGAAGCACCTCGGACGTCGGAGCCCTCCAACGCTCAACTCCAGGTGGTACCACCTTTCCCGACTCCCAGCTCCACGGAGGATGTGGTCGAAATGATCAAGGACTTGCGGGACCGCTTTGAGTCCAAGAACAGGCAAGAGGAGCGCCAGAAGATGGGCATCCCCCAACCTTATCCCCTCGAGTGGAACAAGGTGGTTTATCCTCCAAAGTATAAACCACAAACGCTGACGCCGTACGATGGGAAGGACTCTTCGCGTTGCTACCTGACGTATTTTCAGTCTCAAATGGGACATCTTCCGAAGGAGGACGCGCTCCTCACTGGCATATTTATTGGAGCATTGAAGGGAGTGGCGTATGACTGGTACTGCAGCCTACCCGACAATTCCATATCGTCCTTCGACGACTTGACGCGCCTCTTCCTCGACCGCTTCTACGACGGCGGGAAGGACATGAAAATGACGTCCCTCATAGAGATACGCCAGAAGGAGAAGGAAACGGTTCGGGTGTTCATCGAACGCTTCCGACAGGCTTGCTTCAGACTACCTCCAGGCATGCCAGAATATGCGCTTCTCTCCTCTTGCAGCATGAACATGTTGCCGGCAGTCAAACTCTGGCTCAATTCTACCCCTGCTCCCGACTGGAGCTCCCTGATCATCGAAGCTGAAGCCGCAGAAAAGAAGGCGGCCAATGCACGTCTTCTGGGGGTCAGCTTCCCTGCCTTTGATGACAAGGGGAAAAGGTCTGCAGCCAATAACCCCGGACGAGAGACAAAGGGGAAGCAGGCATTGACTGTTAATGCCTCAAAAGGCGCATCTGCGCCTACTCAGAAGCCTCCACTTGCACCGAGGCCCAAGGAGGTTTATTCATTCAACGACGAAGACACCCTGCAACTTTTTAAAATACTGAAGCAGGGTGACAAGATCAAGCTACCGGACCCAAAGCGGCCCGATGAGGTTGGGAAAGTGGACAACCCGAGGTACTGTCACTACCATCGGTTTGTCGGACACCCGACCAAGGACTGCTATGTCCTCAAAAATTACATACAGCGCATGATCAATGCGGATGTAATCTCCGTCGACTACAAAAAAAAGACGGTATCAGCCAATGTGGTGTCACACCAGTTCGGCACCTTGTCGCCGACTACCACACAAGATGGCGTCGTCCCCATTCCTAAGGCGACAATGGAGGTGGTTAACTTACCACCTACCCGTGACAATGTGAGTGGACTCATCCCACTCACCACATCTTGGGGAGAGGTCCTATGGGTTCACCCCGACCTCGTCTTCGAGGTGACTCAACCGGAGGTACGCCCTACCTCCAAATCCAAAGGCAGGAAGATCAAGTCTTGCCGCACGGTCTCTTCTTCACCAGAAGAGGCACTTCCAGTGCAGACGCGTGCACAATAGAACGCCCAGCCCGACGAAGTGGGCGCCGAGGTGGTGCCTCCTTGCACCGTCCCTGCTGCTCAGGAGGAGGGCCCGTCTAAGCCCTCAGCAGGCAATAAGCAGAAGCAGGTGGAGGCTCATTTCGACAGACCTCTATGAAAGGAGAATGCTTCGGGGCTAGCCAAGCCCCACAACTTCGACATACTGGCACAACTGGCCAGTACTCCTGCCCGCCTATCTTTGTTCGAGCTCCTGCGTCTTTCCAAAGACTCCCGAGAAGCTCTCTGTGAAGCTCTGAAGGATGCCGAATCCTTTCTCAGTCAGGTCAAGCAGCCTGAAGACCTCCCGAATGCATGTGCATACTGTCATTATGCGGATGAAGTTATCCCGAACATAACCTTCATCCAACAAGACATGCTGCTCAAGCACCACCGACATAACCGACCGCTGTATTATACAGGGTATATTGGTTCAGTCAAGGTGAACCAGATTCAGATCGATCCGGGGTCTTCTCTCAGCATTATTCCAAAGACGCTGCTATCAACACTGGGGATCCCAATGTACCGGCTGGCGCCCTCCAACACAACGATCAGTGGCTTCAACGCTAGCAAAAGCGAGCCACTGGGCAAGATTCGACTGCAGTGTCACATCGGTAACCTCAAAACTGAGGTGACCTTCTACGTTGTGGATGCCGAGGTCAACTACAACATCCTGCTCGGTCGCCCATGGTTGCATGAGTACATGGTGGTGCCATCCACGCTCCACCAATACATGAAATATGTATCCACCAACGACGTCATCCGGACGGAGTTCGTAGACATCGATCCTTTCAAAGGGATTGAATTCCGACTTGTATAAGTCACTTGACGAGGAGGAAGCCAATGATGCTGATGATGAGGCAGAGACGGCAGCAGAGCCGGATATGGAGCCTGAGATGACTTTCGACGCCCCCTTGAAGATCCGACTTAAGGGCAAACCACCTCAGAAGGTGCCTCCAATGAGCATCAAGCTACCAGGAAAAGCACCAACTCCTGAAGCTCCCCTGAAGATACGCCTCAAGGGAAAGCCACCTCAAACATTGGCTCCCCTGGTGGCAAAATTACAGGGGAAGGCACCACTCACTGGAGGCGCAGTTGAGGCACCTCTGAAGGTGCGTCTTAAGGGCAAGCCGCCGCAGTCATCCAAGATGCCAGAGAGGGCTCACATAACCCTCTCAGACCCCAAAGACAAAGCTGTAGTGGACTCTCCTGATCCGACCCCAGTACTTACAGATGAGGAGCTCGGCGAATATATCTCTGCTGATATAGATGCACCCTCCTTAGATAATGTAATCCCACGGGATAAGATCTCGTATTTTATCAATAATAGAGTGTCTTTTTATTATTCTTGTCTTCCACACTGGAATACCATGTATACATTAGATAACGCTCTTCGGTCGTTGTAAACATAAATAACGACCGTCCATCATGTAAATCGAGTAGTCCCGTCTCAAGGAGTCTGTTACATAGTCCCTCCACGAAGTCGAGATGAAGGATCCATCATCTTTGGCAAAGTCGAGCGTCATCAAGACCTCCCGCCACTCGAGCCAGAACCTGATACCGGCAGAGTACAAGTCTATCGGTACACGGATACGGCAAAGCACATCATCTAAAAGATGGACTACGACCTAAAAAGCAACAAAGGCCTAAACTACGGCAAGGGTCAACATCTCCCTCTCCGGCTTCTGACACCTAAGGGAAAGCCACAGGACTACTACAATCGGACTCGACGGGGGGTAGGCTATGTCACACCGCCATCAACTCCAGAGAGTTCAGACGCAGAAGACGTAGAACATTCCCACTCGTCTGAAGCATCGACTTGGGATTCCGATACCAGTATCGGATCAGTCTTCAGAAAAGTGCTGTCAGCTAACATGACATCAGCACAACCTCAAAAAGGTGAAGGCGAAGACCAAGCGCCAGAACTCTTCGAAGAAGAACCCTGGGCTCAACGCTTAGGAGAACAATGGGAGTCTCGTTTCGAGTTACGTGAACCTCCCACCGAAGACGAAGTCGAGCAGATCGACCTTGGGGACGGATCTTCTTCCAAACCCATCTTCATCAGTAAAAGCCTCGAAGGAGGAGACCGAGAGTCTTTAATCCAGCTGGCTAAAAAATATATCGACGTCTTCGCCTGGAGCTACGAAGACATGCCGGGACTCGAGCCACAGATCATAATGCATAGGTTGAGCATCTTACCTGACGCCAAACCTATCAAACAACAACAGCGACGCTTCCGCCCGAACATCATGAACGCCATTGATCAGGAGGTGGACAAGCTCTTGACCAGCGGCTTCATCCGAGAGGAACAACACCCGGATTGGGTAGCCAACGTCGTCCCTGTCACCAAGAAAAATGGGAAGATACGAGTCTGTATCGATTTCAGGGATCTCAACTCTGCTTGCCCGAAGGACGAATTCCCGCTTCCAATCACTGATGTGATGATCGACAACACATGTGGCTTTGAACGCATGTGCTTCATGGACGGATATTCAGGCTACAATCAAATCAAGATGTTCCCCGATGACGTAAAACACACGTCATTCAGGACTTCGAAGGGTGTTTTCTGCTACACAGTGATGTCCTTCGGCTTGAAGAATGCCGGTGCAACATACCAACGAGCTATGAGCACCATCTTCCGTCAACATCTTCGCAAGACAGTCGAATACTATGTTAACGACATCGCAGTCAAGAGCCGCCTCAAAGGAGATCACCTACAGGACCTGAAGACAGTCTTCGATCTTATGCGGGCACATCAACTCAAAATGAACCCCGCTAAATCCTTCCTGGGGGTTTCGAGCGGCAAATTCTTAGGCTTTGTCATCACGGCGAAAGGCATTCATGTTAATCCCGAGAAGACCAAAGCCATCCTCAACATGGACCCTCCAAAGAACTTTCGAAAACTTCGGGGCTTACAGGGACGTCTGGCATACATCCGGAGGTTCATAGCAAACCTCTCTGGTAAATATCAACCCTTTACTCAGCTCATGAAGAAGGGAGTCTCTTACGTCTGGACAGAGGAGTGCCAAAAGGCTTTCGACGACATCAAAGCCTACTTGACGAGCCCACCAGTCCTGGTGGCACCCGTCGCCGGAAAACTATTTCTCCTCTACGTCCGTGCAATAGATCATTCTATTGGCGCTCTGCTGGCTCAAAACAGCGATACAGGCTATGAGCAAGCAATCTACTACCTCAGTCGAACGCTCATCGGGGCCGAACACCGGTACAACCCTGTTGAAAAGGAGTGCTTGGCTTTGGTGTTTTCCATCCAGAAGACTCGTCATTATGTCTCGGGCCAGACAATTCATGTCATTTCCCGAGTCAATCCGCTCAGAGTCCTCATGACGAAGCCAGGATCATTGAACTCACGGCTAGCCACATGGGCGATCTTGCTAACACCGTATAATATGGTGTTTGTCTCACAAAAAGCTATTAAAGGTCAAGTTCTGGCTGACTTTTTAGCTGCACACCCCATCCCAGAATCCTCAAAACTCTATGAAGACATCCCGGATGAGGTCTAAGAATCAAACGTCACCGAAGGAAGCTCCGTTTGGCGGATGTTTTTCGATGGCGCTTCAAGAACAGGCCCCAAAGGACAAATCATCGCAGGAGTGGGGGTAGTCTTAGTCTCCCCCGATCAGTTGGTCATCCAGCGTGCTTACTCCCTTTCGAAGCCATGCTCCAACAATGTTGTCGAGTACAACGCACTCATCATGGGACTCCAGCTAGCACAACAGCTGGATTGGATCACCTGGAAGCCTACGGTGACTCAAAACTCGTCGTGAACCAGATTCGGAGGCAATACGAGGTTCGCCATAAAGATCTGATCCCTTACCATTAAGTTGCATTGAACATCATTTCAACCTTCACCGGGTTCTTCATCGAACATGTACCCCGTCTACAAAACTTGGAGGCCGACGCTCTGGCTGGCCTCGCAGCCTCATTGGCAGCGCCCCTTGGGACTCAACACTACGTCACGGTAATTGGCCGAGACTTGGTTTGTCCTAGAAACAACCTATGCTTATGAGTGGCTCATGCCATGCCGACGAATACTGGTGTTAACGTCCGAGATTCGAGGTTCCCTTTCATCGACTTTGCTGTCTACGGAATCCTTCCAGAGGACCCGAAGGAAGCCGTCTCAGTCAGGAGATTCTTTCTTCGATTCTACTACGATACAGCCACTAAAATGCTATACCGACGCTCCTTCGATGGGCTTCTCCTTCGATGCCTGTCCAACGAAGAAGCGGCCGAGGCTCTTCGAGAAGCTCATGACGGAACTTGCGGAGCTCATCAACCCGGTCCTAAGTTGCAGGATCGACTGCGACGTATGGGCTACTACTGGCCAACTATGGCCGCTGATGCTGTTGAATATGCTAAGAAGTGCCACGCATGCCAACTTCATGCAGACTTCATACATATACCGTCTGAACCACTACATCCTACAGTCGCCTCCTGGCCCTTTGAAGCCTGGGGTATGGACATAGTAGGACCAATCACCCCTCATTCATCAAGAGGACACCGCTTCATCCTGGCCATCACCGACTACTTCTCCAAATGGGCGGAAGCAGTCCCACTGGCGGAAGTAAAAAGCTCCAGGGTGGTCAGCTTTATCAAACACCATGTCATTTACCGTTTCGGAGTACCCCGGCGGATCATTCATGACAATGGTCCTCAGTTTATCAGCCACATTTTTAGCAGGTTCTCTGACAAGAATCGCATTCAAAATGTGGCATCCACCACCTACAATCTGGCTGCAAACGGGTTAGCAGAGGCGTTCAACAAAACTATCGTTAGGCTGCTCAAAAAGGTCGTGTCATCCAACAAACGCGACTGGAACAAAAAGCTTGCCGAATGCCTTTGGGCCTACCGCACAACGGTACGGACCCCAACAGGCAACACACCATTCTCCCTGGTCTACGGGAGCGAAGCGGTACTGCCTCTCGAGATACAGATACCCTCACTCCGCGTAGCAATCACAAACAAACTCACAGAAGAGGACAATCAACGTCGTCATCTGCGGGAACTGGAGGCACTCGACGAGAAGCGTCTCCTGGCTCAACAACGTATCGAACTCTACCAAGCCCGTATATCAAAGGCTTTCAACAAGAAGGTCAAGCAGAGGACTTTCCAAGTTGGCGACCTGGTTTTAGCATTCAGAAGGCCAATGGTGTTAACTCACAAGACACCAGAAAAGTTCGAGCCCAAGTGGGAAGGACCTTTCATCATTGAGACGGTATACTCAAATGGTGCTTACCGCCTCGCCAAACCCAATGGGAACTTGTTCATGATGTCCATCAATGGCAAGTTCCAAAAGAAGTACTATTCTTGACATCCTTCAGACATGTACTTCCCCAAAGGGGATCTGTGGACCCAATCATCGGGGCTCACACACAATCTCCTTCCACAAACTCATACGCTTTCGGAACCCAGCTATTCCGTGGCATCCTTCAGTAAAAAGATAACCACGTCCACATCACCTCTGAGTTGTCCCTCCACACCCTACAAAGCGAAATCTTACACTTCGTACGCTTACGCTATCCTTCATGTTTACCACGTCCACATTACCTCTGAGTAAACATCTCGTACAAACAACCCCTGCGTTGTCGTACATTGATCGCAGAACTTCCACGTCCACATCACCTCTGAGTTGTTCAGCGTATCCCCCAGGATTATTCCTACCACGTCCATAATACCTCTGAGTAGGAAGATTCTATCATTTGAACCCAATGATTGCCATATCCACATTACCTCTGAGCAAACATGTTGGTTCCTTCAAACTTATTATCTGTACCTGAAAACCAAGGTGCGCAAAAGATAATAGGTCCACACAAATCATCAAGTCCATAATAACAAAAATAAACACATCAAAAAAAAAGTTGTGTACTTCTTTATTTCTAAAAAAAAGAGAAGAGAGAGTACAGAACTACACTATCCCCCAGTAAGGGTAGCAAAATAAAAAACAGGAGCTACAGTCCCTGAACCTCTCCAGGGTGGGTAGAGAGCTCTCTGACTCGACGTCTCAAGTCGGCTGTACGAGTCTCCACAGTCGCCAGGACTCGACGCTCAGCTTCTTGACGCATCAATTCAACAGCCTCAGCGAAAGTTTCGCTCTCATGCTTCTCATCAAGCTGTTGTCGCTGCTGAGCCAGGGCAAGGGTCCGCTGAGTAAAAGTTGTTTCCTCCTTCTTGAATGCTACGTGTTCAGCCCGGACATGTTCGGCATCTAACTGGAGTCGGGCCCGTTGGTCCTCAAGGCGGCGCATCTGGGTGTTGATCTCTGCGATATTAGCATCCAACGCAGCTCGCGTTTCCATTGTCTTCTTCATGGACTGAGACAACTGCTCTACCGCAGCTTCAGTCTCAGCCATCTCGCGCTCCCAAATGCTCACAGTGGCCTGGTAGGAAGACTCGATCTCGGCAATCAACTTCTCCTTCTCCGTATCTATCAGGACGGAGAGGTCATTTCGCTGGATGCGCTGAAGTTCCGCGAGCCGCTGGTCCAGCTCGATTACCGAAGCCTCCAGGATTTCGGCCATATGGTCGTGGCCTTGGTGAACGCGGATCAGCTCGATGCAGGGCATTGCCAGAGTTTTTGCCATCGCAAAGCTTCCGTTGGCATTCATCACCGCAGATACACCCCTCTGCAGCATTTTGTACACCCCTTCGACGAGGAATTTCATATATTCATCTGCGTCCGCCAGCACCTGCGGCGTCATAGCAGGAGTTGGAGGGGCTGCTGTAGTTAGCGGACCGAAAGAAGATCCGCCAACCTCAACCTGCGAGGCTGGAACCTCGGCATCAATAGGCTCTTCATCGACAGGGGATAGACTGCTAGCCCGAGGAGCCGAAGGAACAGAGGAAGCCGGCACGGGCGTCGAGATAGTACCCCAAGTAGAAGGAGCAACAGAGGGTTCCACACCCTTACCCTTCTCAAGCCCGGAGGAACCACCGACGTCAACGGCCACCTCTTCTATCCCCAAAGTCCTATCAGCGACCAGTACCTCCCCTGGCAGAACGGGGAGATCAACACTCATCTCCTGGCCCACCCCGGGAGACAGGACTGGAAGATGAGTCTCATCCTTCTCAAATCCCTCTACAGGGACAGAATCTGTCGCTACCTCCTGATCGGTAGCCACCTTGGCTTCTACGGGTGAGACTGGGGTAGGACTTGGCAATGATACAGCCGACCTCCCCTCATCATGACAAGGAGGAGAATCACCCTCTCCTCTGTTCCAACTATATCTGTTGTCCCCGCAACAGACTCTTGCAACGACGGAGGGACGTCATTAGAAGGCGACGAACTCCAATCCACTTTATCATCAGGATGCCTCGAGTTCGTAGGACCCTCAACGTCCAAGGCCTCCACAGCAGATTGTACCTTCCCGGAAGTTGTTGCAACCTCGAAGTCAGGAGATACTAAAGCCTCCGCAGGAACATCTTCGGAACCCTCCTCCACGGAAGAAATTATCATCGGTGGAATGCGCTCATCAGAAGAGCCTGCCACCTCCTTCGGTCTACTAGCACCCGGTTTTGAAACACGGGTCTTCTTCTTCGATGATCCCTACAAGAAGAAAAGCATAAGTCACCACAATGACAAAATGAACCAAAATTACGGAGCACTCCTTACCTCAGCAGGAATTGATCCCGTTGGCGTTACAAGTGGCACTTTCGTAACCTTTGGAGTCGACGTCTTTCCCGACCTTTTTGGTACAGAAGAACCCGCTTCTGTGTCGGCCCGCCTCTTCCCAACAGACGGATCTCTCACTGGTGCTGCAGCAGCAGCCCGATATCCCGCCAATTCTGGTAGACGATATGATCGGGCTGCCATCAACATGTTCGCCGTGGCCTCCAGCTGAGTTCCAATGATGAAACTAGTCTCCCTGTCATAACCAGGAGACGCAGTATATATAGTACAATACAGCTTGGCGACCGAATATAGGATCTGCGGCCGAGGGTTGCGAACTGGCATAGTAAAATTAACGCTAGTGCATCCAGCGTTATAATAATGCCAGCCCCGGGCTCCATCCAGCAAACTCCTGATGAAACCTAGACTGCTACTGGGATTCCGCAACATCAGCTGGGTATAGCCAAATTGACGAGCAAATCGGCTTGGCAGATATGGCTCCAGATAATATCTATTCTGGTTTCGGTAGACCAGGTGAGAAGGCTGGATACTTTGCAACCAACGAAACTCTATTTCGGCAAAGTGACTGCATCTTCGCCAGAGTCAACTAAATCTTGGTCGGCCTCGAAATCTTTAAAGATCGGACCAACCTTGACGATCTCCTACCCCTGAAGGTAGGACAAGACTCTCCTGCAAACGGGGATGCCAGTGTATAACCACTTCCTCTTATAGAAGCGACGGATGAAGGCATCTCCTTCAACATGATCCTCCTCCGGACCGGGACTCATCACGTTCGGATGATGCAAAATCAGCCATCCCATAAGATAATGGAATGGCAGCTCGGCCCGGGGAAAGTTGTCATTGTTACCTTTCTCGTGGATCACATCATCAGCAAAAGACCTCAAACCGCGCAACAGGTTACACACCATCGCGGGGAGGAGAGCTAAAGGTCGTCCAAAGGCCAACTTCACGGCAGGCAAAATACTACTAAAATAACCCAGATTAGCGACGTCAGGAGACGTCGCTAAATACAGGAAATACGTCGCTAACAACGATTTGTGACGTATTTAGCGACGAAAAACTTACGTCGCTTATAGGCAAGTCGCAGATGATACTTTCATCGCCGAACGTCGCTATTTGCGACACGGCGTTCATTGTCGCTAGACGTCGCAAAATTAGCGACAGAGAGCGACGTATCGGTACGTCGCCAACCTTGCGACGTAAAGCGACCACTAGCGATGCTTAAAAAGTTTATAAATGATGACGTCGCTAAACGTCGCCAACTTGGCGACATGTACATAAATTATGTCGCTGAACGTCGCTTTTCGGCGACGTAATTCCCTCATGTCGCAGAACTTTGCTAGCCAGCGACGTTTTGCGACGTGTTTAAAATGACGTCGCTACTGGCGACGTCATTTACTGCCGTCGCTACATTACATCGCTATTTGATGATATTTTAGTAGTGAAATGAGGTTCCGATGTACCCTCTCTACGGTACCGGATCCACCTGCAAACACGCAATCCCGGAGCCATATCATCAAGGAGGCCGTCAACACTGCCTTAGATGACATCCGGTGGGCACAGTGCCAGAAGCAGCTATACATATCTTTGCCGCTCTCATCCGAATGTGGGGTCCTCTCGTCCAGCCGGCTTATTTCAGAAGTCACTTCCGCGGGCTTCAGTCCCTGCGGAGTCGCAAACCGAATCCTCGAAGGATCCGCTAAATCATGTTTAAAGTCATAATCCCTCTAAGCAGTCATATGAGGCTGGGTCTTGCCCTTGTCCCTCCGGTGCATAAGATAATGATGGCTCGTCACCTCTTTGAAAATAGCCATCATCTCCGGGTCCTTATTTTCCAGAACCTGGATCTCCTCATTGGACGGAAAATATTCCTCGTACGGCTCCGAGCCCCAAGGAAGCTTGGACACTTCGTACATCTCATGGAGAGCCAACCCCAACTCTCCCACCGAAGTAAAAAAGCTGCCAATATGGGCATTGAATAATTCCAGGAGTGCAAGGAACATAGGCTTATTGAGATCCACGCCTGCCTGCGTAGCCCGAATGGCGGCCGTCAGCCCGATCTCCTTAAGCTCAACTTTGAACCTTGAAAGCACCCAAGTGGTAAACTCGTCCCACCTCGAAATGTAGTGACACCAACCTTCGACTCTAAAGCCACCTGTCGGATACATGACCTTCAATGTCAGCATCCGATTTGCAAAGGTCGGGGCACTGAAGGGAAACGTGTCGCTTGGGACTTCACTGTAGAGGCTCCCGGGACGCAAGGTTCGGTAACTGAACGAGGAACCGGCTCGTGAAGCGGCCAAGGTATCTCGTTGGTTCGAGGTGGCATCAATCGAAAGGGTACCTCCCAACGCCCCTCCTTGAGAAGGAGTAAGTTTCCAACCCATCCTTCTCTTCGAAGCTAAACGATAAAAGGCCGTCAGCGACAACTGGCGGTCAACTTGCCGCATGTATAGAACCATGTCTTTGGCAGAAAAGAACCAGTCTTCTTTGATCTTCAGTATCTTCGCTTCAGAAGAGACTAGTCGGTCGCCAAACAGAAAGGCAGGTTTTAAGAAAGTCATATCTTCAGATTCAGCAGACTTCAGTTTACCACTCTCCATCATACTCTGAAAGAAAAGCGGCAACTGGTTCTGGATTTGCAGCATTCTCTCACGAGGTTGGTTCTATAAGATAGCATCCTTTGTAGGATTGATCACCGCCTCATCAAAATCAACTCCCATTTGACAAAGAGAAGCGTCCAGGAGGACCTCATTCAACAAAGGGATCGTCATCGACACTGGCACAACAAAAGTAGAAGTCAGGCAAAAGATAAAAGGTGTCAAGTAGACTAGCGCATTGTCAGGGTATAAACCCATGCGCATCAGCTTCAGCGCATCAACAGGGTGTAAGCCCATGCGCATCAGCATTGGAGCTTCGGCGCATCATCAGGGCGTAAGCCCATGCGCGTCAGCATTGGAGCTTCGGCGCATCATCAGGGCGTGAGCCCATGCGCGTCAGCGAAGGCTTCGGCGCATCATCAGGGTATAAAACCCATGCGCGTCAGCAATTAAACCTCGATGCATAATAAAGGCCTAAACCTATGCACGTCGGCGGGATAAAACCTCGGCGTATCATCAGGACAGAAGTCCATACGCGTCGGCAGCATTGAGTTAGGGCACAGTATGGCCTAAAGCTTGTGTGAAAGAGACGATACCCACCCGACACCTCGGGACGAACGTCGGCTGGAGTCGCAAGGGTGATATGTGCATCCTCGTCGACGAACTCCTTCGCTTTCTCCTTTCCCTTGCCAGCACCGTCGCGAGGAGTCTTGGGAGCCATTCTCTCAAAGAGGAAAAAGTTAGGGTTTTGAAGAAGAACTCTAAAGAAAGCAAAGGCACAGAGAAAAAGAACTCTCTCTCTCCATTTCTCACCTATTTATAGGGCTTGGTCGCACGCGTGAACCGATGACGAGTGATCTCAGCCGTCGCCTCGGGTTCTGTGAAGAGATAACAGCAAATACAACCAAAAGATCATCATTAATCTTTTTCGGTTACCGAGGCATCATCATATGCATTAACTGAGTGGAGCATGCGCCCGAACAGGCATGCGCCCAACAATCATGCGCCCTGACCTCCATGCTTCTTATTCAAAGTATTCCAAAACTTATTCAAAAGTTTTGAAAACTTTGAAAGGGGTCTTGTAGAAGCATGGAATTTCACCACCAGAAAGCCCATGCGTCAGACACTACATGTGCCAGAACTCGGACAGAACACTTCACAGCAAAGTCAACGAGTATAGACATTTGAAAAAGGACTTTTTATTTATATACAAAAGTCTATTATATGTCTAGAAAAGGTTGTACAAAGGAGAATTTCTACAAAGAAAAGATCCTAAGTCTACAGCCAGCGGCCACCATGCGCCTCCAGTTAGGCGCAGCAGATACCATGCGCCTCCAACCAGGCGCATCCCACTATCTCTTTAGCAGCTCAGTTATGTGTATCCCTTCAGTAGCTCAGTTATGTGCCGCTCTTCCAGCCAGGTTCACCCTCTGGCTGGAACCAAGGAAGAGAAGAGCACCGCAAATCTGTGGCCAGGGGAGGCTTCGAAAAAGCCTCCAAAGGCGAAGGAAGACCATGATCCACGGCTGAAGGAACAACTTTCAACACAACCAGAGTGGGCAACCTCCACTTTGAAAGAAGAAAGAGCCTACCACCGTAATTTCGATCTGCGGCTCTTCCGAAATAACGGAGACGTGGCCCAAGCATCCCTATCTTTGGATGCAACAGGCACCTTCCGCCTGCCTCAGAAGCCCTCGACTCTGCCTTTTGGATGTAACAGTCACCTTCAAGTGCATCAATGACGACATGGCGTCTTATCTTTACCCTCGGGAGCACTTCGTCAACAGAATGCACCCGAGTACCCAAGTTCATGTTAGAAGTACGTGAGGGAACGAGAAGCAAACCTTCTCTCTATGCCACTATTTATAGGCCGGGTAGATCAAACCCACACGCCAAGTGGATGGCTCTCCGAATTCCGTACAATAAATTTGCATTAAATGGATGAACCGGACGCCTCGAATTCAGCCAAACGGCTATTTAAAGCACTCGAGGAGCGAAACAGTCGCATCATTAAAAGACATGTCGGATGCGCCAGCCAGACAGCGCATCACACGGACGCGCCCTTCGACATCAGGCGCATCACACAGACGCGCTCCTCAGTACCAGGTGCATCACAGAGGATGCGCCCCCACACATCCCCATACCGAGTGGAACACCAACCGACGCGCCCACTCAGCTGTCCATCGAATGTCAGAAACATTAAATGCTGAACTGACAGAGTTGGCAGCACACCTTCCAAAGTCTGAACAGTTGACAGCTTTTTCAAAAAATGAAGCGTCGGCAACGTCAGCATCATCATGACTTTATTTCGACGGCTACTGCCACGTGGCCACTCAACCACCCGTATGTGCCCCTGCAGCCATACATCCAAATCATGCATACGCCTCAAAAGCCATGCGCCTCAGACTGCTCTCTGATCCCAAAAGACAGAAGGAAAGTCGCCTGCATGCGCCTCAAAAGCCATGCACCCCGAACGGTTTGTAACTCCTAAAGGTTATGAGCTGCAGCCTCCTCATGCGTCCAATCCAAGGCGCAGCTCACCAGATCACTTCCCCCCACCAAATTCGAGATCTCCGAGCCATGAGTCGACGACACGTGTCCTTTGACTCAACTCATCCAAGATTTCAGTAACAGAAAGATCTTTTCCTTTGCTACGTGCCAGCTCACAACAGCAGTATAAAGAATTCTACGCCTTGATTAGGACGCATCATCCACGCGCCTCCATCAGCAATCTCCACGTGGCGTCCCCACGCACCAGTGCATCCTACATGTGCGCATGAGCAGCCAACCTGCCCAGCTATAAATAGAGGGATCATTTCCTTCTCACACACACAACGAACATACAGAGAATCACTAGAGAGGCAGATACAGACACTCAACATCTTCCTCCTCTGAGCAAGCTCCAGCACCTAGAGCGATCCAAACCTTCAGAGAACCGATAACCATCGTCAGCTCGTCAACAGAGTCAACGTATTACCACTCGCTCCATTGGCACAAGGAACCCAGATTAAACAAAAGTTTACTCCTAGGACTACATCTAAGTCCTATATTGTAACACTGTTCTATTTGTGTTAAAATTTTTAATCAAACAATTTTAATGGCAAACAGTAGTCCTCCCATTGGAGACTCAAATACCCTAACTCCGCGTCGCCCTTACTCACCAATTGACGACGGATGACAACTACCATCGTCGGCTACAAGAGTTGGAGGCCTTAGATGAAAAGCGCCTCTTGGCTCAGCAACGAATCGAGCTATACCAAGCACGCATCTCTGGAGCCTTCAACAAGAAGGTTAAAATCAGAACATTCCAAGTGGGTGATATCGTTCTGGCAGTCCGGAGGCCGATGGTCATGACTCACAAAATTGTCGACAAATTCTAACCAAAATGGAAAGGTTCGTTTATCATTGAGGTCGTATTCTCCAACGGAGCTTACCGCATCGCAAAACAAAACGGAGACTTGCTCATGTTGCCCGTCAACGGCAAGTTCCTGAAGAAATATTATGTCTAAATAACATATTCCAGATCGAGTCATGTACCCGCTGGTACCGTTGAAATTACTTTCATAATATTCCAGATCATCGAGTCATGTACCCGCTGGTACCGCTGAACTCACTTTCACTATATTCCAGATCATCGAGTCATGTACCCACTGGTACCGCTGAACTCACTTTCACAATATTCCAGATCATCGAGTCATGTACCCGCTGGTACCGCTTAACTCACTTTCATAATATTCCAGATCATCGAATCATGTACCCGCTGGTACCGCTGAACTGACATTCTCAGAAATTCCAGGTCACTGAGTTATGTACCCTCTGGTACCGCTGAACTTACGTCCTCCTTCCACAAAAATCTTAGATTATCGAGTTATGTACCTTCTGGTACCTCTGAACTTACATTTTGATTCCAAAATTCCCGGATTGTCGAGTTATGTACACGCTGGTACCCCTGAACTTACATTCCGGTCACTCTTTTGGGAAAAAATTATGTATGGTCATACCTCTGAACTTTCTTCCTGAAGGAGCTCCTTCCTCATGATCCACTACACGCACTCCCAGTGCACAAAAATGGTAACAGATCCACAAATTTCCAAAACGACCATGTCGATGTTACCTCTGAGTCGTCTTAATTCCGCCAAAAACAAACCACCCCTCTACATAGAACTTCCATGTCCTCATTACCTCTGAGTCGTTCTACGTACCCCATTCATTGAGCCCACTCCTGCCATGTCCTCATTACCTCTGAGTGTGAAGGCTCCGTCAAAGAAACCCTCATGCTTGCCATTTCCTCATTACCTCTGAGTAAGTATGTTGATTCATTTTCGACTTATTATCTGTACCCACAACCGGAGTACGCCAAGGATAGTAAGTCCACAAATATCCTCCGTTGAGTCCACTCCTGCCATGTCCTCATCACCTCTGAGTAGGAAGATTCTGCGGTAAGAAAACCCTCATGCTTGCCATGTCCTCATTACCTCTGATTAAGTATGTTGGTTCTATTTCATCCTATTATCCGTATCCTAACCCAGGGTACGCCAAGGATAATAGGCCCATAAAATGTCCTGTGCTAAGCTTCTCAGCACAGACCCATCATTTCTCTTCATGCCCCGGGAGCTCAGCTGCTCCATGGCATTCCTTTTCCCGATACTCGGAACGTCCACGACAACTTTATCATAGGACTGTTCTAGGTATCCCCAATCAAACTTGTTATCCGTACCTAAAACCAAGATATGCCAAGGGTAACAGGTCTACAAACAAGCCCCCCATGCGGGACAAATACCTCAAAACCACAAACATAATACAAATAAAGGGTAAGATGAAAAATATTCTTTATTCGAAAGTCGAAAAAGCATTACATGTTTTGGGACCACGTCCCTATCAAAAAGAAAGAAAAAGAGAAAAGAGAACAGAAACAAAAGAAGAAAAGGCCGACTATAGTTCGGTATTACATAATTCTAAGAGACGATTTCTCACCGAGGCAGTACCCCGCTCAAGCCTCTGTCTAGCTCGGCGCTCAGCCTCCTGGGACAACTGATCCGCATCATTCAAGTATATATATGCCTGCCAGTCATTCTTCATCTTCTTCAGGACAAGTTCCAAATTGGCAGAAGCTCTACTAAACCTGTCAGCCTCCTGAATAGCAACCCCTTTCTTAGTACGTGCAGCTTCGAGCTCAGACTCCAGGAAGGCCAGCTTTCTCTGGAGCTCGAGGATCTGCTCCCGGGTGTCAGCTACCCCGAGGGAGGCAGTCGCTTCCCGAGCCGTGCAATCTTCAGTCCGACGACTCCATTGATCGTACAACTGAGTCAGATCCCGGCGGTCCTTCAATATAGTTGGCTTGAGCGATTCCCGAGCAAGCCTCACCTTCTCTACTGCGGTTGTGAGGAAAGTACACTCTTGATCTATTGCCACTGATAGATCAACTTGCCGCAGTACGCGAAACTGGGCCACAAGACGATCAGCCTCTAGTAGCTTAGGCTCCAGAAGCGCAGCTAGCCCCGCCCCACCAGGGAGTGTTCAAAGGATATTAGTTTGGCCACCGGCACATTGACGGGCCATAGCAAAGGGAGTCCCCCTCTCCACAGCTGCCTCAATCCCTCTTTTCAGGTGGCGGTGAAAGCTGTCGACCACATCCTGGGACACTTCATCCAAAATTTTTGTAGAGGACGACGTCAAAAGGAGTGTGGCAGGTAGTACCGAAGGAGTAGCCTCAGAACTTGCCATCCCCGCCAGCAGAGAAACGAATTCTGTGTGAAAAGATGCATGAATAGCAGTTAGCTCCTCTTCCGTCGCCCGAAGAGCCTGGATACTTGGCAGGGCGGAAAGGTTAACCCCCGAAACCATATTCGCAGAGGAGGGCACAGGAAGCATCGTCCCTTGCCCTAGCTGTACTGCCACTTGGGCTTCCGAACTTGACCCAGCTGGAGGCCCTTCAATATAGGTTGGAAAAGAAGGAGGCACACGTGCTTCCATCAGATCCCCTCCGGTAGAGTCCGCCCTGGCAATGTCCGTCACCGACAATAAAAGGGTGGGACCTGTACGTCCAAAGCAACCATTAATCGACGTAATCCGAAGGACAGGATGATAGAGCAAATAGGCCTCCTCATAAGTTAAGATTTGGCTTATCTTACCAGGGGAAGAGCATGGCGGCTGCAGCTCGTTCGCAGCTGGCATAGTCTCCCCACCCGCGGCTTCTAAGTCAAATTCAACTGGTTTCTCTATCCCAGTCGCCCCTAAAAGGGAGCCAGCCAGGTCAGTGTCATCCTATTGAAATTCAGATGTCTCAGGGACGGGCGCAGTAGAGCCCCCGTCCCCATAGGTTAAGGTCTCAGCAAGGTGAGACTCCTCGACCGCCTCCAGAAGAACCCCAGTAGAAATGATAGCGGTACATACATCATAGACCAAATTGGACAAGATCGGATCAACCTCGGTAATCGGGTCCCAAGAAGTAGACTCCTCTGACGCCTACAAAGAGCAAAAGAAAAATGATTAGGCCATAGTTTAAAAAAAGAAGGAGAAGATAGTTGAAATTTAAATCACCTCAGAAACAGCGTCAACGTCATCAATAAACAGCCTGCGACGTCTTACCGCAGCCCGCTTCGTGGAGTAGGTCCTGCCATCGTCAGACATACGCCTGCCTCGTTTGCATGAAGCACCAGGCACAGAAGGTGGTTGATCCTCCACCTCTTCGTTCGACACAATAGGTGGCTGGTCCTCAACCTCCTCGTCCGAAGAATGCGACGAGTCATCGGCGTCCTGTTCATCATCCTCTCCGCCCGCCGCAGTGGACTCCGAGTCCGGCACAGGAACCCTATTCACCCTTCTCTTTCTCTTTTTCGATCCTTTGGGCTTCTCTGCCAAGCTAGTACCAACAATAAAGTCGGTACCCATGTCAAAGTTAACAGGAGGCTTGCTCGCCGCAACATGATAGAGGGCCGCCATGTACAAAATCTCTCCTGATGTCTTAGCATCAGGGATCGAAAAACTAGCTCGGGTATGGACCGCATTGTAATAATGCCAAGCCCTTATACCATCGAGGATACTGCCCTCAAAGCCCAGGCAAGCACTGGGGCAGTCAAGGAACAGCTGACTATACCCGAATTGACGAGAAAACCTGCTGGGCAAATAAGGCTCCAGCTATACATTATTTCGATAACGATATACTAGGTACGCGGGACGAATATTGTGCAGCCAAAGAAGTATCTTCTCAGATAAGAGGTGGGGAGATTCAATGCCATCAACGTATACACCCCTCACTTCTCTAGCGGTAAATTGAGGAAGAGACACAAAGAAGTCGGGCCCGTCCACTCTCGCCAACGCCCTCCGACAGGCCGACATAGTGGCGTATTCCCAAGGCTGCTGACGGTATCGGAAAAGGAAGGCGTCATCAGCGGTAACATCATCTTCTGTTTCGGGCCTCATCAACGATCGATAATGCATCAATAACCACCCCATGAGATAATGGTATGGTAGCTCTATCCGCTCAAAGTCCAGTATCGTCTCGCGAGCAATGACTTTAGACGAAAAGACGCGGAGGCCGTGGTGTATGCTACACACCATGGCCGGAAGAAGGGCCAGCCTGACTTTGAAGACCAGCTTCACAGCCGGGAGGATGAAGTGGCGGCTGATCCATTCAGTAGAACCTGTCCCTCCCGAGACTACGCAATTTTGTAGCCACACTATCAAAAACTCGACCAAGACTGCTTTCTCAGACATCTGCCGGGTACCGTGGTGGAAATAACTGAAGGAGTCAGTGCGACTTCCAAATCTGTCACGGGTGGACCTCGACCTTTTGGCATTCAACATCAGGTCCTTTACCTCCTCCTGGGTTTGAGGACCTCGAGAAGAAACCCGGCCGGAGGGACTTAATTTGAAGAGATACGCGACCCAGGCCGTGGTATGGGGGGCGTTCCCTTCTGAGCTATTATTCTTCTTGATAGCAGTCTGGTGACAGATACTATGGTGGCACAGTAGTTCCCGGTACACAGCAACGAAACCTGGGAATCGTCGATCCAGATCATCGAATTCCTCGTTCGTCGGGGTGTATACTTCAAAGGCCTTGTCCCCCCCCCCCCCCACGACAGCTTAGAAACAGCATGCATTTCATGGAAAGCAAGTCCCAACTCCCCTCCGGGCGCGAAGAAAGTTCCCATATGCCGGTTATATATCTCCAAATGAGCCATGAACAACGACTTGTTAGTGGGTAACCCGTAACATGTGCCCCGGATGGCGTAGTAAAGGTCAAATCTCCTGAAGGAATTCCTCGTATTTCCTCAGGATCCATGAGGTAAGATTGGCCCACGAAGGAATGGGGTTTATCCAATTCAGCAGCGACAACCTGCCCACAGGATAAGACCCCTTGCGAGCGAGCTGATTCAGGAAGGTATCAGCTCGAGTAAAAGTGAAGTTGGGACCAGACATGTTTATAAAAGTACCCAAAATCAGCCCCATCACACTCCGACTGACCGACTCCCTGCTCGCATATGCTGACCTAATACTCATATTATAGTGGATGTTGCCCACGAACATCCCCGATTGGGTTGGAGTTAGGGAGCCCACCATTTTCTTGCTCAACGGTACCATATTAAACCATGAGAGGGGAAAATATCGTTCCATCTCGGGAATATGGATCTCCACCCCGTCCACAGTAAAGTCCCAGCTCTCAGAAATATCCAGCATTCGAGAGTTCTTTATGGATAGAGCATCCCCAAAGAGAAAAGCTGGTTTCATATATTCTTCGTCCAGTCTCCCCGAATTCATCATAGTGCAAAGAAAGTGGAAAGGCTGGTTATTGATGGCAGCCAACCTCTCCAAAGGCTCATTGGTGGGAAGCTGATCCGTCACATGTCAAATTAAGCCGTCGAGCTGCACACCCACGGCAAATTGTGCTGAACCCACCAGAAGCTCTCCTGCCGGGTTGGTTGGAAGGTTCTCTGGAATAGGACAAAAGAAATAGGATTAAAAGATGGTTAAAATGAAACCACTTAAAGTTTCTCAAAAAGAAGTTCCTATGAGCCTATACGGCTCAGATCAACGAAGCCTTATGCGACCCAATTCAGCTGGGTTTCATGCAGCACAGCTTCAATAGAGCCTATGCGGCTCGGGTCAACACAGTCTTATGCGGCCCAAATCAGTTGGGAGTTCCATGTGATGACTGATTCGATAGCTTATGCGGTTCGGTTGAACTTATGCGGTTCTATCTAGCAGATGATCTTATGCGGCGCGACTTAGCAAAATTCTATGCGGTCCAGTTTGTTGGGAACATATGCGGCCCCGTTCAAAGGAGGCTTCATGCGGTTCAAATCCAGAAGTGCTCATGTGGCTCAAATCCCTCTCATGCGGCTCAAACACAGGGCATGCCCTATGCGGCTCAGATATGAGAGGGTCATGCGGCCCATACAACATATGCGGCTCCATCATGGTCGAACTTGGGCGGTTCAATAAAGACGAAGGATGAAGGCTTGTGTATAAATTATGCAACAGAGCCATGGGTTCTTAGGGTTCAAAGTATCCAAATCCAATCCTTACCCTTAAAAGCAGGTTGGACATAAGGATGCACTTCGGGCATGGCGGCCGACGAGGAAGCCGCTTTCTTGTCCTTCGCAACAGCAGAGGCGACCTTGAAAGACTTGGGGGCCATTTTTCGTTCGACGGTCGGAGAATGAAAATAGGAAAAGAAAGTTGAGACAGCAAGATTTGGGGACGAAAGAGAAAGTAAAGAAATTCCTCCGACTGAACTCGTCCCCATTTATCGACAAAAGCAAGGCGCTTTGATTCTCGTACAGCACGAAAATCGACTCTTCGGTTATCGAGGCGAGCCGACTAAAATGAAGGCCAAACTCCTGGGATCCTGCCTCGAAAAGTGGCCTTAAAACTGACAGCAAATCAACAGCATTTAATGCAAAAGATTTCCATATGTGGCAGAATGACGGGACAAAAGGTCTATCCGGCCCGAAGATCCCTGCGGCTGTCACGCCCCGCTCCCGAATAATCGGGTACGGGTCGATACATGTCCGACCTACACTGTCGTTGACAGTGGTAGTGAGCCGTCTAATAAGTAATAATGAATACTAACTCATCACAGCATCTAATCACGGTCTATACTAACATCACAGCAATCCACTATCAAGCAGTTATTACAGCCTTTACATGAATGACCGGGTACAAAGCCGATAATGTAAGAGTAAGTCTAACACTAGGCCTGCTATATCCATACAAGTAAGAATATCCTATACATCCATCTATCTACATCCCGGGAATATAGTCCCGTCCCTCTGTAGCATCAGGAATGTGCTCCACTGCTGGGCCATCCATCTGTAATGCATAGTCGTCTAGAGGATCACCTGTAATCAACAGTCCAGTCAGGATGGAGCAAAGCACAATATACTCAATACAACTCACCATGGAAGATCAATGGACCAGTGCAATATATAACAAATAGAACTGAACAGAGAAATAATGGAATATAAATATGAGTATGCACTATCTATATGTGTACATGTGTAATTTGGACGTTATCAACATGTGGGGACTAATATAATCAGGCATATAAATATATATGCTATCAGTCACGAATAATCAGGCACGTCTAATGACAATGCTATCAGTCACGCAATAATCAGGCATGTCTGATGACAATGCTATCAGTTACGCACAAAATGGACTCAGGCATACAGAGTATGCTATCAGGCAATGTTTGTCCAATATTAGCCCGTCACATGTTTCTAGAACGTCCCCCACCCGACACGAAATAATGCAGTCAATCGAGCAAGAATAGTAAAATAAATGACAAGAGATAATATGAGTGCAATGCATGCAATGATGGTATACTGAGTACATGTACTTGTCTTGATTCCTGAATTTTCTCCAAGTCTTCTAATCACCTAGAATTAGGAAATAACATTTAGAAGCTCTCTAATTTATACCTCTTAATCAAACACTTTTGTTTACTAAACTTCCTAATTTTCCTTAACTAAATTCTATTTACTCTTAATAATTAGTTACCAACTTAATTATCACAATTAAACAATTATGAACTAGCTAACTTAGGCCCTAACAAGTTCTGGCCCAACTGTAATAGTAACTGAGCCACAAATCTGGCCCATGCTTATGGCTAACCACATACAAAATTGATTAATCCATATCAGTTCACTTACAGAAGTCCAACGTCAACAACTGCAAGTAAATTATAACAGTTCCTAAGCATTCAAATAGCTAACACTAGAAACCTACATACTCGTGTACGATACAACGTCCAAGCTGATCTCCTCTTAGTTCCAGTCATAGTGTTCTCATAACTTGCATCAGTGTTCGATACAATACAGGACGACACGGACACGAAAAACAATAGTACACTCGAGCCCAAGAAATCAGAGGACATCAAGAATTGTACCTGTGCTTCGGAATAGGTTGTTCGTGTCAATAGGAGTCGACACAGCAGCTCCGCGTGTCCAAAGGCTCACCGATTGTCCTCCTGGACATTTCGTCGAGCAGGTCATATGCAAGAACAGAGAAAGCATTTGTGAGTTCAATTTGAACCGATTCAACTCCAAAATTTGGAGAGGTACACCAGATTGAGTCTAGAACTCACCAATACAATCTCGAATCAACCAAAACAGATCAGATCGGTCGATCCATCACAACAATCCAACCGAACTAAGCACAGGAATTCAAGAACCCGTTCAGAAATTCGAAATCAAACTCTACCAATTCATTGCACAGGAGAGTAAGGAGACTCACCAGGGATCTAAGGAAGTAACAATCCTCAACTAGAGCCGACCGTCGTCATCGAAGCTGTGCACGAGTTGATCGAGGAAGATGACGACGAAGTCGACGGGAAATGGACTTCGTCGCTGGCTGCTGGACCCGCTCCGTTCGCTAATGGTTCGCCTAGACCTTGCTCGCTACTGCACCCCCATTGGGCATCGCTTGCGTCGCCATGGTCACGAGCTCGACGTCGACGGAGGAAAGGACAGGGAGGAATTGGGCAGGGCTTCACCAACTTATATTGATGAAGAAAGAGGAAGGCATGGGGTCCTATTTATAGCCAGGAAGTCGGTCAGGCAGTTGGCCGGGCACCTGACCGGCCGTTGGTCGGGCAGTGGTGGTTAAGATCTAACGGCGGAGAAGAGTCGGGTTTGTTAGGAATCGACGGTGGGGATGAGAAGGTTAGTTAGGCAGTTGGGAAGAACCTTCTAGAGAAGCCTAGAAATCTTGAAGTCACCGTCGTTGTCGCGGTTCCGCTGTCGTCGTCGTCGTCGTTCTTCCGCTGGGAGGGGAGAGTTTGAATTGTTGGAAGCAACTGAGCTCCAACGGTTATAAAGGCTATTGGCTTGGGTTTGGGTTAATGGATCCGGGTCCATTGTGGACCCGTGTACCCGCGCCCCACCAGTCAACAGGCCGGGCCAGGCTGAGTAAAGGCTGGTTTTGCTAAAAATGGTTTTTAATATTTGAAAGGAGAATTATTGATTCACCATAATTATTGGGTCCTGGCCCAATAGAATTTAATGGAAAAAAATAGAAATGTGGGATTAGGATAAAGTTTAAGGAAAATAACTTAAAAATAGAATTAATATTAAAATTTATTAACTAGGAATTAATCAAAAGAATATAGGGAAAACACTCATTTATTTATGAACAGTGGAGTTACAAATCTCTCCCCCTTGAAAAATTTCGTCCTCGAAATTTCTAGGGTAGAGTGGTCTATCAAGCCTCAAAGAGATAGGGGTATTTCTCCCTCATCTCATCCTCTCTCTCCCAGGTGGACTCCCCAGGAAAGTGATGCCTCCAAGCGACTCTGACTAGCTGAATAGTCTGATGTCGTAGCCTCTTCTCCCTGCGGTCCAGTATCTCGATCGGCTGCTCTGAATAAGTGAGAGTAGGCCCCACTTCTAGCTCTGAGTGGTCAACCACATGACTGGGATCCGCTATATATCTCTGAAGCAGTGAAACATGGAATACATTGTGTACTCCCTTCAAGCTGGATGGTAAGGCCAATCTGTAAGTAACTGCTCCTACTCTACTCAGAATCTCAAACGGTCCAATGAATCTCGGACTCAGCTTCCCGCCTTGTAACGCCCCAGTCCCAAAATATGTAGGACCAAGCACGTGAACATGCCAGCTGTACATATACGAAGAATACACTAATATCTAGAATCCTCGCATATGCACATAAGCTGTAAATAAATAATCACAGGCCAGAATAACATATCTAATCTCATCACAGCTCAACACAGAAGATAATGAAGTCCAAATAAATAAATAAAAGTATCAAAGGATAGCCGGGTGAACAAACTCACTCCAAACAGCTATGAAAAATAGTCTCACAAGATAGGAGTCCGACCTTCGCAAAATATAAAGAAAAAGGAGATGTAAAATAATGTCTACAACTGTCTCAGATAAGAAATAGACTAGGAATCAATAGGTACTGCCTCGTCATCAATGTAAGATAGCTCCAATGCCGCTCCGTACTCCTGTGGAAAATCCTCTAAACCTGGAGAGATAACCAGGTCCTCAGGGGACATAGCAAGATACAAGAAAACACCATGCCATATAAACTGTGATAATATAATAAGAAAAGAAAGTATGCATGTAACCGGGTTCCTGACCATTCTACTGTGAATATGCAGTTGAGATACAATCCTTCGACGCATGAGCCCTGGCTGAAATAGGATCCGGTATAGTTCCCTCTTGGGCACCAGTGACTAAGAGCATGACGTTCAAAAACAACAGTGGCCAACCTGAGAGGCTCATACCCGTATCTCCAGCGGAGCTTCCGGGTTAAAGGGATGTGTAATCGAAGCCCATACGTCAGGTATTGTTCTCCCCACCCAATGCCTAGTATCATCATCTCCATGATTGACATGTACCTCTAGTAACCGCCAAGTCTTCTAACATGCAATTCTATTGGCAGTTACCCCTATCCGTCGCACGCTCCATACGTATCAGTGGCCAGCCAACTACGCGGAAACGTGTCCTACATGTGACTCACATCGCGTGATACAACAAGTGTCAAGGCCGTATGAGATATACCAATATCCCAACATCAATGGGTGGTCAATAAACTAGGTCAATGCAAGAGAATAAATAAAGCAAGGAAAACGACCGATAGAGTCGCTTGCACCCAAGTGTGACTTGGACGCACAGTTTAAATATCACGAAACAATGCAGAAATAACAACTGAAAATAAGAATATAATAATCACAGAGTAGGGTGGCAAGGTATCTTGCCAGGTGGTACAAAATGGCAAGTCCAAAAGTAGCAAGTGTCCGCACCAAAAACTCATAAATCACAGATGACTCCAAACTCTGAAACAAATATCAAAAATGGTCTCGATAAAGAAGCTATACCTAGGAAACGCCTGTCCAAAAGTCAAATTCTGAAACAGGGGCAAAATCGTAATTTCGGGTCAAAACGATGTCCGCCGTTGGACCCGCTTTGCACCGAAACGCGTGTCGAAGTCTACGGTCTCTAAAGTCGTCAAACTACATGTCTACGATTTTAGTTTGAGGAGAGGAACTCATTGGTATGTCCAGTTTTGGATTCCGAGGAGCCGGGCACAAAATCGCCCGTTTGAGTGGGTTGCGGGCCCGCCAAAAGTGGGTCCCGATTCGACCTTCTCAGAATCAAACCAAACTTGGCATGCAGGACTAGAATTTTGATCCGGACCTGTTGGCGCAAGTTTCGTCTCGATTCGACGACTGTACACAAAGTTATGGACAAGTTTGCAAAACGCCGATACGGGATATTTCGACGGATACACGTTGATTTCGTCGCACACACGCGACGAAACTGAGTTCCGTCTGTTCCCACATATTCGCAACGTCCATATGCGTCTTTTGATGCGTATAACGCGCGACCACGTCGTCCGGTTTGTCGGGGCGACGTCGTATCGGACAGAAATTCAGAAATTTAATATTTTAGAAAACAATTTTTCGTACAACTTCAACATAGAATTAGTATCCAAATAGAAATCGAAATACTAATCTACCAGTTACGTTTCCATCATGGTTAGGTTGTCTTCAAACGTGTTCAATTAGTTTTTACAAAAGGTTAATGAACAGCGAGAAAAGTGGCCGACAAGTTGGCATTTCAAAACAGTTTTCAGGATTCAGAAAAGTGGGTTTTTCTCCAACTTCGTCTCGATTTTTCGAGCAAGTTGGATGGCCATGTCAAAATCCACCTGGGAGATCTTGAAGAGGGTCATGAGGGCTTTCTACAGGAATTTACGGATCTAAAAATGGACTAGAATCGAGAGAGAAATCGAACGGGGAAGTTGGGTACCTTGAGTGGAAAAACTGCTCCGTGGGTGACGCGGGGCTGACTTCTAAAGCTCCGTTCGTCGCGCACAAAGCTCCGTTGCTGGTGAAACGAAGTCGAGGATGAAGAGGGTATATTCAGCTTCAACTTTCGTTTTGGAAGATTAGGGTTTCGGTGTTTGTAGAAAGAGTTATATATATACTAACTTTAAAATAAACCTAGTTCTAATGGGTTTAGGAATAACGACCTATGTGGGCTCGGGTTTGTTCACGCGGGTGAGTGGCAGCTTGTTGCTGCTAAGTCCCAAAATTTTAAGGTGGGGTCGGTTCTTGTAGGTTGCAGCAAGAGCTGCTAAGAACACAAAGGGGTTGGTCCTTTAGGACTTTTATAATATTTGTTTTTTTTTTTCCTAAGTAAGCACCTAAGGCTTACTGCCACCTAAGGCTTACTGCCATTAATGGCCGCTCCCCTCCCTCACTGGGTGTTGGCCGCCACTTACTAACCCTATTATTTATATTATTATTATTATTATTATTATTATTATTATTATTATCACCACTAATTATATATATATACATATATATATATCAAATATAATTGTAAATACCTATTAAGTAAGCAAATAAATTCCTAAAAATTATCAATAAATTCCTAAAAATTCTAGAATTTACTATATACCCTATTTAATACAAATATTAACATGCACCCATATAATAATATATATTTACACTCATACTTTAATTATACTAATAACTTAATAGTAATTAATCCTTAACTAATAAAATACGTAATAAATTAATTTAACCTTTAAAAATCAATTAAAAATATGGGGGTTTACACGCCTCTTCCAAACCTGATAACTCCTCGAGTCGGTGAGATCCGTAGAAACACAAGATCTCCTGCTGCGAACTCCAGGGGTCTTCGACTGTTGTCTGCCCAGTGCTTCTGTCTCTCCTGTGCCACCCTCAGATGATTTTGAATCTGTCTGACTTTGTCTGCAGCCTCCATAATCATTTCTGGTCCCAATAATGGCCTCTCTCCCATATCATCCTATGATAGTGGTGTGCGACATCTGCGACCATACAATGCCTCAAATGGAGTCATTCCAATGCTGGCATGATGACTATTATTGTAGGCAAATTCTACTAGAAGTAGATGGTCCTCCCAAGATCCTCCAAAGTCCAGCGCACAAGTCCTCAACATATCCTCCAATGTCTGTATGGTCCTTTCTGACTGCCCATCTGTCTGAGGTTGGTATGCCGTACTGAACTTGAGGTGTGTACCAAGACTCCTTTGTAGACTCTTTCAGAAATAAGAAGTGAATCTACTATCCCTATCTGAGATAATACTAACTGGAACTCCATGGATCTTCACTATCTGTCTCATATATAGATCTGCCAGCATTTCTGTAGTCAGCCCCACTCTGAAAGGAATAAAATGTGCTGACTTGGTCAATCTGTCCACTATGACCCAGATGGCGTCCTTCCCACTCAGAGAGCGGGGTAATCCTGATACAAAGTCCATGGTAATATATTCCCATTTCTACTCAGGAATGGGCAAAGGCTGTAATAATCCTCCCGGTCTCCGTCGTTCTGCCTTGACTTGCTGACAGAATAGGCATCTGGAAACGAATCTGGCCACTTCTCGTTTCATTCCATACCACCAGACGATCTCTCGAAGGTCTTTATACATCTTAGTGGATCCTGGATGCATAGAATACTGTAATTGATGAGCTTCATGCATGATTTCCTCTCTCAAGTTTCCTTTGGGCACACACAACTGAGCACCGTGCCTCAAAGTACCATCTTCTGCAATGGTAAAATCATTTAGTAGTCCTGCTTGGACCTGCTCCCGGATACATCGAAGCCCTTCATCATGGAACTGAGTCTCCTTAATCTTTTCTATCAATCCAGACTGTACCCGCATACTCATGAGCTGTCCCTCAATTCCTGGTATAACAATTTCTATCCCCAAGCTCTCCAAGTCCTCAAGCAAATGTCTGTCCATAGTCAGCATCATAGCTACCGGATATCTGCTGAGTGCATCTGCTACGACATTGGCCTTTCCTGGGTGATACTGAAGGTCAATGTCAAAGTCCTTCATCAGTTCAAGCCACCTCCTCTGTCTCATATTCAACTCTTTCTGAGTGAAGACATACTTCAGACTTTTGTGATCTGTGAATATCTCCACTCTCTCTCCATAAAGATAATGCTTCCACAATTTTAGAGCAAAGATGACCGCTGCAAGTTCCAGGTCATGGGTAGGATAGTTTTTCTCATGGGGTCTCAGCTGTCTTGATGCATAAGCTATCACCCGCTTGTTCTGTTCCAAGACACAACCCAAGCCTTTTCCTGAAGCATCACTGTATATGGTAAACCCTCCTGATCCTGATGGTAGTGCTAAAATCGAGGCTGAAGTCAATCTGTTCTTCAGTTCTTCGAATGCTGCCTGACATGCATCTGTCCAGACAAACTCCTCATCCTTCCTGGTAAGCCTAGTCATGGGTTCTGCTATCTTGGCAAAGTCCTGTACGGACTTCCTATAGTACCCCGCTAGGCCTAGAAAACTCATGATCTCTGCAACTGTACTGGGTGTAGTCCATGCCTTCACTGCTTCTACCTTCTTGGGGTCTACTGCGATGCCCTCTCCTGTCACTACATGTCCCAGGAACTCAACCTTGTCCAGGAAAAACTCATATTTTGAAAGTTTTCCATACAATTTCTCCTTCCTCAAAGTCTCCAGCACTATCCTCAAATGTTCCTCGTGCTCTTCCGGAGTCTTTGAATAGATCAGTATATCATCAATGAATACTACCACGAATTTATCCAAATACTGGTGGAAGACTTTATTCATCAAATTCATAAACACCGCCGGGGCATTTGTGAGACCAAATGGCATGACTAGGAACTCGTACTGCCCGTACCGAGTGTTGAATGTTGTTTTAGGAATATCTCGCTCACGAACTTTCACCTGGTGGTACCCGGACCGGAGATCTATCTTAGAGAAGACCTTAGCTCCACTCAGTTGGTCAAACAATTCGTCGATCCGGGGTAAAGGATATCTGTTCTTGATGGTAATATTGTTGAGGGCTCTATAATCGATACACATCCTGACTGTCCCATCCTTCTTGGGCACAAACAAGACTGGTGCTCTCCATGGTGAAGCACTCGATCGGATGAAACCCTTCCCTTCTAACTCATCAATATGTGCCTTCATTTCCTTTGCTTCCTTGGGATTGACCTTGTAACAATGCTGAGAGCGTGGCTCTGATCCTGGAATCAAGTCAATCCCGAACTCAATGTCTCTGTCTGGTGGCAGTCCTGGTAGATCTTCGGGAAATACATCTAGAAATTCTGCTATGAGTGGATGTGGTAGTGACTTCTCTTCCATAACTGTCCCAAAGTTGACTCCATCTGGCCTACCTGTAATACTCCTGGCTATCTCAAATGGTGCCTCTCCTGGTGGTCGGAATAGAACTCTCCACTGATGGCAGTCTATAACTGCATGGTGCTCACTCAACCAATCCATCCCAAGGATTACATCAAATCCTGGAAGTGGCATTACGAGGAGCTGGGTCTTGAATTCTCTTCCTGTTACACTAATAGGGCACTCACAACTATCTCGAACTAGTACCATACCCCTACCAGTAAGTATCCTACAACTCCTCCTAGAATATGTGGGTATGATATGGTGCCAATGCATGAACTCTAGGAAAATGAAACTGTAGGATGCTCATGAGTCAAATAATGCAGTAGCGGGAAAGGAATACAAGAATATACTACCTGTGATGACATCTGCCACTGGCTCTGCCTCCTCTGTGGTCATAGCAAAAGCCCTCCCCTGAGTCTGCTGTCCTCCTCCGTGCTGATGTTGGGCGAACCTCTGCTGCTGAGTAGGCAAAGGCGGTCCTCTAGGTGGAAGTCCAGAAGGTCCAGTTGCGGTACCCTTCTGGGGTGGTCCTGCCGGAGTACGGGTGAGAACGCACTCCCTAGCCTGGTGATCGGCTGCTCTACATATAAGGTACTGCCCCAGCCTCTTCCTACATATCTGCCAGGTATGGCCCACTTTCTGACAAAATCCACAAGGCTGCTGAACTGGTCGCTGCTGCTGCGAAGCCCTCTGAGGAGGCTGGGATGCGAAGGTCTTCGTCTGCTGGGTATTGGGACGCTTGGATGGTCCTGAGTGGCTACTACCTCCACTGATGTCGCGGTCTCTCTTAGGTCGAAGACTCAGATCAATCTTCAACCTCTGGGCAACAGTGACCATCCCAGCATAAGTAGTCGCCCCATTAGCCGTGACTAAGTAACGAAGATCATGGCTCAGACCCTGTCTAAATCGTGTGGCTCTCACAACTGGGTCTCGGGCTCTACCCTCTGTAAACTGACTCAGTCGTCCGAACTCTGCTGCGTACTCATCAACCGAGCGAGTCCCCTGCTCAAGAGTCTGAAACTGGCGCTCCAAGGCCTCTCTCGCTACAGCCGGGAAAAACTTCTCCTTGAAGATTTCCACAAACTGCTCCCAAGTCAATCCAGGTGCCGCGAGCTGGGGCTCACTCCTAAACTAGGTACGTGCTAGATCATGCATCTGCACGCCGGCTGCCTCTACCTTGAGGTCTTTCGGGAGCCTAGATAGTCTCATCACCCTCTCCATATCCTCTAGCCACTCATCGGCATAGAGTATACCTTCAGTCCCAAGGACATCTCTAGGTGCCATCCTTTTAAAGTCTAGGATAGAACCTTCTCTCTGGTAGAGAGTGCAGGTAGTAGGGGTATAAGTGGGGGAGGCATGAGTGTGGATGGGTAGTGGAATGAAGAAGATGGGATCGGGTTGGATGAAAGTAGTGGCAGTAGGCTGTACTGGAGTCTAAGTAGGTGGTGGAGGTGGAAAATGTTATGGGTGTGAAGTGTGTGGCGGGGGGTGGAATATATGATGGAGTCTGTATAGTAGTCGGTAGAGGTGCAGTAGTAGTCAGGGGAAGTGGAGGAGGTGGTGGTAGTAATGGGCTGACTAATCTCTCAATACCCTCCCTTAAAATAGCGGTCTGCTCCCGTTGAGCGTCCAATAGACTCTGAGTCTGGGCTCTCTGGGCCTTCAACGGTCCATGGACTAGCTCATGCATCTGGGTGCCCCCCATAGAACTAATAGAGTGTCGTGAAGAAGCCCTAGTGACAGGTGGCACATGGGTATCAGCGTGCTCGGGGTCTACCATAGGTGGGGTAGATGATCCTCTCCCGGAAGGGGCTATACTCGGAGTGCAGGCCCGCAGTTGATGCTCCTTTCTCCCTTTAGCCATTTTCTGAAATAGAAGGAGAAGAAACATCAGTGACTCGTAGGTGTATAGTATTTTAGCAATGTAAAGACAGAGATAAAATACAGTTATCATAACGGTCCTATGCTGTGATGAGTTCCTAAGGACCAGCATGGGCCACCACAAAAACATGTCATGCCCTGCTCCCGAATAATCGGGTACGGGTCGATACGTGTCCGGCCTACACTATCGTTGACAGCGGTAGTGAGCCGTCTAATAAGTAATAATGAATACTAACTCATCACAGCATCTAATCACGGTCTATACTAACATCACAGCAATCCACTATCAAGCAGTTATTACAGCCTTTACATGAATGACCGGGTACAAAGCCGGTAATGTAATAGTAAGGCTAACACTAGGCCTGCTATATCCATACAAGTAAGAACATCCTATACATCCATCTATCTACATCTCGGGAATATAGTCCCGTCCCTCTGTAGCATCAGGAGTGTGCTCCACTGCTGGGCCATCCATTTGTAATGCATAGTCATCTAGAGGATCACCTGTAATCAACAGTCCAGTCAGGATGGAGCAAAGCACAATATACTCAATACAACTCACCATGGAAGATCAATGGAATAGTGCAATACATAACAAATAGAACTGAACAGAGAAACAATGGAATATAAATATGAGTATGCACTATCTATATGTGTACATGTGTAATTTGGACGTTATCAACATGTGGGGACTAATATAATCAGGCATATAAATATATATGCTATCAGTCACGAATAATCAGGCACGTCTAATGACAATGCTATCAGTCACGCAATAATCAGGCATGTCTGATGACAATACTATCAGTCACGCACGAAATGGACTCAGGCATACAGAGTATGCTATCAGGCAATGTTTGTCCAATATTAGCCCGTCACATGTTTCTAGAACGTCCCCCACCCGACACGAAATAATGCAGTCAATCGAGCAAGAATAGTAAAATAAATGACAAGAGACAATGTGAGTGCAATGCATGCAATGATGGTATACTGAGTACATGTACTTGCCTTGATTCCAAAATTTTCTCCAAGTCTTCTAATCACCTAGAATTAGGAAATAACATTTAGAAGCTCTCTAATTTAAACCTCTTAATCAAACACTTATGTTTACTAAACTTCCTAATTTCCCTTAACTAAATTCTATTTACTCTTAATAATTAGTTACCAACTTAATTATCACAACTAAACAATTATGAACTAGCAAACTTAGGCCCTAACAAGTTCTGGCCCAACTGTAATAGTAACTGAGCCACAAATCCGGCCCATGCTTATGGCTAACTACATACAAAATTGATTAATCCAGATCAGTTCACTTATAGAAGTCCAACGTCAACAACTGCAAGTAAATTATAACAGTTCCTAAGCATTCAAATAGCTAACACTAGAAACCTACATACTCGTGTCCGATACAACGTCCAAGCTGATCTCCTCTTAGTGCCAGTCATAGTGTTCTCATAACTTGCATCAGTGTTCGATACAATACAGGATGACACGGACACGGAAAACAATAGTATACTCGAGCCCAAGAAATCAGAGGACATCAAGAATTGTACCTGTGCTTCGGAATAGGTTGTTCATGTCAATAGGAGTCGACACAGCAGCTCCGCGTGTCCAAAGGCTCATCGATTGTCCTCCTGGACATTTCGTCGAGCAGGTCATATGCAAGAACAGAGAAAGCATTTGTGAGTTCGATTTGAACCGATTCAACTCCAAAATTTGGAGAGGTACACCAGATTGAGTCTAGAACTCACCAATACAATCTCGAATCAACCAAAACAGATCAGATCGGTCGATCGATCACAACAATCCAACCGAACTAAGCACAGGAATTCAAGAACCCGTTCAGAAATTCGAAATCAAACTCCGCCAATTCATTGCACAGGAGAGTAAGGAGACTCACCAGGGATCTAAGGAAGTAACAATCCTCAACTAGAGCCGACCGTCGTCATCGAAGCTGTGCACGAGTTGATCGAGGAAGATGACGACGAAGTCGACGGGAAATGGACTTCGTCGCTGGCTGCCCGCTCCGTTCGCCAATGGTTCGCCTAGACCTTGCTCGCTACTGCACCCCCATTGGGCATCGCTTGCATCGCCATGGTCACGAGCTCGACGTCGACGGAGGAAAGGACAGGGAGGAATTGGACAGGGCTTCGCCAACTTAGATTGATGAAGAAAGAGGAAGACATGGGGTCCTATTTATAGCCAGGGAGTCGGTCAGGCGGTTGGCCGGGCACCTGACCGGCCGTTGGTCGGGCAGTGGTGGTTAAGATCTAACGGCGGAGAAGAGTCGGGTTTGTTAGGAATCGACGGTGGGGATGAGAAGGTTAGTTAGGCAGTTGGGAAGAACCTTCTAGAGAAGCCTAGAAATCTTGAAGTCGCCGTCGTCGCCGCGGTTCCGCTGTCGTCATCGTCGTTCTTCCGCTGGGAGGGGAGAGTTTGAATTGTTGGAAGCAACTGAGCTCCAACGGTTATAAAGGCTATTGGTTTGGGTTTGGATTAATGGATCCGGGTCCATTGTGGACCCGTGTACCTGCGCCCCACCAGTCAACAGGCCGGGCCAGGTTGAGTAAAGGCTGGTTTAGCTAAAAATGGTTTTTAATATTTGAAAGGAGAATTATTGATTCACCATAATTATTGGGTCCTGGCCCAATAGAATTTAATAGAAAAAAATGGAAATGTGGGATTAGGATAAAGTTTAAGGAAAATAACTTTAAAATAGAATTAATATTAAAATTTATTAACTAGGAATTAATCAAAAGAATATAGGGAAAACACTCATTTATTTATGAACAGTGGAGTTACAGCGGCTGATTGACTCAATATGACTGAGACATCCATGCGGCCGAAACATCCATGCGGCCGAGGCATCCATGCGGCCAGGACATCATATGCGGCCAGAAGAGTTTATACATAGCCATGCTTCTTATTCAAAGTATTTCAATTTTGCAAATTGAAAATAGAAGCATGAAAAAGAATAAAGAAAGATCCATGCGGCCAGTGAGCCCCATGAGGCTCAAAGAGCTCATGCAGCTCAGGGATCCATGCGGCTCAAGCGTCTATGCGGCTCGGATAAGTTTCATACGGCTCAGAGAGGAGCCACGTGGCATGCAAACAGCTCTTCCATTTGTCCTTTACTGTATTAAATGCCTTGACGGCTGACAGCTCTGACAAATGACAGCTTTGACACAAAGAAATAATAATGACTCCGTCATAATGGCAGACTCCTAGGAAAACAAAGGAAATCTCTGACACGATCTTTCGAAATCCAGAAACCTTCATGCGGCCTTGACACGTGGACAGTCGCATGCGGCTCAGACAGAGACCACCCCATGCGGCTCAGGCCGAAGCTATCTTATGCGGCTCAAGCAGAGGCTACCTCATGCGGCTCACGAGGACTATCTCCATGCGGCTCACTGAGAAGCCACCCATTATGCGACCACCTACGCTCATGCGGCTCCGATCATCACCATGCGGTTCAAATGTTCAGGGGCCACTCCGAAGCAGCCCAGTCACGTAGCCAGCCTTATGCGGCCCAATAGGAAGCAATCCTCATACGGCTCAGATTTCCTCGATGGCTCACGGTTAAGACACGTGGCATCATAGTGGGACACGTGGCATCGAACCGATAGAAATCCATCAACAAATCCTAATAAAATATTGGGATCAAATCAGATCATTTGAAATCAAGCAAATCAATGACACGTGGCGGGTAATCCGAGATTGGCATGACAAATCATAAGGATTTATGTCAATCGTCATTAATTACCCACAAAAGATTTGATACAATCACATAAATTGCTCAAATCTCTTATATTCAAGATGAACGGCCCAGATCCAGTGATCCTTAGCCGCCGACTTTTGAGAATGGATAATCATTGCAAACCCTAATGATGCCCCCCACTCTTATAAATAGCAAGGTGTCATTCCCTTGCGAATGAGGAGATCCTCTGATAAAAAAAGACACAGAGATCCAGAGAGCCAGAGAGAGAATATACAGAGATCGAAAGGACAATATTTCTTCACCAACTCCAAGCAGTTCTTCTACAGAGCCAAAGCTGCACCTGATCGTCCAAGGAGTAAGGCAGAGCGGCCGTTGCTTTTCCGAGCCTCTATCGTCACCCCCCAGAATCTAAAATAAACAATTATACTTAGATTGTTGTACCTAGGCTTTCGTCCCTAGGCTTTCTTTGTACAAGCGAGTTTATATTGTGAAGTAAAAGTCCAGTCCTCCGATAATTGTTCTGTTCTTTTATATTTCATGGCAAAAATTTCTACTGTGAATGCGTTTGTACAAAAAGTGCCTCTTCCGTTGAGGAAGAGACCATGCGGCAAGACTTGGTCTTCTTGCCTTTAGTTTTGGAGGCAGAGTGTACCCCGGTTGAGCAACTTCGGAGACGAGGTATAGGTGAACCCATAAGATCTCTCCCCGAAATGTGGTGAGTGGTATGAGTCCACTCATGTTGTCACGGGTAGGTGGTAGGTTGACCACCTCCATTGTCGCCTTTGGGATGGGGATGATGCCATCTTGTGCTGAGGTTGGCGGCAAGGTGCCAAATTGGAGTGACACCAGGTTGGCCAAGATTGTTTTTTCCTCGTAATCGACGGAGATGACATTCGCATTGATCATGCGCTGGTTGTAATTCTTGAGGACGTAGCAGTCCTGAGTTGGATGTCCGACAAACCGATGGTAGTGACAGTACCTCGGATTGTCAACTCTCTCTACCTCGTCGGGAAGCTTCGGGTCCGGTAATTTAATCTTGTCACCATGCTTCAACATCTCGAAGAGTTGAAAGGTATCTTTATCATTGAAAGAGTAGACCTCCTTTGGCCTCGGTACAAGCGGAGGCTTCTGAGTAGGTGCTTGTTCGCTTTTAGAGTTATTAACAGTCAACGCCTGCTTTCCTTTCGTCTCACGTCTAGGGTTGCTGGTAGCAGGACGTTTCCCTTGTCTTCAAAGGCAGGGAAACTGACTCCCAGAAGGCGAGCATTGCATGCCTTCTTTTTAGCTTCTTCGACCTCAATAATCAATGAGCTCCAATCGGGAGGAGGAGTAGAGTTGAGCCAGAGCTTAACCGCAGGAAGCATGTTCATGCTGTAGGAGGAGAGGAGTGCATGTTCTGGCATATCCGGGGACAGTCTCAAGCAGGCTTGTTGGAATCGTTCGATGAATGCTCGAAGCATTTCTTTTTCCGTCTGACGTACCTGTATAAGGGATGCCATCGTCATGTCTTTCCCTTCGTCGTAGACACGATCAAGGAAGAGGCAAGTCATGTCATCAAAGGAGGAAATGGAGTTGTCAGGGAGACTGCAGTACCAGTCGTAAGCCACTCCTTTCAATGTCCCGACAAACAGGCTGGTGAGTAGCGCATCTTCCTTCAGGAGATTCCCCGTTTGAGGGTGGAAATTTGTCAGATAACGGCGTGGAGAGTCCTTTCTGTCGTATGGCGTCAACATTTGTGGTTTATACTTGGGAGGATAGACTACTTTGTTCCATTCGATGGGGTATGGTTACGGGATCCCCATCTTCTGGCGCTCCTTCTGTCTATTCTTTGACTCGAAGCATTCACGCAAGTCCCTGACACGTCTTTCGTGGAGCTGGAAGCCGGAGAAGGCGGTACAGTCTGGAGTTGCACATTCGAAGGTTCCAATACCCGAGGTGATTCGCGACAATTGGTATTCAAGGATGCCCGTTGAAGGGGCACACTTGATTCCCCGTTGGCTCCTGGGTCAGGATTTATGGAAGGTGCTCTAGCCAAAGCTGACCGTATCTCAAATACTGCTTGAATTAGTATTTGTATGGAGGCAGAGAGGGTTTTGAGTCCCCCTCCAAAGTATCCATGCGCTAAACAAGGTCTGCTGGCGAAGCATCTGACTCCGTATCACCATCTCCCGTCATATATACTGTCATGGCGTGACTGGAAGTGGATGGATCGGTTGAAGCTTCGCTTTCAGCCTTGCTCTCTTGTAGAAGAGTCACTTCTCCTGGAGATTCTGGAGGATATCTTCGTCTTTGGAATGAGGATCAACAAGGGCTTGACTACCTCCAGCTATTACTTCCTCTGAAATCTTCTTTCTCCTCCAGGTGCCTTCAAACACTCCTGAGGATGGGATAATCATCTTGGTCTTCCTTGGCTGGCTCTTGGATGAGGACGAGGTCGAGAAGTTGCTAGTCGCCTTACGGATTGATGAGGAGTTAGAGACTACATTGCAAGAAGCAACCTTTAATTTTGGCTCCTCTTTAATCGACACCTTCTTTCCAAGGCGATGTCGGAAGGGTGTTGACGATTGCAGTCACGGAACAGAGACTGCCTTTGTGGTGGGACTGCTGTCTTGCAACAATAGTTGATGGTGACCACAGCACAGGTGTGCCCTGTGAGAGGAGTATTGTGCTTGTCGGTCGACTCTTCTGATCGGCATTTATGAATGATCATATTACGGAAATCGTTAGAGGAGAGTTCCACCTTTACACCCCCATCAGGCGCACGGCAAGGTCAAGCGCCCGGGTGATCGAGTAAATGCTGCACCCCCTGATCCAGCGCATAAGATGCGCTCAGATCAGTAGTGGGGGCACAACATTTAGGTTGGTTTGAACCAGCCTCAGACACACAACCAATGTAGGCGCAGGGGTTCAAGACCACAAAGTTTGCCTCGAACGGCTTGGTTGCAAGCACAGCGGATGCGCCCATGTGAAACGAGGTTTTTGAAGGTTGGCTCGTTCGCGGTGCAGAAGCACCCGAGTCAACCTTGTACAGCTTACCATCGGCAGCGTGCATGATTGTGAGCGCATACCTCTGACTTACTATCGGCATAGCACGTTCGAGGCACGTGGCCCGTGCCGCCTTGGACTTCTTCATACCTGCCTGCTGGGATGCATAGTAATTAGAGTCCAAATTATCCTCGCCATGACAGCGAGTGAGTCTGACAAAGACAGAAGCCTTCCGCGGCGCATCAGAGTTAATACGTAGGGCGTTAAATGTGCCCCTACTCCGTCGGCGCATCTTCCTTGACTGAGAAGGAGATGGTTGGGGAATGTAGTCAGCCCCATATTTCCTCGAGAGATGTGCTGCACCCGTGGGCGCATCCTGGCTGCTGAGGATGTCAATGGGAAGGGTAGGCTGAATCGGCTCATCCCCTTCAATGATGATGCCAGGGGCCTCCACCTTGCGCACCCAGGCTTGGAGAGTCTTCTTCGGCTTCGGCAGCCGCTTCGAAGGACTTACACTGCCTTTAGAGATGAACTCCTCATATGCATGTTGATTAAAGCGTACGACTAGTGTCTTGTGGGAGGAGCCCACCTTCACGTTGTCAGATTGCGACACAGCTTTCTCATCGGAAGAGAAAGAGTTTCCCAGCAGAGTTGCTAGCTTGTTTGCCATTAAAATCTTTGAATTAGAATTTCAATCACAAATAGAATAATGTTACAATATAGGACTTAGATGTAGTCCTAGGAGTATACTTTTATTTTTATCTGGGTCCTGTGTCCATGGAGCGAGTGGTAATGCGTTGACAATCTGACGACGATTTTAGGTTCTCTGAAGGTCTGGGTTGCTCTGGATGCCGGAGCTTACGGAGGGGAAGAAGACGTTGAGTCTCTCTTCCGATCTCTGTGAGTGGACGTGCGTCTTCTGTAACTCTGATGATCTCGTTATATGTGTGTATGTCTGTCTATGTGTGTCCATGATGAAGGAATAATCCTTCTATTTATAGATTATAGGCTGTCTGCTTATGCGCACATATGTCGGATGCACTTGGACATGGGAACGCCATGTGGCTAGAGTTGAAGGAGGCACATGGACGATGCGCTCTGATTTGGTGATTGAATCCTTCCTGTTGCGTATGTGGGCTACGGAAGAGCCGACACGTGGCAGTTGAGAGGATTCTTTGGTTGCTGAGATCTTGGATGGTTAGCACCCCTTCGTGGACTGAACTGAGTCAAAGGACACGTGACGTATGTCCGTGGCTCAAAGATCTCGGATTTGGTGGAGAGTGATCTGACAGGATACGGCAAGGATTGGGCACATGGGAAGACTTTAGCTCATAACCTTCAGGAGTCACGAACCAGTCTGGGTGCATGGCTTTTGAGGCACATGTTTTGGTCACATGGCTGGGGAGGCACATGCAGTGACTTGACTTCTGTGAACAGAAGTAAGTCAGAGGCGCATGGATTTTGAGGCACATACAAATCTTCGTGCGCATGGCCGCGGAAGTACATGCGAGTGGTTGGTCGGCCACGTGGCTTGTAACAGACAAAGGAAAGTAATAATGACGCTGACGTCAGTGGCACTTCGTTTTCTGGAAAAAAAAGCTATTATCGCTCTGTCATCGAGGCATGGCTGCTGTCGTCTCAGACTTTAGCATTTAATGCTCTTGACGGGCGATGAGCTTTTGAGTGGGCGTATTGATCTGCGTCCCACTAGGCGCATAGGAACGCGTAGGGCACATCCTTATGAAGTGCTTGGTACTGATGGGCAAGTCTGTATGATGCGCGTGATCTGACCGGCACGTCTTTTGTATGGCACATCTTTATTGGTCCAGCAGTTGAGTTCTTCGAGTGCTTTAAATAGCCGTTTTGACTTAGCTGAATTCGAGGGGACAGGTTCATCACCATGAATGCAAATTCATTGCATGGGATTCGGAAAGCCCGCCACTTGGCGCATGGGTTTGATTTGTCCGGCCTATAAATAGCAGCAAGGAGAGAGTTTGTTTCTCGTTCTCTTCCGTCTTCCCGAATGGAGATGAACTTCTTTGCTCGAGTACATCCCATCGACAAGACGCTCCCAAGGGTGAATATGCGTCGAGTCATCTTCGTACACACTCGTGAAAGTGACTGTTACATCCAAAAGTCGGGATTGCGGGTCCCGATGCTGGCCGAAGGTGCCTGTTGCATCCAAAGATCGGGACGTTCGAGTCCCGTCTTCGTTATGCTGAAAGAGCCCCAGATCGAAATTGTGGTGCTCCCATCTTCCTTTGACTTTGGAGAGCTCTTTCTCCTGCTAGAGTGGGGTTGGTTGCCCACCCTTATTATGCTTAATAACTGCTTCATTAGCCGAAGCACTTGATCGGGTCGAAGTCGAGCGCATATGCTGAGACTTCATGATGCGCCTGACTGAGACGCTGAAGAGATGCGCCTGACTGAGACGCGCCTAGATGAAGCGTAGCTTTAGTCTTTTTTGATTTCTTTCTTTGTAAAAAGAGTCTTCTATGTAAAAAGAGTCTTTAGTCCTGTAACAGACTTTTATGAAAATAAAAAGCCCATTTATGCTGCTACTCTTTTACTGTTTTTATGATATTTTCGGCGCATGTTGACTGATACGCCTGAGATTTTCATGCTTCTATATTTATTATGTATTTTATCTTTATTGAGTCTAGAATTTAAATTGTAAGATCAACTAGGTAATACTGGCTTAGGTTAATCTCAGTCCACTTTTCTAAAAAGCCTACCTATTCCCATTTCATTTTTACCAAAAGTTCAAAATTATTTTTGCAACAGAATTTGACAAATATTTCAAAATTTTCCTAGACAGAACTCAAACCGAGTTCGGCCCGAGTTCTGCCCAAGTTCGGCCCGAGTTCGGTCCGAACTCTGTCCGAGTTTGGTCTGTTTGAATTCAAATATTTGTTGTCTCCAAATCTGCATGCAATGTACATATTCAAAATCTTTACATCAGAACTCTGCCAGAACTCTGCCCGAGTTCGGTCTCAGAAAACACCTATAAATAGGAGAGAGTTTTTATTTCAAATTACTCATTCATTCTTCATCTTCTCTTCTCTATTCAATAAGTATTTTTATCCTATCAAAAGCTTTCAAATCACACCTATACTCCTCTTAGCCAAAAGCCAGTAATATCTACTTCGATCTAGAGTCTTTTGGTGTTCAAAAGTTGTAAAGAGCTTGTTCAAAGTATAGCAATTATCTTTTTTGTGGAGCCGGTCGTGCGCTCGTCACCAAGCGCGGTGTTGTGAAGTTGGTCGTGCACTTGTCACCAAGCACGGTGTTGTAAGAGACTGCAAGCTCTCAATTAGCTTGTGTCTTAGTAGATTAACAACGAGCAAGAGTACTCGAGATTGGATTAGTCCTCTCAGAGGGATACCAGTATACATCACTGTGTCATTGAGTTTGTTCTATCTATCTCTTGCTTTATACTTATTGTCTCTTATTAACTGCTATTAGTTTAAATTTTAAATTGGTGATTATTTTTCGTTGCACTCGCACTCACTCTATTCACCCCCTCTAGAGGTGCTCAACAGTCCTACAATTGGTATCAGAGTAGATTATATTATAATATAACAAACCTAGCTCAGAGAGTATATATTGCAGCAGTGAAATCAATATTCAACAGTGAAGGACAATCCACAAATAGACCCCCACTATTTGATGGTACAAATTATACCTACTGGAAAACATGGATGACTTTCTTCTTAAAGTCTCTTGACTTTGATCTTTGGTCTATAGTTATTGACGGTTATAAGTAACGGCACCTACAGTGATTGACGGCCAGCTTGTAGATAAACCTCATGACATATATACAAAAGCTGAAAAAGCTAAGGCTAATCTACATGCTCGTGCTATCAATGCACTGTTCTGTGCAATTGACAGAACGGAGTTCAACAGAGTTTCAACCTATAAAACATCTCACGAGATTCAAAAAATTCTTGAGGTAACTCATAAAGGTACTTTCCAAGTGAAAGAATCCAAAATCAGTAGACTAACACAGGAATATGAATCTATTAAGATGAAACCTGGTGAATTAATTACACAGATGTTCACACGTTTCCTTGATATTAATAATCCTTTGCAATCACTTGGTAAGGATTACAACAATCATGAGACGATCAGAAAAGTTCTACAGGATCTAACCAAGAACTGGAACCCGAAGGCAACAGCAATCATTGAAGGAAACGATCTCACCACCATGTCTCTGGATACACTGATGGGCAAGCTCATGACCCATGAGCTTGATCTGCAAGAGTTTGAAGAAGCAACTCCAAAAGAAAGATCTATTGCCTTCAAAGCTCAAACAAGAAAATCAACATGTAATGATTCTGATGAAGAATCATCAAGTGGTGATGAACAAGCCCTACTAGTGAAGAACTTCAGAAAATTCCTAAAGTTTGAGAAATCAAACAAAAGAAAGAGAGATATCTAAGAAAGCAATGAAGTTGAAACCATATGTTTTGGATGCAAGAAGTCAGGGCACATGAAGAAGGACTGCCCAACTTCAAGAAAAGCAGTCCATATGATAGATCAAGATCAAACAGAAAAGCAACAACAAGTCGAAAGTATGCTAACACAAGCATCTGGCATGAAAGTGATGCCAGTGATACAGAGGAAGAGGACAGACCCTGCAGAAATGCCAATGTCTGTCTTATGGCATTTGATAAGGTATCCTCAAACCCTCTATATGAAGATTTTACTTTCGATGAATTAGAAAATGCCTTTAGCGAATTACTTGAAGATCACAGAACTGTGCTTGACAAGTATAAGCAATCTCGAAAAGAGATTAAGGCATACACAATCGAGATAGCTAGACTGTCCAATCTTATTGATGATTTTAAAGATACGTCTACTACTGGTAACATGGAAGAAATAGCCAAACTCAAGGTAGACTATCATGAGGCTATCCTCAAGGTTGATAAGATAGAAAGAGACTATGTCAAAATACAAGAGTTATATGACATAGAGAAGAAGAAGTACTTAGTCACAGAACAAAGACTCTCAGATATGACTGCTAGATATGAAGAGTCTGTTACAATTTCGAAAAAGTTAGAAATCAAGTTAGGCAAACAGGCAATACCAGTGACAGCCTAAGTTTAGTCCTAATGCTAAGCATACACCTAAGAGGACTAAAAATTAGAAAGCACGGAAGAAATACGACTATCACCATGCTTTCACTTATAGGTTTTCCAAGAAACCAAACAAGCATGTCAACACAGTTTCAACCACCACTGGTTCTAAACTAACTTACACATATTATGGTACACATGGACACATATCACAGTATTGCTTAGCAAGGAAACTTGTTGACAATCATACTTTGTTTTGGAGACCTAAGACTAATCAATATGGACCCTTCAGTAAATTGGTACCAAAGGATTCATCTACTTGTTTTGTAGGTGGACCCTCAACCCTCTCATGCTAAAAGCAAGTGGATCCTCGATAGCGGATGTTCGTGACACATGACTGGTGATGAATCTTTGTTCGCCACGCTATCGATGAAGAAAGAAGTATACGTCTCTTTCGAAAATAATTTGAGAGGTGATATTATTAGTAATGGCACTGTCGGTATTGCTCCTTATCCAGTAATAAAGGATGTTTGTCTAGTCATAGAATTGAAACATAACCTACTAAGCATAAGTCATTTGGCTGATAATGGTTATGGTATCAATTTTGTAAAAGACAAATATACCATATATGATATGTCATCTGGTGATCCCGTATATAAAGTGATTAGAGAAGACAACATTTATGTTTTCTTTTTGGAGAGTACTAATAATGCAGGAAGATGCCTAGTAGCTAATGTAGATGAAAGCTGGCTATGGCACATGAGACTAGGGCATACAAATATGGACACTATCTCACGACTAAGCACTAAGAAGTTGGTAAAAGGACTTCCCGAGATTTCATTCAAGAGAGATATGGTATGTGTTGACTGTGAAAAGAACAAAGCACATAGGTCTACATTTAAATCCATCAACGATGTAAGTACTTCTAGACCTTTGCAGTTGATTCATATGAATTTATTTGGTCCTAGTAGAATCGCTAGTCTTGGTGGTAAGCTCTACGCTTTTGTTATTATTGATGATTTCTCTCGCTTTACTTGGGTTTAGTTTTTTATCAAACAAAAGTGATACTATTTTTGAATTTCAAATATTTTGCAAAAAGGTATAAAATGAAAAAGACTTCATGATTACTCATATCCGAAGTGATCATGGTGGCAAATTCGTAAATTCTGATTTCAAAAAGTTTTGTGATGATAGTGGATATTACCACGAATTTTCTTGTCCTAGAACTCCCCAACAGAATGGTGTTGTGGAGCGGAAGTACCGTACTCTAAGCAAAATGGCTAGAGTCAGACTGAATCAGCATAATCTTCCTAAGTATTTTTGGGCAGAAGCTGTTAGCACAGCCTGTCATGTTTTAAATAGGATGTTAATTCGACCTATCTCGAATAAAACACCATATGAACTTTGGTTTGGAAGGATTCCAAACATTTCTTTCTTTAAAGTTTTTGGATGTCGCTGTTTTATCCTGAACACTAAGGATAACTTGGAAAAGTTCGACTCTAAAGCAAATGAAGGGATATTTCTTGGATATGCTGCTAAGAGTAAGGGATATATAATTTTTAATAAAAGATCTATTATTGTTGAAGAATCAATTAACGTTACTTTTGATGAGCTCAATAGTCACAGATCTAGCGATAGTAATGATGAAGATGTACAAGCAAAAATTGAGAAGAGTCCTGTCGAAGATCGGACTCAAAATTTTGATTCATTAAAGTTCTTACCAGATCATCCAGAGACACTCATCATAGGTAATGTATCAAAAGTTGTAAGTACACGCTCCTCTCTTAGGGATTCTGAAATAGCAGCAAATGTAGCTTTCATTTCTCAAATAGAACCTAAGAATGTAGAATATGCCTTTTCTGATGAGTTTTGGATTGATGCCATGCAAGAGGAACTAAATCAATTTGAGAGAAACCAAGTTTGGAAACTCGTTCCTAAACCTATTGGTCAATCAATAATTGGTACCAAATGGGTGTTCTGAAATAAACTTAGTGAAGATGGACAAGTTCTACACAACAAAGCACGTCTAGTGGCACAAGGTTATAATCAAGAAGAAGGTATTGATTATGATGAGACATATGCTCATATTGCTAGACTAGAAGCCATCCGCATGTTTTGTGCATTTGCATACTTTAATGATTTTAAATTATTTCAAATGGACGTAAAAAGTGCATTTTTGAACGAATTTTTAAAAGAGAAAGTTTTTGTGAAACAACCCCCTGGTTTTGAAGATTTTCAAAAACGTGATCACGTCTTCAAGCTTAAGAAAGCACTCTATGGACTCAAACAGGCACCTCGTGCTTGGTATGAACGCCTAAGTGCCTTCTTACTTAATAATAATTTTTCAAAAGGAAGAGTTGATACAACTTTGTTTATCAAATCTTTAAATGATGACATTCTTCTTGTGCAAATATATGTAGATGATATTATATTCAGTTCTACTAATAAAAAACTTTGTCAAGATTTTGCTAAGTGTATGCAGAGTGAATTTGAGATAAGTATGATGGGAGAGCTAAACTTCTTCCTAGGACTTCAGATCAAACAACACTCAAAGGGAACATTCATCAACCAAGCCAAGTATACGAAAGACAAACTGAAAAAGTACGACTTCGATAATGTAAAGCCAATCGGAACTCTAATGGCTACATCCATAAAGCTTGATTCTGATGAAAGTGACAAACCTGTCGACCAGCGTAAGTATCGAGGTATGATTGGTAGCTTATTGTATTTAACTACTTGTCGCCCTGATATTATGTTCAGTGTTTGCATATGTGCACGATACCAAGCAAATCCTAAGGAATCACACCTAAGTACCGTTAAGCGTATCTTTCGATACCTTAAAGGTACTTCTACAGTCAGCTTGTGGTATCCTAAAACCAAATCCTTTGACCTGATAGGTTACTCGGATACAGATTTTGTAGGATGAAAAGTAGACCGTAAAAGTACCAGCGGTACGTGTCACTTTCTAGGAAAGGCCTTAGTCTCTTGGTTTAGCAAGAAGCAAAATTCCATAGCATTATCAACTATTGAGGCTGAATATATCGCCGCAGGACGTTGTTGTGCTCAAATTTTATGGATGAAGCAAACCCTAGAAGACTACAATTTGTACTACACTAAGATTCCTATTTATTATGATAACATTAGCACTATTAATCTAACTAAGAACCCTGTATGTCATTCACGCACAAAATATATTGAGATACATTATCACTTTTTACGTTATCACCAATAACACGGGGATATCTGCTTAGAGTTTACTGACACAGATCATCAACTAGCAGACATTTTCAATAAACCACTGGCGGAAAACCGTTTTAACATAACGAGGCGAGAGCTCGGTGTACTTGAATTTTCATATTCATAGTGTAGTATGGTAATTATATTTAATTTTATGACTCGAAACTTCGTAATTTATTTAACGGAAATTATTTTTGGTACAAGCCTACAAAGGGTCTGTATGTCACCACGACTACGGTCAAAGCGAAGCGGTATTTAAGAGTTCCCCGGTGAACCTCCGTAAGCTGGGACAGTGTCACAATCCGCTACCCAAATTGTTGGGCCGGGCCGAGTCATGTCCAGCCTACGCTTAAGATAAAGCGTAGTAAGCTGTTCTAAAGAATAATAAGATAAGTCCAAAGTGTGCTAACAGTTCTATATGTAAAAATGAGACAGAAATCTTCCAAACACAAAAGTCATCTCTATATAAGTAAGTTCCAAGTACAAGTCCAAAATGTAAAGCTGGATACAGGTCCAGGCATAAAATACATAGTCTAACAATATGACTACTCTCGGAACTCCGAGCAACTACGCAAACTAGACGAGTTTCTCTACAGGTACATCCTCGTAAGATAAAGCCTGGTCCTCAGCAGCAACTCCATAATAGGAATCGTAAAGCAACTCCTCCTCAGTAAGTATACCTACAACGTTATCCTGTCAGGACGAGAGCAAGTACTGAATCTAACAAACATATAATACTGATCCTGTGATGGAAAGAGATAGAATGACATATCTCATTTTATCCATGTTTCACTTAACAAAATGCCTTTGAAATCGGCTTTTGAAAATAAAACTTGAAAAAGTACAAGAAGTACAAATTATTCTGGGAAGTATTGCTATGGAAGTCTGATCTGAAAGTGATCACTTTGTTCTTTGGACCATACGATGATGATGAAGATCACTGCTAGAAGATGAATAGCAAGAAGAACTAAGTCACCAGAAAGGTATCGACACACTTGGGCACTGATGGCGAGGCCGAATGCTTTCCTGCTTTGCTTTACTCTGTTCTGAAAGAAAGGTTGAAGAAGAATGCTCTGGAGAATCAAAATATCTGTGTTCTAATCTCTCTGTTTTCTCTCCTCCTGTCTCTGTTTCTGTCCCCTTTATATGAGAAAAATCAGTCTATTTATAGACTTGGCTTCTTGTGCGTAAAACTCAGCAATAGTCCTGTCTTTACGCAAATAACTGCCATCCATAACTGAAGTCATTCTCTACATATGTTGACACGTATCCCATTATTTCTATAAAAATAGGATGCACGTACACACGTTCTTCGAGATGTGTGGTATAAAAGCCATGTAGGCAAACCACGTTCCAGGAAGGATAGGGCGTAAACAACTACCCAAATATACTCTGAGCGTAAAGTAATAGACTAGGCGTAATATAGCCCTGACATGGACTTCCTGCATAAAGTGGTTGACAAACAACCTTGAGCGTAAAAGTAGCCCAAATAAACTTTATGCAAACGTCAACTTTGAGCGTAAAATAGCTCATATAGTATTCATGCGTAAAAGAAGCCATCTTGTGAGCGTAAAATAGCTCAGTCCACATACTAAATGACAACATTGGTCTTTGTGTAAAACAAATCCCTTCGAGTTCTGTGTTATACGCTGTCAGTAAATCTTCATGTCAGACTTTACATTAAATGCATGACTTTAGCAGCTTTGTCCAGCGTAGCGTGGTTAGCTTACCTCTGGCATAAAACCATTGGCTTGACCCTGGCGTAAAATGATTAGTTTGTCTTTGGTGTAAAGCGGTTGATTTAAGTGAAATGCTCTATCACTTTGACTCATTCTATGAAGCATTTTTTATGCTCCTACAAAACCCCCTTCAAAGTTTTCAGAATTTTGAAAAGATTTCAAGAATTTCGAAATACTTCGAACAGAAGCGTAAAAGTCGGGATTTGACCAGTCAGCGTAAAAATCAAGAAATGGTGTCGGTCAATACTTAACCGTCATAATGAATTTTCTCTCGAAACTTTCGAATACTTCTTCACCTCCCGAGTTTACATAAATAATGATCAGTTTCCCATAAGAAATATGAAGAGTTGATTTGATTGTATATATAAAGAGAAATTCTTCATTCTTGTTTTTCATCCTTATACTGTCATGGCACCAAAGAAAGAGATTAACAAAGAAGAGGCTCCGAGCTCCAGGATTGATATAGAGACGGAGATCGAGCGAGCATGTAATTTTATAGAGTGCTTTGGACTGACTCCAACAGTCTTTGGTCGTATAAATGGTGGTCCCTCAACTGCGTATGAAGGACCAGGTAATGTAGAGGCGTTCCTTAATCTGATGCGTCGTTTCGGGATCTACAATATGTACGAGCTAGGTGCCTCCCTTCGTCAGCTCAACAAAGGAGAGAAGAAAAAATGATGTTTTATGTAGAAGTGTCGTCTATGCATTGCGACTCTTCAACTTATCTGTAGGGGTCTACTCCCATTTTTATAAATAAAATTTTAATATTGATCTAATCTGTTGGCATAGAATTGTTCTACACCTCCTTTGACTGCATCTATGGTTGTTCATTCCCAAGAGAAACAAAACAACACGTGGCATCTGTCTTGTGGTCATGAGCCCCTTTTATTAGGATCTTTTCCGAAATAAACTCACGCCAACCGTTTCTTCGACTCTTTATAAATAGATGAGTTAAAGAATGTTTTATGTATTCTCATTCTCATTCTCATATTTTCTCTCCGAAGATAGCTATTTTGCAAAATTCATTCTCCAATAAGAGATTGGTAATGACGATGCTTTCCAATGTCGCTCCTCTGTACGCCCGGTCATCAGACGTCGATTCAGCCACTCTTAGAGTCGAACCATCTGATATTGATGGTAAGTTCGATTTATAAAGCAATCTTCTGTCTTTGAGCTTTTTGTTGAAAAACAGATGTCTATCTTCAATAGATAAGGCACGCCCAACTAAAAATGAGTGCAAATCCTTGACAGATAAGGAGCGCATGAAACCCAAGTGCAAAGGCGTGAAGCTTCGGACGTAAAGCCGTGTAGATAAAATGCACATGAAATACTGGCGTAGAACCTTGTAGATTAAGTGCACCTGAAATACTGGCGTAAAACTTCGGGCGTAAAGCCTTGTTGATAAGGTGCACGTAAAACACTAGCGTAAAACCTTGTAGATTAAGTGCACATGAAGCACTGGCGTAAAAACCTTGTAGATAAGGTACGCCTGTTGAAGATAAAACAAGATGTGTAAGCATCTGTTCTTAGTTTTAATTGGTCTGATGATACTTCTGTTTAAGACAATTTTTCTTTCTTGTCTTCTGCAGAAGTTTGGCTGAAGAGCTTTTCCAGAACCGGTATCGACGACTTGGATGCTGTGAGGAGCATTCTTCTGACATCAACATCAGGGAGCTTATGCACTTTTGATGCGCAAATCATGTCACTACCACATTTCTAGTTTGAGGGTAAATTTGTCATTTTTGGGGTAAATAAAATTTATTAGTATTAATTAGAATTTATGGGAATTTTTAGGATTTATTTTGGATTTATTTGGACTAGTTTGATTTTTGACTAGTTTTGACTCATGTAGACCAACCTAGGAACTAACCATAGTTAGTTGGGTTTGGTTAGGTCAAGTGGACCCTAGTCTAACCTAGTGTGACTCAGGTTAGTGGTTAGTGATTCATTAGAACTTGAATTAGGAATTTAGGAATCAAGTTATTTGTTAAATGGCTTGTGGTTTCACAAGTCATTTTGTGACTTAGCTAGATAGGACTAACAAAACCTAGCTCCACCCTAATCCAAAACCTAGTGGCCGGCCACCCTAGCTAAACCTAGGGATTTCCCCATTATAAATATTCTTCTAGTTTTTAGGGCTAGCCTCTTTTAAGGTTTCTTCAAGAGTTCTAAGGAAAGAGGTGAGTCACATCTTCCTAAAATCCTTAAAAATCCATTTCAAATCCTTTTTCCTTCAAACCAATTCCATTAGGACCTAAATTTCTTCCTCTTGCTGTTGGTATTGGTTATTTGCAGGGAATCAACAATTTGTGAAAGTTTGGGTGGCTTGAGGAATCTCTCTATTTTAGTTTTGTGAAGGTTTCTTCACCAATAGGTAACTTCTCCATTCCTCCATAGATTTCCACTTTGTCTTCACCAATAGGAAGCCCTAAGGGTCCCCCTAAGGTCTGGATAGTTTTCGGGTCCTGTGTCATTGGATTCGTATCCGTTCTGGACACGTATCAGTGACCATAGCTTAGTGTTCGACGAAATGTCTCAAAGGGCATTTCGATCGAATTAATTCTTTGTGTTTGAATAAGAATCTTCGTTTTATTCTTGCTTACACGTTTCTGGGATACTGAGGTGGTTTTTGTGTTGTGTCATGTCGGAATCGACGTGTGCACACACGGGTGCGCACGTGCACGCGCACTGTGGTTCGATCCCCTGCTGTTCCTGGGACAGTAGACGCAATGCAACTGCTAGCCTTCTTCAGGCAGTACATGGAGGGTCAGCAGACCCAGCAGCAGAGGCAGACGGTAGAGCTCACTCGAGGCAATGAGCTGGCAGTGACAGCAGTAGAGAGAGTAGTGGCTCAGCCAGCAGCAGTCCAGCAACCGCACCAGCCACGGGAGAAAGGCATCCAAGACTTCCAGAAGATGCACCCGAGAGACTTCCGCAGGACAGAGGGGATCCTGTATGCCGATGAGTGGATCGAGCATATGGAGGAGATCTTCCGACTGGCTGAGATTCCAACGAGGCTCCAGATAGAGGCAACGGCCAGCATGATGCAGGATCTGGCCCGGACATGGTACCAGACCGACCCGAGGGTCGGCACAGCAGGACAGACTTGGGCAGCATTCAAGAAGCTATTCAAGGAGAAGTTCTTCCCAGAGGCAGCGCTGGGAGCCCTCGAGACTCAGTTCGAGGCCCTAGTTCACGGAAGTTAGTCTGTGGAGGAATATGCAGGAGAGTTCTGCCGCCTGGGCAGATTTGTAGAGGACTTGTCGGAGGCGACGAAGGCCCGGAGGTTCCGAAAGGGCTTGGTAAAGGAGGTCAAGTCCTACACCAAGAACGCCCGCGGTACTACATTTGAGGAGATACTGGTGGACGCACTAGCTGCAGAGGATGACCTTGAGCTTAGGCTCAAGAGAGGAAGAGACCCAGTTGGGGGTAGTAGCAGCAGCGGAGGCCAGGCCAAGAGGCCTCATTTTCAGTATCAGCAGCCGAGGCAGTTTCAGCCTCAGCCGATTCAGCAGAGGCCAGCCCCTCAGCAGCAGCAGCAGCAGAGGCAGCACCAGCAGGGACAGAGGCAGAGTGTTACTTGTGCCTATTGCAAGAAGCCCGGGTATGTAGCCAATGAGTGTCGGAGGAGGCTGGGCCAGTGCCTGAAGTGTGGTTCAGCAGACCATCAGATGAGGGAGTGCCGCGTAGTACGAGCAGGCCCAGGAGGAGGAGCCAGGGCTTCAGCAGGACAGCAGCGGGGACCAGCCCTGCCGACGCAGCAGCAGAGGTTTGTCCAGCACCAGCAGCAGGCCAGGGGAGGCCAGCAGGGGCGAGCTTTCGCCATGGCAGCTGAGGATGCGGAGGCCATCGGAGAGCTGATTGCAGGTTCGATTCTTCTCGACTCCAATCCAGTATTTGTATTGTTTGATTCTGGTGCATCGCATAGCTTCATATCTGTATCTTTTGCGATTAGACACGGTATCATAGCTGAATCATTGCCTAGGACTTACAAGATCACGACCGGAGGTGGCATTATCCTCGTACGTGATGTTTGTAAGGGTCGGAGAGTAGTTTTGGGAGGCCGTGAGTTGGAGGTGAGCCTGCTCGTAATGCCATTGCCGAACTATGATATAGTACTAGGCATGGATTGGTTGAGCAGGCACCACGCCAGCATTGATTGCAGAGGGGGTAGAGTTCTGTTCAGAGCGCCGGAGAAGCCAGAGTTCGAGTACTCCAGACGTCATGCAGAGTAGAGCAGCGGAGTCTTCTGTGGAGTCTCGGTCGAGGAGCAGACGATTCCACACCCCTTGATAGCAGAGTATATGGATGTTTTCTCGAAGGAGCTGCCGAGACTGCCACCAGACAGAGACATAGAGTTCTCGATAGACTTGGTTCCAGGAGCGGAGCCTATATCTCAGCATGTCTATCGGGTGAACAACAGCGAGCTGGTGGAGCTGAAGAAGCAGGTGGATGAGCTACAGGACAAGGGCTTCATCCGCTCGAGTTCATCGCCATGGGGTGCACCAGTGTTGTTCGTGCCGAGGAAGGATGGGTCAGTATGCATGTATATTGACTATAGGGCACTCAACAACCTCACGATCAAGAACAGATACCCACTGCCGCGGATCGACGATCTGTTTGACCAGTTGAGCAGAGCTCGGATATTTTCCAAGATTGATCTGAGGTTGAGATATCACCAGGTGAAGGTGAAGGGGGAGGATATTCCTAAGACCGCTTTCAGGACGCGGTATGGACAGTTCGAGTTTTTGGTTATGCCGTTTGGGCTAACCAATGCACCAGCTGTGTTTATGAACCTGATGAACAAGGTGTTCCATCAGTATCTGGATCAGTTTGTAGTAGTGTTTATTGGTGATATTTTGATATATTCTAAGATGAGGAGAAGCACGAGGAGCATCTGCGGATAGTACTGGAGATTCTCAGGAAGGAGCAGCTTTATGGAAAACTCTCCAAGTGTGAGTTTTTCCTGGACCGGGTAGATTTCTTGGGGCACGTAGTGACTGGAGATGGAATCTCAGTTGACCCCAAGAAGATTGTAGCAGTTGAGACATGGGCAGCGCCGACTTCAGTTGCAGAGATCAGGAGCTTCCTGGGGCTGGCAGGATATTACCGGAGATTTGTGCAGGATTTCTCCCGGGTTGCAGAGCCGTTGACACGGTTGACCCGAAAGGATACTGAGTATGTATGGTCAGAGGAGTGTCAGGCAGCTTTTGATGAGTTGAAGAAGCGGCTGACGACAGCTACGATTCTGACATTGCCTTCAGGATCAGGTGGATTCACTATTTATAGTGATGCTTCAGGGAAGGGGCTGGGTTGTGTGTTGCAGCAGCACGGGAAGGTAATTGCCTATGCTTCCAGGCTGTTACGTCCCCACGAGAAGAACTACCATACCCACGACCTGGAGCTGGCAGCAGTGATTTTTGCTTTGAAGCTGTGGAAGTATTATCTATATGGTGAGAGGGTGGAGATCTTCACAAATCACAAGAGCCTAAAGTATGTGTTTACTCAGAAGGAGTTGAACATGAGACAGCACAAATGGTTGGAGTTAATGAAGGACTTCGACATTGCACTGCAGTATCATCCAGGGAAGACCAACGTAGTTGCCGATGCCTTGAGCAAGTATCCGACAGCCATGTGTTTGACCATGGATCGGCATTTGCTTGCCGACTTGGGGAGCCTTGGGATTGAGGTGATCGTACCGGGAGTGCAGATGCAGCTATAGGGGATGCAGATACAGTCAAACTTGATGGATAGGATCAAGGCGGCTCAGTTTCAGGATGTGGCTTTTCAGAGTATCAGAGAGCAGATCAGTATTGGAGTGGGGGATCCTGAGGTCTCACTTACAGAGGATGGTATCCTGAGGCACGGTGCCAGGTTATGTGTACCTAGTGGGGAGCTCAGAGAGCAGATTATGCAGGAGGCCCACAGATCGTAGTACTCTATTCACCCGGGTGCCAACAAGATGTACCGAGATCTGTGGGAGCATATATGGTGGTCAGGAATGAAGCGGGAGGTGTCCCACTTCGTAGCTAGGTGCTTGGTCTGTCAGCAGGTCAAGGCAGAGAGGCAGAGGCCCGGTGGATTGTTGCAGCCGCTGCCCATTCCTGAGTAGAAATGGGAGCATATTACGATGGACTTCATCTCAGGATTGCCACGTACTCCAGGAGGGAAAGACGCGATTTGGGTCATCGTGGACAGGTTGACCAAATCGGCCCACTTCTTGCCGTTCAAGGTGGGTACGTCTACAGAGAGACTGGCGGAGATGTATATGCGGCAGATAGTCAGGATCCACGGAGTTTCGGTCAGCATCATCTCAGATCGGGATAGCCGTTTTACTTTCCATTTCTGGAGGAGTCTGCAGACCAGCTTGGGCACTCAGCTCAAGTTTAGTACTGCATACCACCCCAAACGGACGGACAGTCAGAGCGGACTATTCAGACCCTTGAGGATATGCTGCGGACGTGTGTCCTGGACTTTGGAGGTTCCTGGGAGGATTATCTTCATTTGGTAGAGTTTGCCTATAACAATAGTTTCCAGGCCAGCATCGAGATGTCACCTTTCGAGGCTCTGTACGGGCGTAGGTGTCGTACACCCTTATCCTGGGATGATGTTGGTGAGCGAGCTTTGCTGGGGCCAGAGATGATTGTGGATGCGGCCGAAAAGGTGAAGCTCATCAGGGACAGACTTTGCGTGGCGCAAGACAGACATCGGCACTGGACCGATAGCCACCGGAGGCCCTTGGAGTTTGAGGTACAGATTAGAGTAGGATTAGATTTAGGTTGTTTGTTTGTGATTTTGATCATGTTGTTTATTATTATTAATTGAGACCTTGCTTGTGATTAGGTCGGAGACCAGGTTTTCTTGAGGATATCTCCGACTCGTGGTACGATACGTTTTGGTGGAGGCGGGAAGCTTAGCCCGCGCTTCATCGGCCCTTTCGTTATCAGCGGGAGAGTCGGTGACGTGGCTTACAGGCTAGACTTGCCACCTGCACTTGTGGGGGTCTACAACGTATTCCATGTATCACAGTTGAGACGGTACGTGGCTGACCCTAGCCATGCGCTCGATCATTCGGAGATTGAGGTGGGTCCTTCTCTCAGCTATCCAGAGCAGCCTGTGGAGATTATGGATCGACGGAAGAAGGTCCTGAGGAACCAGGTGATACCCTTGGTACGCGTCGCATGGAGGCATCATTCTCCAGGAGAGTCTACCTGGGAGCAGGAGGATGAGATGCGCGAGCGGTACCCCTATCTTTTTGGACCGTGAGGTATACTTTCTATCCTTCTCATCAGTTGCGTTTCGCCTTTCAATTTCGAGGACAAAATTCTTTTAAGGAGGGTAGATTTGTCACTACCATATTTGTAGTTTGAGGGTAAATTTGTCATTTTTGGGGTAAATAAAATTTATTAGTATTAATTAGAATTTATGGGAATTTTTAGGATTTATTTTGGATTTATTTGGACTAGTTTAATTTTTTACTAGTTTTGACTCATGTAGACCAACCTAGGAACTAACCATAGTTAGTTGGGTTTGGTTAGGCCAAGTGGACCCTAGTCTAACCTAGTGTGACTCAGGTTAGTGGTTAGTGATTCATTAGAACTTGAATTAGGAATTTAGGAATCAAGTTATTTGTTAAATGGCTTGTGGTTTCACAAGTCATTTTGTGACTTAGCTAGATAGGACTAACAAAACCTAGCTCAACCCTAACCCAAAGCCTAGTGGCCGGCCACCCTAGCTAAACCTAGGGATTCCCCCATTATAAATATTCTCCTAGTTTTTAGGGCTAGCCTCTTTTAAGGTTTCTTCAAGAGTTCTAAGGAAAGAGGTGAGTCCCATCTTCCTAAAATCCTTAAAAATCCATTTCAAATCCTTTTTCCTTTAAACCAATTCCATTAGGACCTAAATTTCTTTCTCTTGGTGCTGGTATTGGTTATTTGCAGGGAATCAACAATTTGTGAAAGTTTGGATGGCTTGAGGAATCTCTACATTTTAGTTTTGTGAAGGTTTCTTCACCAATAGGTAACTTCTCCATTCCTCCATGGATTTCCACTTTGTCTTCACCAATAGGAAGCCCTAAGGTTCCCCCTAAGGTCTGGATAGTTTTCGTGTCCTATGTCATTGGATTCGTGTCCGTTCTGGACACGTATCAGTGACCATAGCTTAGTGTTCGACGAAATGCCTCAAAGGGCATTTTGATCGAATTAATTCTTTGTGTTTGAATAGGAATCTTCGTTTTGTTCTTGTTTACACGTTTCTGGGACACTGAGGTGGTTTTAGTGTCGTGTCGTGTCGGAATCGACGCGTGCACACACGGGTGCGCACGTGCGCGCGCACTGTGGTTCGATCCCCTGCTGTTCGGGGCTTGGTGTGCAGTGTACACACCACTTCGACGTGCACAAATTGACACGTGTGTGGTGTCCGTGACTGACACGAGGTTCGTGAAGTGTCATGAGACTTCGTGTCGTATTGAACACGCATTTGCCCGTGCACGTGTCGTGCACTGTGTGTATCAGTGTTCCAGATATGTGCTCATGTGTTAATTGTTTTAATGCTTTTAATTCCTGTTTTAGTTGTTAATTTAGATCCTAATATGTAGTATATTATGTATGTGGATTGGTTTACATATTAGTCTAAGTTGTATGTAGATTTGGGTTTCGAAATGTATTACCTGTGTTTTTCTGATACTCACTAACACTGACACTTGAATTCACTGTTTTAAATCCCTGTTTTGCTTTGAACTGTTCAATCAATTTATCCCTACATGATTGTTAGCTTACGATAACTCAGTAATTGCATTCGAGAGTGGTTTTTGGGGTTGTAATAAGAATTTAGACTTTGGGTTGAAATTCACTTTGGAGTTGGATGATACTTAAAGTTCTGGAATATTTCCAGTTTCGAAATTATATGCCTGATAATTTAATCCCTAGTATTTGATGTTTAATACTTAGTTTTGAGCATGAATTGATTCATGTCTTTCTCCTAACTGAGAATTGGTTGTGGGTTATTGTTGAAACCTGAGAATTGGGCTATGTGTATTCCCTGCATTCATGGGACACACTTTGATTCATTTCCAACATCCAAATCATTTTTCCTATTTGAAACCTGGAAACTTTTGGGACTGAAAAACTGGGATTGGATACATGGATTGATTTCCTTCCCTTTCCTTTTCAGTCTAATTTCTGAATTGTTATGATACATGGATTGGTTTCCTTTCTTCCTATTCTTCTAACTATTTTGACAGTTATCCTTGCACACTCTAAATACATGCACACAGTATTCTAATTCCTGTACACACACTATTATATATGTACACTGCCAAAGTGATTCCTGAGTTTGTTTTTATAAAAACATGGGAGTGAATACTTGGATACACCAGAGTGTTACACTCTTTTGCAAACTGAGATTGTAGGACAATGAACTGATTTCCTTTCTTTTCTTCTTAAACCTGTGAATACTTGAACTGAGTTTGGTTTTGGGTTAACTTGTAAAACCTGAGAATAGGCAAGGAGGAAACTGTCTTTAAAATACTGAATTGAATTCCTTGCCTATTCCTAAGTTTTAGTGTAAACCTGAGAAAGGATTCAATGTTAACATGCCAACCTGAGATTGTATGCCATGTCTAATTTCCTAAAACCTGAGATTACCTGTGTTTTACTGTTGTTTTTTTTCTGAAACTTGGAGGTGGTTATGTTGCACTGTTCTTTTGATGTGTATTTAAATTGTTAACTTCCTTTTCCTGTCACACTATAGCTTATTATTTCCTTCACTGTTGTTCTCCTGAACACTGTCACTTTGACACATCCCCTTCACTGCTTATTACTTCCTGTCAACACATTCCTGCATATTTCAATGTGATACCCTCTTTACTGTCACCTATGTTCCTGTACACCCCTTCCACACATTATCATTTTCCTACACACAGCACTCTCCTCTCTCACAGTGACACACACACACTTTGTCATTGCCTGCATATATTGTCCTGTACATTGTTGATTCATGCACCTTAGTTTCATACACACACACATGATATGGTTATTCCTGTCACAGCCCACAAGCACATGCCTCCCCTCTCTCTTATTACATATGTATGTAATGTATATATATGTAAGTTAATGTATATCTTTGTAAAATGGAATGCCTAATGTAATATATATATATATATATATATATATATATATATATATATATATATATATATATATATATATATATATATATATATATATATATTGATAAATAAGTTAGACATGTTTGATGTATGCTAGTTATATAGCATATAGCTATGTTGTGATATGTGAAATAGTTGGGATAGGCTTGGTTCAGGCTTGCATAGCCTTGTAGTGGTGTGTACTAGCTAGTATAGGCTTGTGTGTCCTAGTATAGACTAAGCTAGACTTGATTAGACTAATTTAGCCTAGTTTAGACAAGGTTGACCTAGTTTGACTTCTAGGGTTGACCAAAGTTGACCAAGAGTTGACTTTGGCCTAGATTGACTTAGAATCATGTAGAATACATAGCAGAGCTTCATTTTATCATTTTAGACTTGTTGTGACTTGTGCTGTTCTGTTTAGGAGCCAGACACCACTCCTTGGACAGTACGATTCATATCGGACACTCAGTTACAGGCGAGTACATTCTCTGATCATTTCATATCTTGCTTAGAATTATTTTCTGCAGTAGATTACTTTACTTGTACTGTCACGACGGTCACACGGATTGGTACTATATGGATCCTTTCTTGAGATGTTATCCTTAGGGAGCATCGGGTACTACGTGTTCTGTGCGTTTCACTTACATGGCGTATCACTATGCTCTTGGTTCACTTGATTACTTGTGACATGTACCCTCATGATCACAGAGTCTCTTGAATCCTACACAGTTGGATAACCCCCAGACTCCCCATTTATGGGACATCCATGTATCACCCTTCGCGTATTGGCCCATTGGTCATATGGTCAACCTGATTTTAATAATTGATCAAAACTCTGTCTGGATATACAAAGCTTGTTGGGACATCTCAGCTTCTTGGACATAAGCAAGATTGGATATTCACTCCGTTCAAGACTGAAGATCTGTTTGCCTACTTGAGTCTGTATTTCCTATGCAATATAATTTTCACTTTATTCGAGTCTAGGAATACATTGTACACCGAGTCGTACTGGCAAATAGGCTATGCCCAAAATAGTTCAAAATGTTTTAAAATGACCTATCAAAAATGTTTACAAAAAGGTTTTCAAAAAGGTTTTCAAAAATCACCAAAAACCTATTTTAAAACCCTAACCTAACCCTGACAGAACTCGGCCAGAGTTCGGCCAGAGTTCGGCCAGAGTTCGGTTGGTTGCCGTTTTGATTTTTGAATTCTCTGGAACTTGGTCCTCCTGCAGTTGCGGATTTGACCGAGATTTGCTCAAAGAGTTCTGCCCGAATTCTGCCCGAATTCTGACAGAGTTCTCCCTTTGGAATTCCTATAAATAGAGAAGTATTTCGATCATTTCAATTCACTCATTCACTTTCAATCTTCTCTCTATCTAAGAAGCTTTCTGCCTTCCAAAGAGTTTTCTAGAGCTTTCATTTTCAGATCCCAAGCCAGTTACAATCCTCTAGTCGATTTGCCAGTGCAGTATGGTCTAGAAGTTTCTGAGAGATTGTAATCAGAAGGCTTAATTGAAGAATACCTCTTCACATTTGAAGTTGGACGAGTTCTTCGTATCAAAGCTCGCGTTGTAGAAGTTGCAAGGACTTTGTAAGAAAACTTGCGGTTTTTCCTATAGTGTATTCAACTGGTAGCAAGAGTTCTACCGACTGGATTAGTCCTCAACAGAGGGATACCAGTATACATCGCTGTCTTTGCGTTTGCTTTCTGAACTCTGCCTTTACATTATTTCAACTGTGATTATATACTGTGATTGTGTTGCTAACAATTTTTTAATTAGCATTATTCTGCTGCCAACTCTATTCACCCCCCCTCTAGAGTATTACGCTTTACTATATCGTTCCTACAATTGGTATCAGAGCGGGTGTTACAGGTAAAGCGAGGTAACAGTGCTATTTTTTATTCATTATTTATTAGATCACAGCACATCACATGGCTACTATAAAATTCACAAGTGAAGGTCAGGCCACAAACAGACCCCCTCTGTTTGATGGTACTAACTACACTTATTGGAAAACACGGATGAGTTTCTTCTTGAAATCTCTTGACTTTGACTTATGGGCTATTGTTCTTGATGGCTATCAGAAGCCACCTCGTATAAATGTCGAGGGTGTTTTAGTTGAAAAACCCCAAAGCAGTTATACAGAGGAGGAAAAAAAAAAGGCCAGTCTTGACGTACGTGCCATTAATGCTCTTTTTTGTGCCTTAGACAGAACAGAATTTAACAGGGTATCTACATGCACAACGGCAAATGGTGTATGGAAGCTTTTCGAAGATACACATGAAGGCACGACTCAAGTCAAGGAGTCAAAAGTCAGCAGACTTACTCAAGAGTACGAGGCGTTCAAAATGAAGCCAAATGAAACAGTCACACAAATGTTCGAGAGGTTCTTGGATATTGTAAACCCTTTATCCTCCTTAGGCAAAGAATACAGTAACCACGAAAAGATTCGCAAACTCCTGCGAGCTCTCACCAAGAACTGGATTCCGAAGGCTACAGCTATCATTGAAGGAAATGACCTCACCACAATGTCACTTGAAGTACTCATGGGTAAGCTACTCACTCATGAACTGGAGCTACAAGATTTTGAAGAGCCTGCACCAAAGAAGAAGACTATCGCCCTCAAGGCTCAGCATAGAAAAGCTGCTGAAGATGACTCAGACAGCAGTGGATCTGACGCTGAAGATCAAGCTCTCCTAGCGAGGAAGTTCAAAAGATTCATGAAACATGAGAAGAGAGTCAAAGAGAACAACAGCAACAACTGGTACCAAGAAGATGCTGTCTGCTATGGCTGTAAGAAGAAGGGACATATGAAGAAGGACTGTCCCATCAACTCATCATCGAGCAAGAAGAACAACAGGTATGAAAAAGGCAACCTGAAAAGATCAACGTCTCAGAAATATGCCAACACCAGCATATGGCATGAGAGTGAAGCTAGCGACTCAAAAGATGAACATTCAGAGGATGCTGCAAACATCTGCTTCATGGCAATCGATCAGGTGGAACACCCTTCACATGCTAGAAGCAAATGGATCCTCGACAGCGGTTGCTCACGGCATATGACCGGTGATGCTACCCTATTTGCAACACTGTCGAAGAAGAAGAAGAAAGGTTATGTTTCCTTTGGTAATAATTTGAAAGGGTATATTATTGGTATCGGTGATGTTGGTAGATGCTTAATGGCCAAAAGTGATGAGAGTCATCTATGGCACATGAGACTCGGTCATGCAAACATGGATACAATTTCAAGATTATCCACAAAGAAGATAGTACGAGGTTTACCAGACATAACATTCAAGAAGGATTCGGTATGCAGCCAATGTGAAAAGAACAAGGCTACTAGATCCACATTCAAGTCTGTAAACGCAGTATGTACTACTAGACCTCTATAATTGCTACACATGGATTTATTCGGTCCTAGCAGAGTTGCTAGCCTCGGAGGTAAATTATATGCATTTGTAATTGTAGATGATTTCTCTAGATACACGTGGGTATACTTCTTGACACGCAAGAATGACGCATTATCCGAATTTGTCGCCTTTTGCAAGAAAGTACAAAATGAAAAAGGTTACATGATCACTCGTATTAGAAGCGATCATGGAGGCGAATTCGAGAATGCTGATTTCGAGCAATTTTGTGACACACGATTTTATACACGAGTTCTCCTGCCCTAGAACTCCACAACAAAATGGAGTTGTAGAACGTAAGAACAGAACTCTAACCGAAATGGCCAGAGTGATGTTAAATCAATTTAGCCTACCCAAATACTTCTGGGCTGAAGCTGTCAATACAACTTGCTTTGTGCTCAATAGAGTTCTAATTCGACCCAAATCGAAGAAGACTCCATTTGAGTTATGGTTTGATAGAATTCCTTCAGTTTCATACTTTAAGATATTTGGCTGTAAGTGCTTTATTCTTAATACTAAAGACAACTTGGGAAAGTTTGACGAAAAGGTCGATGAAGGTATATTTCTAGGTTATGCGGCCAAGATCAAAGGGTACAGAGTCTTCAACAAACGTACCATGATCATCGAAGAATCAATCAACGTCACTTTTGATAAAATGAACCAAATGACTCTCGATGACAGTGATGAAGATCTGCCTACATCAAGCTCAACATCAGCTGAACCTGAACCAAGCTCTGCACTAGCTGAACCCCCTAGAGGAGATCCAGGAACCAGCTACCTACAGAGTCTACCGAAGAGGTTAAAATTCACAGCTGATCATCCACAAGATTTGGTAATTGGTGACAATACCAAAGGAGTAAGTACTCGATCGTCCAGTAGAGATATTATTTCTAGTGTTGCATTTATTTCACAGCTAGAACCTAAATCTATTGATGAAGCATGTAGTGATAGTTTCTGGATAGATGCCATGCAAGAGGAATTGAACCAATTCGAACGGAATCAAGTTTGGGAACTTGTTCCCAAGCCTATTGATCATCCGGTCATTGGCACCCGTTGGGTATTCCGAAATAAACTGAATGAGGATGGTTTAGTAACTCGTAACAAGGCTCGACTCGTAGCTCAAGGATACAATCAAGAAGAAGGTATCGACTACGATGAGACTTATGCCCCAGTTGCGAGATTAGAATCCATTCGCATGTTATGTGCATTTGCATGTTTTCATGATTTCAAACTTTTTCAAATGAATGTAAAAAGTACTTTTTAAATGGATTTATAAAAGAAGAAGTTTTTGTAGCACAACCTCCGGGTTTCACGGATTTCAAAAATCCTGACCATGTTTTCAAGTTGAAGAAAGCCTTATACGGTTTGAAACAAGCCCCTCGTGCTTGGTATGATCGTCTAAGCTCTTTTCTACTTGACAACGGTTTTTCAAAAGGAAAGGTTGACACTACACTATTTATTAAATCTTTTAATGGCAAGCTGCTTTTAATTCAGATCTATGTTGATGATATCATATTTGGATCCACTGATGAATCTCTTTGTCAAGAATTTTCTAAGTGTATGCAGAATGAGTTTGAGATGAGCATGATGGGAGAGCTGAAATTCTTTCTCGGATTGCAAATCAAACAAACCGACAATGGGACGTTCATTAATCAAGCCAAGTACACAAAAGATTTGCTAAAGAAGTTTGATCTGGACAATGTCAAACCTATTAGCACTCCGATGGCAACTTCAACAAAGTTTGATTCTGACGAACAAGGCAAGACAGTCGACACACGTAAGTATCGAGGTATGATTGGTAGTTTACTTTACTTAACTGCTAGTCGTCCAGATATAATGTTTAGTGTTTGCCTGTGTGCACGTTTTCAAGCCAACCCAAAGGAATCACATCTGTCCGCAGTTAAGCGTATCTTTCGATACCTTAAAGGCACTTCTTCTGTCGGCTTGTGGTATCCCAAAACCAAATCCTTGACCTTATTGGTTATTCGGATGCAGATTTTGCTGGATGCAAGGTTGATAGAAAAAGTACTATCGGTACATGTCATTTCTTAGGCAAGGCTCTAGTCTCTTGGTTTAGTAAAAAGCAAAATTCTGTAGCCTTATCAACAACAGAGGCTGAGTACATCGCCGCAGGACGTTGTTGCGCTCAGATTTTGTGGATGAAACAAACCTTAGAAGACTTTGATTTATTTTACACACATATTCCCATTTTCTGTGATAACACTAGCACCATTAATTTGACTAAGAATCCTGTATGTCACTCTCGTACTAAACATATCGAGATTCGACATCATTTTCTTAGAGATCATCATCAAAATGGAGATATAAACCTTGTATACATAGATACTGATAATCAATTAGCTGACATCTTCACTAAACCTCTAGCGGAAGATCGCTTCAATTATTTACGTCGAGAATTAGAAATTTTGGACGTCAATAATATTAATTGATTTTATTTTATGATTATATATCATTATGCAAAAATTGTGTTAGAGACAAGCTAATAAAGAGTCTGTCTGTCACCACAACTACGGTTGAAGCGAAGCGGTACTTAAGAGTTCCCCGGTGAACCTCCGCCAGCTGGGACAGTACTCCTACAGCTAATCTGAGACAGTCAATGTGTAACGACATTTAATTCATAAAATATTATTAATTATGTTATTTGAAGACTAAAATAACTAATCTTTGAATTAAATATTTGAAACGAGTCAATGAAAAAGAAGTAGCAAAAATCAACCTGAAAGAACCCTAGGCGAATTCGGCCAGAACTCTGACCGAATTCGGCCCGAGTTCGGTTGAGGGTGTCTGTGTATATATACACAACCCGAGAGCCTCTTCTCTTCCATTGCTTCCATACTTTCAAACAGCAACTACAGCCGCCCGAAACTCCTCCAAACCCTAGGTATTCACCAACCCATTGCTCCCTATCTACTTGGTGAAATCCTTCCAAACTTTGAAATCGTGCGGAGATCATCCTTCTCTACAACATATCAAATTTTCGTGAGGTATAACTCTCTCTTTCTCCACTTTCACATTAGTGCTTATTTATTTCAATGGCACCTAGATTTAATCCGTCTAAGAGGAAGAAGACCACTCCTAGTGAGGAAGGGTCCTCTTCGAATCCTCACACGGATTCTTTGTTTTTGCCGGTCCAAAAGAGCGACGGTGCTTTCGATGGATTTTTCTTTCAAACCCTCGATCAAGCTTTATTATGGTACGGTGACTTTTCCACCCGATCCATATGCAGCGGTGCTCCGGTAAAATGGACGGTTTTCCCTGACCATCGTTACTTATTTGAGGCATTAGGGTTACACTTACTTGTTAAACTGTGCTTCCCAATTGCTACTAATGCCATTAGATTGTTCTATTGCAATCTCGTAGTTAACATTTTTGACGTGAGCACACGTGTTGGAGGCATAGACATTGAGTTCAATGATGTCCTCCTAGCGGAGATTCTTGGGATTCCCAATAAAGGTGAACCGCTAGTTGATATCACGGAATTCGAGTTTCCCGAAGGCACTACACTCACAAGTTTCAAAATGGAACTCTGTGCACCTGACAGAGTACGTTCTGGAAAGTTTAAGGCTAACAACCTGAACTTGTTTAACTACGAATTGTATCGCATCATCTACTCTACTCTACTTCCAAAATCCACTTCCAAGGATGATGTGACTTCGCTTGAGCTGTCCGCTATGTATCATCTTATCAAGGGGATTCCTTTTTCCGTCCCCAAGACTATTATTCAGATGATGGGACGTTGTCGTGCAAGAGATCGAAATCTCTCTTACGCGATGATTCTCCCTCGTATCTTTCAGCGCTTCGACATCGATCTATCGACTTGTACTCAGGACTCTGAGCCCAAGTTACTCCAGCTTTCTCGTCACAGCCGGACTGCTTCAGCTCCACCTCCTGCACCTCCTACTGCACCATCTCCACCACATCAGCCGTATGCCATGACTTTTGAGGGCATACATCAGCACTTATCAGCTTTGCACGTCTCGATGACGGACATGGCTCGCGAGCGTGAGTTTCGCGATGTCACCCGTTACCAGGCGATGGCAAACTCCTTGGCTGATCTTCGGTTCGCTCAGACTGGTTATTCAGCCGCTTCCATCCCTCGAGATCCAGCTTTTTCGGGTTACCGATGTGAGGATGAGGCTGTCCATGCCTACTTCCAGCCAGGTAACGCCTATGATTGGTATCGTGCTCCTCGAGATTATGTTGGCGAGTTCTACGCTGGCGCCCCTACTCATCCTACTGGCGCTGGTACTTCTGGTGCTGGTACTTCCGGTCATGTTGGCCGTGCTGCTGATGATATTGATGAGGATAGTGATGATGAGATCTGATTTGATTATTAGTGACATTCTACTGTATACTTGGAAATGCTCCGACATTCCAAGTTTTTATCATTTACTTTTTATTAGTACTTTGTAGTTTGCTATCAGTATTACTTTATATCTTCATGGACATGTTTATGATGTTTCATTTATGACATCTCAGTTTATTTCAGCATTTTGTTTAGCACTATCTCTTTATACTGCTTCTCCATTTTAAAACTGCCTGTGAAATAGCATGCCTGAGATTTCTTTTATATTTATGAAGCAATACATGCCTGTGATGATAATTTGTAGAAATAATAAATGCCTGTGATGCTATATCTCTCATTTTTATATTTCTTTTATTTTGTTTTCTCACTATTTGTTACTTATGCATTGATTGCGGGGGAGTCTTCTGCATTTAATGCGGGGGAGCTTTCTCTTGTGCAATTATTTTGCTAAGTGACAAAGGGGGAGAAAATTAAAAATGATCTAACATTTTTTTTGAGTTAAATACAGGTTATGAACAATTTCTACTTTTTGATATTTTTCGAACTAGCTTAATGTTATATCATTCATAGTTTGTCAATTATCAAAATGGGGGAGATTGTTGGCCCATTGGTCATATGGTCAACCTGATTTTAATAATTGATCAAAACTCTGTCTGGATATACAAAGCTTGTTGGGACATCTCAGCTTCTTGGACATAAGCAAGATTGGATATTCACTCCGTTCAAGACTGAAGATCTGTTTGCCTACTTGAGTCTGTATTTCCTATGCAATATAATTTTCACTTTATTTGAGTCTAGGAATATATTGTATACCGAGTCGTACTGGCAAATAGGCTATCCCCAAAATAGTTCAAAATGTTTTAAAATGACCTATCAAAAATGTTTACAAAAAGGTTTTCAAAAAGGTTTTCAAAAATCACCAAAAACCTATTTTAAAACCCTAACCTAACCCTGACAGAACTCGGCCAGAGTTCGGCCAGAGTTCGGTTGGTTGCCGTTTTAATTTTTGAATTCTCTGGAACTTGGTCCTCCTGCAGTTGCGGATTTGACCGAGATTTGCTCATAGAGTTCTGTCCGAATTCTGCCCGAATTCTGACAGAATTCTCCCTTTGGAATTCCTATAAATAGAGAAGTATTTCGATCATTTCAATTCACTCATTCACTTTCAATCTTCTCTCTATCTAAGAAGCTTTCTGCCTTCCAAAGAGTTTTCTAGAGCTTTCATTTTCAGATCCCAAACCAGTTACAATCCTCTAGTCGATTTGCCAGTGCGGTACGGTCTAGAAGTTTCTGAGAGATTGTAATCAGAAGGCTTGATTGAAGAATACCTCTTCACATTTGAAGTTGGACGAGTTCTTCGTATCAAAGCTCGCGTTGTAGAAGTTGCAAGGACTTCGTAAGAAAACTTGCGATTTTTCCTATAGTGGATTCAACTGGTAGCAAGAGTTCTACCGACTGGATTAGTCCTCAACAGAGGGATACCAGTATACATCGCTGTCTTTGCGTTTGCTTTCTGAACTCTGCCTTTACATTATTTCAACTGTGATTATATACTGTGATTGTGTTGCTAACAATTTTTTAATTAGCATTATTCCGCTGCCAACTCTATTCACCCCTCTCTAGAGTATTACGCTTTACTATATCATTCCTACATCGTGGGCCTTGCAAGGAATCATACAATATAACCTGGCTGGATCCTTGTGTATTGATTGGGGGTACGAAGGAGTAGAAGTGGACATGTAAATAATATACCAGTAGTATATTCATTGAATCATTCCGTAGTGTCTTCATTGAATCATCACAGGCCATTTACATGTTCATGTTGTACTCTGACTCACTAGTCACTGCTGGTTCTCTATGTATAGTAGATATTCTATTACAGCTCTTCCTGTTTATATACTGCTTTTCTTTCAGTACTTGTATCTTACTTTACTGCATGTTTATATTTTCTAACCTGCTATGAATTGTTGAGATGTACTGTGCTCGCTCCTGTCCTGACTGGACCTGTTAAAAATATTACAGAGGACGAGGAGGAGGCTGGCCTGGACACCTACTACGGGGCAGCCCTAGATGACACCTGTGAGCTGGACCCTCAGGAGGATCCAGCAGTAGCTGAGGACTTTCCTCCGACTGCCTAGACTAGATAGTTAGGCTTTTATCTTTATGTAGTTGGACATGTTCTAGTTAGACTCTTTTTGGAGATCAGTTTGTATATTCTTTCATGCTGTAGCTGAGTTATATTTCTCTGGATATTGTTGGGATTATCTTAGACTATTTCATCTCCTTATTTCCTTGAGTTCTATTTCATATCGTGCTATCTTTTCCTTAGCTGTGAATGAGTTGTTATTGCTATGTCACCCCCATTTGGGGAATATAAACTGTTTAGATATATACTGCTAGATGATGTGACTTAGGACAGTATTCTACCGTCGACACTGCGGCGTAGGCTGGACGTATTCACGTCTCGGGCCCTTTCTCTAGGGTGCGGGTCGTGACAAATCAGACAACTCAGAACTCTTCATGAGATAGAAGGGTCTTCCTCTATTGGTAGGAAGAGCCTTTATACACGGAAAGTTGGATGGTGGAGTCAACTCTAACCCAAGAAATTGGGTAGTAGAGTTCCTTTCATGGCAGAACTAGGAATCGTATCCCAATGCTGGATACATTCCTATCTCCTCTGAAAGGCTGTCACTTCTCCACCAGTTATATTGGCAGCAACACGTCTTCGGGCTGCCATACTTTGGGATTCTCCTCTCATCTGAGAGAGAAGACCAGAGTTTAATTCGTACTGTTCTGGTCGCCATTGAGGCTCAGACAGCAAGGATTGACACCAACAACGAATTCGACGAAGAAGATCCAAAGAAGTAATTGATCTCCATTAGGTTATCGTTGTCTGTATAGAATGAAAATCCAAGATTGTAATAGATTTTCATTATGATTTGTAAGAAAGTCTAAGAAATGTAATAGACTTTTATGATAAAATGAGAATGAAAATGACAAGTCTTCTATGCTCAATGATTTATATCTATCCAGAGGTAATATGGACATGATAGATAATAAAATCTTGTTTTCTGTTTTAGAGTATACAATACTATCAAAGGTAATATGGACATGACAGTATGTAAGAACTCAAAGAAAAGTAGATTAATATCTATGCAGAGGTCAAATGGACATGATAGATAGAAAAAGTAAGTAGATTTAATATTTATCCAGAGGTCATGAGAACATGATAAATAACGAATCCAATTTTTTAATCAACTGATAAGATAGAAGATTAAAATTTCTCTCCGAGGAGACTGAGTAATCAGTTTAACCAAACCTTGGTAGCTGGGGATTAAGAAGACAGATGTCATTAAGGATATATGCCAATATCGATAAAAATGGACGAACCAACGTATCTTTCGGGAAAAGAAAAAATAATTCGATTCCATAATTAAATGGATGAATCTGATATAACGAATAGACAAGCCTTTTCGGGAATAAAAAGTTATTTTTAATTTTAAAGACCGGTTCATTAATAGATCTCTCCTATAAATAGGTGAGAACTCTTTGTAATATTTCATTCTTATTTTCACTCCTCTATTGGAAATGTCTTCCAAGGATATGCAGCAAAAGAATGAAGTCTCCATAATGGTTGAGGACGTCATCTGGACGCACCCCGTCGAGCCAATTGTGTCAGGCCCAACCGAAATAGGCGAAAGCTCTTCTACGTCCAAGCTACCATAAGACATCCTTGCTTTCTTAGTAGAGCCAGGGAAAACTCCTGAAGAAGAGGCGCTGAGGATGGCTGTTTGCAAATTTTTTATGATCTCAGGCAATAATGCCTTTGATGCATTAGCTGACTATGTATTCAATAAGGAAGACAGTGGTCCTCGTCCTTAATCTTTTATTCAGAACAAAAAAAAAGAAATTTTATTTTCATTCTGTCTCTTTTTTTATACATAGTACTTCTTAAGAAATTTGACTTTGATCGGCATCATGAGTAGATCTCCATTAGGCTTTGATAACCGATAGGCGCCATTAGAAAACACGATCTCAATTACATAAGGGCCTTCCCATTTTGCTTGGAATTTCCCTTTGCTTTTATGAGTCATGACCATCGGTCTTCGAACGGCTAATACCAGTTCACCAACCTTGAATACCCTCTCTTTAACTTTACGATTGAAAGTTCGAGATATATAGGCTTGATATAGCTCAATATGTTGTTGTGCTTGAAGACGCTTCTCGTCCAATCCTTCAAGTTCTTGGAGTCGTAAGCGATCATTATGCTCTATAGTTAGCTCATTAGCAATAGCCATTCATAGAGATGGAATCTGGATTTCCAATGGGAGGACAGCCTCACATCTATAAACCAATGAAAATAGTGTAAAACCTGTAAGAGTCCGGACTGTTGTTCGATAAGCCCATAAATATTCTCCAAGTTTCTCATTTCAATCACGTTTGTTAGAAGAGACAAATTTTTTGAGAAGTTTAATAATCGTCTTATTGAAAGCTTCGGCTAGACCATTAGCAGCTGGATTATAAGCCGTAGAAGCCAGATTCTGAATTTGATTCTTATCACAGAACCGATAAAATGTCTGACTGGCAAATTATTGTCCATTGTCATGAATTATTCGTCGAGGAATCCCGAAGCGATAAATAACATGATGTTTGATAAAGCTGATTACATTAGATATTTTTACTTCAGCAAGGGGAACTGCTTCTGACCACTTAAAAAAGTAATCGGTTATAGCTAATATAAACCGATGTCCCTTAACAGAAGGAGGGTTAATAGGACCAATGATATCCATACCTCAAGCTTCGAAGGGCCAAGAGGCTGTTGTAGGATGTAGAAATTCAGACGGTTGATGAATAAAATCAGCATAAATCTGACATGCTTTACATCTTCTGGCATAGTCCACAGCATCTGCTATCATAGAAGGCCAATAATACCCCATTCTTCGAATACGGTCTTGTAATTTCGGACCCGGTTGATGAGCACCACAAACACCATCATGAGCTTCTCGGAGTGTTTGTTTGGCTTCACTTTCTGAGAGACAGCACAACAAGAGTCCATCATATGAGCGACAATATAACATATGTAAAGACGAATCATAATAAAATCGAAATGATCGTCTCTTGATTGATGCAGCTTCTTTTAGATCTTCAGGTAAAATCTCATGAACCGCATAATCAATTAATGGAGTTCTCCAATCCCTCTGTTGGGAACTTGACTCTATAGTATAACTCTGTTCAATATACAGGTTATTCTTGACACAGAATAAATCTCGGTCCAACAAAGTAATTATATTTTGTTTTCGGATTGGAACAGCCAAGTCTGCAGCTAAGCTAGCAAGAGCATCAGCTTCCACATTCTGAGAACGTGGTACGAATTGAATGAAAGGACCAACTCGACTACCACTTAATGATAAGGAATGAGATCAGGGTTTCTGACTTCATAAGTCCCTCTAACTTGATTAACAATCAATTGAGAATCTCCATAAGCTTCTAGGAACTCAATATCTAATTGTTTTGCTACTTAGAGACCAATCAATAGAGCATTATATTCTGCTACATTATTGGAGCATGGCTCATTGAGAGAATAGGCATGATATATGACCATTTTGTCAGGAGAAACCAAGATGATTCCTACCCCAGAGACAATATTGCCTTTAGGTCCTACCCGTGATGCTCCATCAAAATATAATTGCCATATGTCATTCTTCAAAGTCATGTTACGATCTACGACTTCATCTGGAATGTCCTCGTATAACTTTGATGTTTCAGGTATAGGGTGAGCAGCTAAGAAATTAGCTAATGCTTGACCCTTCACTGATTTTTGAGGTACATAAATCATGTCATAAGGTGTAAGCAACATCGCCCAAGTAGCTTACCTGGAATTAAGAATGCATGGTTTTCTCATCAATACCTGAATGGGATTTATTCTGGAGATGACATGAATAGTCTGTCCTGTCACATAATGTCTTGTCTTTTGGACAGCAAAAACCAAGGCCAGACATTCCTTTTCTACAGGTGTATACCTGTGTTCAGCTCCGACCATCATTCGGCTAAGATAATAAATTGCATGTTCATGACCCATATCACTTTTCTGTGCAAGAAGAGCACCAAGTGAATGATCCAAGGCTCGAACATATAGCAAAAATGGTCTTTCTACCACTGGAGGTACCAGAACATGTAGATTTGTAAGGTATTACTTAATGTCATTGAAGGCTTTTTGACATGCTTCATCCCAAACAAATGATACACCTTTCTTTAATAGACGGAAGAAAGGTTGACATCTCCCAGAGAGAATAGATATAAATCTTCTGATATAAGCAATACGACCCTCAAAGACACGAAGTTCTTTCAAATTACGAGGAGGACGCATTTCAAGAATTGTTTTAACCTTATCAGGATCAATATGGATACCCTGAGAAGTAATGACAAATCCTAAAAATTTGCCACTGGAAACCCCTAAGAAAGGCTTCGTAGGGTTCATTTTCAATTGATGTTGATGCATCAATTCAAATACTGTCTTTAAGTCTTGAATGTGATCATCCTTTGATCGACTCTTAACAGCAATGTCATCTACGTAACATTCAACTGTTTTTCGTGAATGTTCTTGAAAGATATTGCTCATAGCCCGTTGATACGTGGCACCTATATTTTTAAGACCAAACGGCATAACCGTATAGCAGTAAACCCTAAGGGGTGTTCAAAAAGAAGTATGTTTCTCATCTTCTGGATGCATCTTGATCTGATTGTATCCTGAGAATCCGTCCATGAAAGACATGCGTTCAAAATCGCATGTGTTGTCTATCATGACATCAGTAATAGGAAGTGGGAATTCGTCCTTTGGACAAGCCGCATTAAGATATCGATAATCTATGCAAACTCGGACTTTTCCGTTCTTCTTCATAACAGGAACAATATTGGTAACCTAGTCTGGGTGTTGTTCTTCACGCACAAAGCCACATGTAATCAACTTTTTGACTTCTGCTTCAATTGTATCCATCATATCTGGTCGAAAATGTCGTTGTTGTTGTTTTATAGGCTTGGCATTAGGAAGAATATTGAGTTTATGAGTAGCAACTTTGGGGTCTAGACCCGGCATATCCTCATAACTCCATGCAAAGATATCAATATATTCTTTGATCAGTTTTATCAACTCTTCCTTTTCATCCTCAAAAAAGTTTTTACTGATGAATATTGGTTTGGACGTAGTTCCATCTCCAACATCAATCTGGACAACCTCATCCTCTGTAGGTGGCTGTCGCTATTCAAAACGAAGTTTCCACTGAGTGTCCATTTGTTGAACCCAAGGATCATTCTCAAATGGCTCAGATTCACCATCAGTTTGAACCATATTAACTGAGAATATTTGTCCAGATTCATCATAATAGTCTCCTCTAACATATGAGGGGTGAGATATATCATATTCGTTAAATTGGATTTCTTCCGAATATGATGATTGTGAAGAGCTAGAAGAGAATTCTTCTTGTATATCGTCATTAAACATATGGGACGGATCATATCCCAACCCATGACGAGTTTTCTGGTAAACTGGATCACTACATAATGGTAATCGTCTACCCTTGCCTTGATTGAGACCTTGCATAGTCTTCAAATCATATCCCATATTCTGGATAATCTTGATAGATTGTTGACTATTTTTGTTAATTCGGGTTCTTCCTTTATCTTTATCTTTAAGATCATCTGTCTGAGCAACAGGGATATTTCTAGCCAGGCCAAACACAATTTGGTGCTTGTTTTTCTTATCAGACGGAACCACGAAATAAGATTCTTCGTGATGTCTATAAGTTACACAAGCTTGCGATGGAGCAACTACAGGAAGAAGATAGGGAGAAGATGTTAAGAACTTTTGAGCATAAGGTCCAACATCGACTTGAAGAGGAATGAAATTTTCCTTATAGTTAATGTATAAAGTTTCTTCTGGTTTTATGTCGTCTTTATATTGATGACTTTGATTATCAGAAGATAAAGTCATTCTTTCAATAAACTTGACAGCCATATACTCGAAAAGGAAATCTTCATTGATATCAAAAAGTACAGAATGTTCAATATTTACATCATTTACAATTTGACTGCTACGCTTCGAATTAATCATTAATGGACCATTATCCATCTTCTGCGTAGATTTGCCAAGATTGACAATCAATGGTGGTTCTGGATCATTCATACAAGAAGTACGCCCCTTGACCTTGATCATAAAAGGTTGAACTTGGCTCTTAGCAGGAACATTTACTAATTCCTCAGATAAAGATTAAGTTTTTCCTTTAACCTTGATCATCAAAGGTTGATTGTTGACAGGTTGAGATTAGATTCGTCCCTTGACTATGATCTTTAAAGGTTGCTCTTCTGGAGGATCTTCATTAATAGACTGATCTTCAGTAGATGATTGATCTTCAGCTATGTCTGATATCTCTTTCACATGCTCTTGTTTATAAAGCCTTGAATCAGAAAAATAGGCTTCGACACCCTTGAAAGGATTTATATCAGCAAACTCAGTCTTTACAACTCCTTGGGAATCCACATACTTGAAGCATTGGTGGAGAGTTGAAGGCACGATGTTATGCTCATGTAACCACGGTCTTCCAAGAAGAATATTGTAGGATACGTCTGAGTTGATAACATAGAAGGTTACCATAGTTCTAAGTTCACCAATCTGAATCTTCAGACGAATTTTTCCCAGTGGTTTACTCTTGCCAGAGTTGAAACCAACTATCATGGTACTAGTGTAAGTCAAATTACTAGTACGAATCCTCAGTGGTCTCAACATACTGTGAAGAATTATGCTAATTGAAGACCCAGGATCAATGTAAATCCTGTCAATTTCAGTGGATCCAATATACCCAGTGTAGCACAGAGGTCTGTCATGCTTGTTATGCTTCAGTAGCATATCTTCTTGTGTAAAGGTGATGTTGGGAATTGCTTGCATCACACTATGACATTGTGGACATGATATGGGTGTATTATCAGGACTCTTGAGTTGAGCCAAGCATGAATCTGCTTGAAGTAAAGCTTCACTCAAAGTCTCCCTACTTTCTTTAGAAAGACGAAGCAGCTCAAATATAGATAGTATAGCTGGAGTATTGGCTAACTGGGCTAGAATATCAAATTTTTAGGGTTTCATCACCACCCCTGACTAGAAGCAGACTTCAATGGGACGTCAAAGCGTACTGCTTTCTGTTTCTCCTTTTCAACCACAGATGGTTTAGCAGGAACAAGAGACGGTTGAATTGGTGGTATTTCAACATCCTCTGTTTCTTTGGAGGATCCTTCATAATCTTTGTGGTACTCCTTCCCCGATCTTACACCAGCAAAAGTTTCTTCCTTAGACTCAGAAGAAGGAAGTACCATATTGCAGGTTTTAGTCTTACTTTCTTTAGCCTTCTTCTTGTGAGGATTTTTATGATGAACTTCAGAACCCAACCTGACAGTAGATTTTTGATTTTGAATCTTTAAAGGAAGTCGTATTCCTTTATTATAATTCAAACCTTCTGCCTTGTGAAAGTCATAGCCCATCTTTTCCATGAGAAGGATTGATTGCTGACTGTATAAATGAATGGGCAGTGGACTTTCAACAGGTGGTTCCACAGAGAAAGAAGAAGAGATCTCTGTAACTATAGGAGAATAAGGAATAGACGTTTCTGTAGCTACGGGAGGAGAAGGATTCAGGATACGAGGAAAAATCCCTGTAGGAGCTTTTCCATAAGCAGCGAAGACTTGTTGTACCCGGTATAAGGGAACACTATTCATGGCTAGCTACTGCTGATGAGTAAACTTGAGCTTGGTAGAGGAGCTAGACTTAGAGGACATATGTTCAGTCCTCTCAGTCTATCTTCTAAAGGAAGGTCATCCCATAGATGATCCAAATCATCAGGATCTGGAATAACATGAGAAATTATGTTGCAGGTTTTGACTTTCTTACCTTTCTTGGATTTTGAAGTTTTACCTTCATTTTCCAACTTAGGTACTAAGTCAGGATGCACCCACATAATTTTACCATTTTTTAAGGTGAGAGGCAACAATCCTTCATTTTCCTCTCTAGCAGACGGAATATTCACAATCTTCATCGTCACCTTCGGGATTGGAATAATTCTATCTGGGATTTGTTGTGGAGAAAAATCTCTGAATTGAAGAGAAACCATATTGGTTGTAACCGTATGGTCATTATTGGTTAAAGCGATAGCACCACCATTTATCAGCTCTTGGATTTTCTTTTTCAAGACATAGCAAGCACTGGTAGAATGATTAATGTATCTATGATAGATACAATATTTGGGATTGTCAGTCAGATTCACCTCATTAGGCCTCTTTGGCTCCGGAATCTGGAGTTTGCCACTCTTCACCAGACATTAGAATATCCCTGGGATATCACTTTCGTCAAAAGAGTATTCTTCTTTTGGCCTAAAAGATTCCTGAATATTCGGCGTCATTTTATTTTTGGAAAGATTAACCATGAGGGTATCCTTTCCTTTTATATTACGATTGCCAGAATTATTAACAGGATTTCCTTTCTTTCCTTTATCCTCTGAGGCAAAAATCATCCCATGTTCACGAGCCAACCTACCATTGGTCTCAGCAGAAACTGCTGCTATAATAAATGAAGCCCAATCTGTGAATTGGGAACCCGTGAAGACAGCAATGGATGGTCGCAGATTCATCTTGCATGTATCAATTAATGCTGAATCTGGCATACCATGAGGCATCTTTAGAGTAGCCTGTCAAAAATGTTCGATGAACGTCCGAGTATCTTCCTTCTCCTTTTGTTTGATTTCTATTAAGAAGGACATGTTCATGTCCATACCTCCTTCATAGAAGCGGGAGAGAAATATTGCCTTAAATTTGTCAAAAGACGAAATGCAATTGTCGGGTAAACTACGATACCAGTCGTAAGCTGAACCCGTCAAGCATCCAATGAACACTCGAGTGAGAAGAGCATCATTTTTCTGCAGATGTACAGTCATAATATCAAAATAATTGATATACTGACTAGGAGAAGCCCTTCCATCAAACAATACCATTGATTGTGGCTTGAAGTTTGGTGGAAAGGGTACATCATTCCAATGAGGAGGATAAGGTTGCTTAATCCCTAACCTCTGGAGCTGATCCTTATGTTTCAAAACTTCAAACTGTGCTTTGAGCTCACGCACTGCTTGAATGGCTTCACTAGTTTGCGGAAGCACATTTGATTGAATAGTTGTTAGATGTACCGTAATCCCCACCGAAGATGGTACATCTTCTGGAATAATGGGATCTGGAGATGCAGAATTTTGATTAACAGTAGGCTCTTGAATATTCAAAGGTATATCAGCCCCTTGACTATCTTGAGTTTGTGCTGCTACTGGTACCGGTGTTATTACTGCCGGCTAAGCAGTTTGTTGAGTCAATATTATCTGATGCATACTTTGCACCATGTTAAGCATGTCTTTCCATGATTGCTCAATGGCGGTAAGACGTTGTTCTATATTAGCAGATGACGTCTCTGGTTCATCTCCAATAGCATAGGATTCAACCTCTCTTGAAGATATAGAGGGATTAGTATAGAAGTATGAATCGACAATATCAGTTTCGGACTCAAAAGATTGAGTACCCCCGGCTTCTGAATCAGAAGTCTGCAATTGTCTTTGTTTTCTTGATCGAGTATTCTGATATACTCCTTCAAAGGAATCAAGAAGTCTGTTGAACTGTTGTTGACTTGGAGTTTGGGACGTATTCCGTCTCGGACGTCGTCCTCTGTTAGTATGAGATGCCATGTTGACTGACACATATGACAGCTTATGCTCTTGGTCATCAACTTGTTGTTGAGGCACATTAAAACTCAATCGATCAAAAATTGACCATTTTGAAGCCGAACAACAACAGTTGATTACAACCTGGTGATACTCACAATGGTATTTTTCTTGGGAAAATGTCACCGGAGATTGTCTGTTCTTACGCTTTTGCATTAGCAATTCACGTAAATCAGAAGGAGTAGAGGGAGTAGTTTTTTTTATTACATTTGGGGTAGAAAAACGTTTAGTCCCTTGTGTATAAAGAAGATTACTGGCTGCATTCGCAGAACCAAACTGTACATTTTTACGCGTTTGGAGTTGTGTACGTAAATCTTGAGATTTTTTAGCATGAAGAACTCCATTTTCATTGCGTGTAATTTGTTGGTTTGTTACTTTATGTAGAGCAGTATAAGAAGGTTGTTGGTGTAGAACTGAAGCTTTACCAACAACACCTTTATGTTTTATGCGTTTAGGTACATTCACATTAGACGTAAAAACATTATTGCAAATTTTATCTACATTGTCACAGACAGGAGACTTACCTTTACGCGTAGAGCGTAAAAATTGATTATCTACCACGTCACAGATGAAAGATTTTCCTTTACGCGAAGAGCACAATTTATGTGTGTCTACCACGTCACAGACGGGAGACTTATTCTTACACTCAAAAGCACAAGCATTAGAGTCTGCCTCATTACAAATGGAAGACTCATTCTTATGCACTGAGCGTAAAATTTGGTTTTTACCCACTGGGCGTAAAACATCATTTTTACGCACCGGGCGTAAAACTTGGTTCTTACGCAGTAGGCGTAAAACCTGATTATCTTCACCGTCACAGACGAAAGATAAATTGCCACACTTAGAGTGCAACGCTGAAGTAAGGACTGCCTTGTCACGAACGGAAGCCCCTACGACAGGAGTGGGAAGAATTCCCTTGCCATCAGAAGCAACAGAGAGATCAGAAGCTATTTTGGATTTAAGAATCCAAACTTTTCGTGCTTTGCGAGATTTTTGAACATTGGAGCAGCGAGAACCACCCCTAGTTTGGAGCATCTCTTCATAAGCAGTCTGGTCGAAGTGTACAACCAGAGTCTTCTTTGTCGATCCAATCGACACATCATCATATTGAGCAATTGCCTCCTCGTCAGAGGAGAAGGTCGTCCCCAGCAGAGTCGCCATTTGTTTCACTTAACAAAATGCCTTTGAAATCGGCTTTTGAAAATAAAACTTGAAAAGGTACAAGAAGTACAAATTGTTCTGGGAAGTATTGCTATGGAAGTCTGATCTGAAAGCGATTACTTTGTTCCTTGGACCATACGATGATGATGAAGATCACTGCTAGAAGATGAACAGCAGGAAGAACTAAGTCACCAGAAAGGTATCGACACACTTAGGCACTGATGGCGAGGCCGAATGCTTTCCTGCTTTGCTTCACTCTGTTCTGAAAAAAAAGGTTGAAGATGAATGCTCTGGAGAATCAAAATCTCTGAGTTCTAATCTCTCTATTTTCTCTCCTCCTGTCTCTGTTTCTGTTCCCTTTATATGAGAAAAATCAGTCTATTTATAGACTTGACTTCTTGTGCGTAAAGCTCAGCAATAGTCCTATCTTTACGCGAATAACTGCCACCCATAACTGAAGTCATTCTCTACATACGTTGACACGTATCCCATTATTTCAATAAAAATAGGATGCACGTACACACGTTCTTCGAGATGTGTGGTATGAAAGCCATGTAGGCAAACCACGTTCCAGGAAGGATAGGGCGTAAACAACAACCCAAATATACTCTGAGCGTAAAGTAGTAGACTAGACGTAATATAGCCCTGACATGGTCTTCCTGTATAAAGTGGTTGATAAACAACCTTGAGCGTAAAAGTAGCCCAAATAAACTTTATGCACACGTCAACTTTGAGCGTAAAACAGCTCATATAGTATTCATGTGTAAAAGAAGCCATCTTGTGAGCTTAAAATAGCACAGTCCACATACTAAACGACAACATTGATCTTTGTGTAAAACAAATCCCTTCGAGTTCTGTGTTATACGCTGTCAGTAAATCTTCATGTCAGACTTTACATTAAATGCATGACTTTGACAGCTTTGTCCAGCGTAAAGTGGTTAGCTTATCTCTGGCGTAAATCCACTGGCTTGACCCTGGCGTAAAATGATTAGTCTGTCTTTGGTGTAAAGCGGTTGATTTAAGTGAAATGCTCTATCTCTTTGACTCATTATATGAAGCATTTTTTTACGCTCCTACAATCCAGTTTTAGATACATTTTATCATGGCAATAATTATTTGTTTTAAAGTTTAAAAATGTAGTAGGTGAGTGATCAGTCAATAGGTAATCAGAATGTACAGTAGTACAAATCAATTTTCTGAAGTGTACATACATACCCTTAACAACATCGGTGTATGTTCATACACAAACGCGGGATAAGACATACGACAAAGTTACATATAGAATGTAACAGTGCTCGGTAAATACATACGGAGAAGGGGGCATGATCGCGTACACTACTAACAGTTTTCTCTTAACCCGTTGTTTAAACATGTGAGATATGAAAACTGTCCTAAGCATGGAAGAGACTAAAAGTAATAAAACATGTGAAGATTTAACTTGCTATCCCAAGGATCAGCATTTAACATGGTTGGAAAATTACAGTTTATTGTTATAGCAGTATGTAAAGTTTTTAGAGGTATTTGCCTTTAGCAAAGTAAGGTAGAGATAGAAATGCTATAGATGCCTGATGACTCGTCACTGTAGAAATAATACATAAACTTAGTTTTTATACTAAGTTAAACACTAAGACACTTGTTGTGTGATACGACTTTCTGACTGGACACCTAGCCAAATGATAACTTTAGCATAGGAGACCAATGTGGGGCACACAGAACCCAAACTAACTTTTTAGGGTCTCTACACTAGTGCGGGGTGAGGTCCAATACTACAATAACTCAAAACAACACAAATCATTGTAAGTCGTAACTATTCAATAAATAAATCAAACTTTGCGCTGTGTTCCAACAATTTTTGAGATAGACAAAAGGCTCAATTTTATATAAAATAAAGTATCATAATGATCCTTGTTAATTATAGAAATTTATAATAATTTTTGTGGAATTTATAAACTTTCATAGATATTTATTAAAAATCAGCAAACATATATATCCTGAAAATGAGTTCTATTTTTCTATTTTTATAAAATGCCAAAATACTTATTAAATGCTGGAAAATATTATATTAAATTATCTAAATTAACATAGTATTTAAATAAAAAATTATAGATTTTTAAAGCAATTAAAATATATATATATAAATTCATAAACAGCAAGTAATAATTTTTAGAAAATAATTAATTAATTATTTACTATTTTGTCCACGTATTCGAAGTTGAACCGAAGTCCAGAAACGGGACCCAAAGCCATGAATCAAGTCCAATCTGACTTTACAGACTCTGAATATTAGACACAATTGGGCCCATTTATCCATGCTAGATTTGGACATCAATTGGCCATGATTTATAAAATACAAGAATTTAAATATAAATAATACATTTTAAAGTGGCAAAATACACAATTCACAAAATTATATAATAAAATAACTTGTGAAATTTTACATAATAATATTTAGCACTAAAATTGCATTTGAAAATATATACATATTTATACAACAAATACTATTATATATATACATAAATATATAGATATTTACATACATATATAATGGATTTTATATATATATATATATATATATATATATTTATATATATATATATATATATATATATATATATATATATATATATATATATATATATATATAATACTAAATATAAAATATACATATATATACACAAATACAGTATATATACATATATATAACAGTAAATATAATAATATATATACATATAAATACATATACAAATATACACACACACACACACACACACACACACACACACACACACACACATATATATATATATATATATATATATATATATATATATATAACAAAATAAAATAAAAACAAAACAAAACAAAACAAAAAAAGAAGGGAAGGGGGGCTCGAACTCGGCCAGGGACAGGGGGGTTTTGACGCGCTCGAGCTGGCCAGGGGGTCAACTCGAGTCAGTTGTTAGGGTTAGGTTTTAGTTAGTTATATTATGGTTTTAGGTTAACGGGTTGTAAACCCGATAGCATATTCTTCGTGTCCTGACAGTTACGGACACGAAGAACGGTCGAGTCCAAGTGTCCGGATCATGCACGACATGTACGACTCGAACTAGATGTGTCCAAACTTACCACGAGACTCGTCGAGACTCGGCGAGTCACATATGTGAATACGAGTCGTATCGGAGAAGGAAAGCAAGCTGACACGTACGTGTCCGACTTCGGGTCGATGAACGGAGCTGCTGTAGGGCGGAGGAGTTGTCGTGGTCGACGGTGAAGGACGGCACTGGGTTCGTCTCGGCGGGGCGAACAAGGGGGCGGTGGTTGGGGACGTCAAAGTGGGTTGTAGGCGTCGAGCTGGACAGGGGGTGATCTCTGGCGAGGCTGGTCGGAGACGACGGGTCGATGGAGGTGGTTAGGGCGGCTGTGGTGGTCGTAGGGAGTCTAGTATTAGGGTTTGGGGGTCGGGGGGTATTTATAGGGAAGTAGGGCGGCTAATTTATTGTTTTAGGTTAGGATTAGGGTTAGGGTTTCGGTGAGGGTTAGTCGGGGACGATGACAGCGCGGCGGTCGTTGGGGTGGTTAGGATTAAGGTTTTGCAGAAAAAAAAACCCCAAGAATAGGAAATTATACATAAGCCCACCGACTTAGGAAATGTAAATATCTAATATGCATATAGACCCCCGGTGTGGTTCTGTGCAAAATTTAATTTGCACAGACAATTCGAATATTGCAAAGACTTTTAAATAATTAAAATAATTGCATAATGATACTAAAACAATTCAAATAATTACAAAATAATATATTTTGATTTAAAAATCACTTAAAACTCATTTAAAAATTCTAGAAAAATTCCTAATAATTATAATAATTTATTTTAAGGATATAAACAATATATAAAAATATAAAAATAATATTTTAAAAACTAAGGGCTTACAAATCTTTTCTCCTTAAAAAATTTCGTCCTCGAAATTCACAAGGATAGAAAACTCTACAAACATTCTAATATAACAAGCAATGCAAAGAATGACTAAGGCTATTATTAAGACTAAGCTCTAAGGTATCAAGCGGGAACGAGTAGTTCCCTCGCGGCTGTTGGGTCGAACAAGTAAGGATATCTTTCCCTCATGTCAGACTCCCTCTCCCAAGTAGATTCACCCGGAGAGTGACGGCTCCAAGCTACTCGTACTAAGGGTATAACTTTGTTCCTCAGCCTCTTCTCCCTCCTGTCCAATATCTTCACTGGCTGCTCAGTAACTGCAAGGCTCGGTCCGATCTCCAACTCTGAATGATCTAGCATATGGCTGGGGTCCGGAACATATCTTTTCAGTTGAGACACATGAAAGACATCGTGAACTCCTGCTAGGTTGGGTGGAAGTACAACCCTGTAAGCTACCTCTCCGATCTTGCCAAGTATTTTGAACGGCCCGATGTATTTGGGGCTCAACTTGCCTCCTCGTCTGAACCGGATCGTCCTTCTAGTAGGTGATATCTTCACCAGCACCATATCTCCGTCAGCGAACTCCATCGGTCTGCGACTAGCATCGGGCCAGTGTTTCTGCATGTCCTGAGCAACTCTGAGCCTGTCTCTGATCATCCCGACCTTCTCTGCTGCATCCGTGATCATCTCTGGCCCAAGCAAAACTATGTCCCCAATATTATCCCAAAAGAGCGGTGTACGACATCGTCGTCCATATAGTGCCTCGAAAGGAGACATACCGATGCTGGCTTGGTAGCTGTTGTTGTATGGAAACTCTACCAAGTGCAGATGGCTCTTCCATGATTCGCCAAAGTCCAGCACACAAGTCCTCAGCATGTCCTCTAGCGTCTGTATCGTCCTCTCGGACTTCCCATCTGTCTGCGGGTGGTACGATGTACTGAACTTGAGCCAACTGCCCAACTCTTCCTGCAAGCTCCTCCAGTAGTGGGACATGAATCTGCTGTCTCGGTCCGACATGATGCTCACTGGTACTCCGTGCAAGCGAACTATCTAATGCATGTATAGCTCCGCCAACTTCTCGGTGGAAAGCTCCACCTTGAAGGGTATGAAGTGCGCATACTTCGTCAGCCGATCCACGATGACCCAAATGGCATCCTTCCCTCCTTGGGAACGAGGAAGCCCTAAGACGAAGTCCATCGTAATGTGTTCCTACTTTCACTCGAGAATGGGTAACGGCTGCAATAGACCAGTTGGCCTCTGGCACTCCGCCTTGACCTGCTGGCAAACTAGGTATCTCGAAATGAAATGTGATACATCCCTCTTCATTCCGTGCCACCAAAGATGTTTCTGCAAGTCACGGTACATCTTGTTGGCACCAGGGTGAATAGAATATCGAGATCGGTGCACCTCCTGTAAGACTGCCTCTATCAGCTCTCCCTTTGGTACGCATAACCGGCTGCCATGCGTCAAGGATCCATCCTCTGCTACGGTAAAGTAATCTAAAAATCCAGCTAAAGCATAGGCTCGAAGTCTGCGAAGGCTCTCATCTATAGACTGTGCCTCCTTGATCTGCTCCATCAAACCTGACTAAATGTCAAGTGCCATCATCTGTATCATTGATCCTGGCCGAACCATCTCGATACCGAGCTTCTCCAGATCTTCCCGCAAATGCCGATCTATTATCAGATACCATGCCATCGGATGCCTGCTCAGCGCACCCGCCACCATATTTGCCTTCTCGGGGTGATACTGTAAATCATGTCGAAGTCCTTCATCAACTCCAACCATCGTCTTTGCCTCATGTTCAGCTCTTTCTGCGTGAACACATACTTCAAGCTCTTATAGTCAGTAAAGATTTCCATACGCTCTCCGTATAAGTAGTATTTCCATAACTTGAGTCCAAAGATCACCGCGGCTAACTCTAGGTCATGGGTAGGATAGTTTCGCTCATGAGTCCATAATTGCCTAGATGCATAATCAATCACTTTTCCATGCTGCTATAGGACACATCCTAGCCCCTTTCCCAAAGCATCGTTGTATATAGTAAAACCTCCAGATCCTGAAGGTAATATCAGAACAGAAGCGGTCGTCAGCCTCCTCTTCAGCTCCTCAAATATTACCTGACAGTCCTCTGACCAGATGTACTCTGCGTCCTTCCGCGTCAGTTTTGTCATGGTTTTAGCTATCCTAGCAAAGTCCTGGACGAACTTCCTATAATAGCCGGCTAAACCCAGAAAGCTTCTGATCTATGAAACTGGCGTCGGAGCCTTCCATGTCTCAACGGCAGCAATCTTCCTGGGATCCACCGAGATCCCCTCTCCAGTGACTATATGACCGAGAAACTCCACTCGGTCCAAAAAGAACTCGCACTTCGACAATTTGGCATACAACTTCTCCTGCCTCAGAATCCCCAAAACTGTCCGCAAGTGCTCTGCATGCTCCTCCGACGTCTTTGAGTATATCAGGATGTCGTCGATAAATACTACGACGAACTTATCCAGATACTGGTGAAATGCCTTATTCATCAAGTTCATAAAGACAGCTGGCGCATTTGTGAGACCAAATGGCATCACCAAAAACTCGTACTGTCCGTACTTCGTGTTGAATGTCGTCTTCTGGATGTCTGCATCCCTGACTTTTATCTGATGGTAACCGGATCTTAAATCTATTCTGGAAAATACCTTCGCCCCACTCAACTAGTCGAACAAATCATCTATCCTGGGCAGAGGATATTTGTTCTTAATGGTGATGGTATTCAACGCTCGGTAGTCAATGTACAACCGAACTGTACCATCCTTTTTCGGCACAAAGAGCACTGGCACTCCCCATGGAGAAGCACTAGATCAAATGAAATCCTTTTTCAATAGGTCATCAATCTGCTCCTTTATGTCAATGGCCTCCTTGGGGTTCACTCTATAGCAAGCCCGGGATACTGGTGATGAACCCAGTACTAAATCTATAGTGAACTCCACATCTCTGTCAGGGGAAGTCCTGGAAGATCCTCTGGGAATACATCCATAAACTCCCTAATGATAGGGTGTGGTGGTGCTAACTCCCCAACTGTCGCACAACAGTTCGGCTCTGGGCTGATATCCGGCCCTGTCCTCCTGACACTGAATGGTGCCATACCTGGGGGACTGAACAGAATACTACCCTCATGACAGTCTATAGCTACATGGGAATAGCTAAGCCAGTCCATCCCTAATATGATATCATACCCGGGGAGTGGCATCACAAAGAATCGTCCCCTAAACTCTCTCCCAGCTATAGTAATAGAGCATCTATAGATAGCTCTAATGGGCACTGGCCTGCCTCCCATTATTACTCGACTCATCTCCTCGGTAGGTGTAGCTACTAAGTGGCATTTATGCAAAAACTCTAATGACAGAAAGCTATGTGATGCACCAGAATCAAACAAGCATAGAGCTAGAAAAGTATGCAAATAAACATGACCTGTGATGACGTCAGCCAAATAATCGGGCTCTGAAACCTGCTCTGGCTCCGGCTCAAGAGCTAGGCTATAAGCCTTCCCCTGGGGTCCCTTCTGCTGCTGCAGATGTTGCCCAAACCTCTGCTGCTGAGTCGGAAGTGGCGATCCTCTAGACGGCGGTCTGGCACTGGGTACCCTCGCTACTAGGCAGTACCAAGCTGATGGGTGGTAGACCCACAAGCTAAACACTGTCTTAACCTCTTCCTACAGACGATAGCATCATGGCTTGGCCTCCTACAGAATACACACAAAGCTCCCTTCTGCTACCGGGGTCCCAGGGCTCTAGCTGGTGGGGTTGGGTGATGAGGTATGGGAGGACAGACGTCTGCTGGTGCGGCGTCGATGCTCTCGGCTGGAAAGCCTGACACTTGGACAGTCCCTCAAGGTGTACAGAAGTCGGCCGCTTGCAAGACTGAAGACGCTCCTATATGCTCCGGGCCAACTCTAGGATCTGGTAGTAGTCAGTCGTACCGTTCGCTACTATAAGAGTGCCAATGTCTGAAACTAGACCATGGCAAAACCTACGCGTCATCTCCTCTGGGTCTGCAACTAAACTAGGAACGAAACGGCTCAGGCGACTAAACTCTGCTGCATACTCGTCAACAGAACGGTTCTCCTGTTGGATGTTCTGGAATCGTAGCCCCATGGCTACCCTAGCAGTGGTCGAGAAGAATTTCTTCTTGAACTGGGTCTTGAACTGATCCCAAATGGCCTTCCCTCTCGCGAATAGCGGCTCATTCCGGAACCAAACTCCTACTAAGTCTATCAGCAAAAATTTTGTTGCCTCGACCTGGAGGTCATTCGGCAACCTAGTTCCAAGTAGCTTCCTCTCTACTGAGTCTAGCCAGTCATCTGCTACTACAATGCCCTCAATCCCTAAGAACTCCTTGGGGTTCAGGCCCATGAAGTCCTTGATTGTCCCCGCTCTCTGCCGTGGATCTACAGGTGGTGAGACCGCGGTACATTCCTCAGAATGCTCCCTGCTCTGGCGGAGTAAGATGGTCTGCTCCTGATGGGTTGTTAGGAACCCCTGGATCAGGGTAAGTAGTTGGTTTCTATCGAAAGTGATGGATGCCTGGGCAAGTATAGTAATAGATGGTGGTGGGAGTATCGAGTCCTGCTGGGACTGTGATGCGGAAGGTGGTGGAGGCATCTGGGTTGGTGGATTTGTGGAGTGGGGGAGTATAGTAGGTAGAGGTGTATCGGTCAACTAGTCAACCGACTGGATGGAAAGTGTGTCATTTTCAGGTGTGGCATGCTAGGATGAGCAGATGAGCACTATCTAATTACTACAACAAAAAATCCTTTTTAATGACGGCTAAAAAGCGTCATTAATGACAAACCATGACGCTTTTTTTTCAAAGGAACCGTTATGAAAACGGGTGTTATAAATATTTTTTAAAAGCGTCATAAAGAAACCGTCATGAATAGTTTATATAAATGTGTTATGAATAGTTAATATATAGTGCATAATTCAGAACAATTTTAAAATGTCATGAATAGATAATATGTATAGGCTCAATACAGCACATTTATAACACTATATACTATTCAAATTAGCATATCCAAATCAGTCCATATAATTGTGAGGCCTAAAAATCAAATTAATATTATATATCACCATCTTTATTACATTTCTCAAAATAGAGTACATATCAACATCTTCATTACATTCTCAAAATTGAATATCCAAATACATATATATATTTATAAATACCAAAATTGTCCACATCAAAACTTGGCCACATAACCAATAATCATGAAAGATCAACGACAGCCGGAACACCAGTGAAATAATCCTGAGAAAAAGAGAAGACAACCAAATTAGTCCATATAATTGTCAGGCCTAAAAATCAAATCTAATCATGAAATATCAAGAGAAAGGAGTAAAGAGGATAAATAAGAATATTTAGTTTCACTCCTTGGAACTAACAAAAATATTGTTGAATTCATATTTAAAGCTATAAGCAAGATTCATAGCATCAGTTTCAGCAATAGTCTTGGTCCCTCTCCCAAAGTATCACTTCAACATTTTCTCAAATCCATGTTGTTTCACTCTCTTTTTTGTAGTGGTGACCATGCATAGGTTAACGCACAACAAAACTTAGGGCTTGCACCAATGAAAAAATTAGATGAGCAACAATAATATCTAAAGACCTCATCATGCAATAATTACCTCAAATTCAACAATAGTGGCTTCATGGCTACCAATTCCGCTAGACCAGAACTGAGCAATAGCCAATTCCATAGTCAGGCCACCTTGTACAGGAAATATGAAACTTTTTAGTGAGGGAGATGAAAATGTCGCAACAGCCTCCCATTTAACAGGCCTCTTCAAAGGACAAATCTGTATAGCAAATATTAGGTGTGCTAAACTTAACCAGCTTTGCTTAACCAATAGCATTAAGAGTTTACAGCTTCAGCTGCGTACAAATAAAATTAAAACATAGTTTTCTCAAGGTGGGTACATATCAAGTGGTACTTGAAGGGTATCAATGAAAAATCTCCTGGCAGTATCAAATCCAGACGTCCGCATTGTTGCCTCAGCCCATGTAGCCCCAAGTGGAACCTTAATAAATCTCCTCTCAATATGACTTGGTATATGAAATAGGCAACAGTAAGTAGCCTCTAAGAAACACACAAGCTATAGCCTAAGTGCAAATCAAAACAAGGAATCACGTAAGATCCAGCTCAAAAGTTAAATCAGAACTCCCATCTTTTTCATAAATAGAAGAAATTAGAAACATACCCTCTGGAACATGCCCTAATGACTTGAGAAAAATGATTAAATTACACAATCATGTACTATAATGAAAAATCTTGGACCTGCAGGAGTTTCTCCAAGTGGCGTCTTCGTTTAATTAGAAGATATAACAAAACATATAATTTTCTAAGACCAAAGCACTACTTAATGAATACCCTAGAAAACCTTAGTGTTTCCCGCGGTCAGTTGTTCTTGTTTACAATAGATGACAATGAGAGTTTCATACATTATTTGAAGTTCTCCTTCAATAAACTTTACTAGTTTCAGAAATAAAAAAGAACCTGATGGTGATATAAGTCGTGAGATCTTAGAGAGATAAAGATTTTTAAGCTATAATCCAACTATGTGTTACTATGCCCTCAAGCCAATTCATTTATGCATGTGAATAGAATTTATGTTAATTTTAATCTTACTTGTGTATAGTGACTTCGATTGTTGATTCAAATTAATAAAGGCATTATTCTTGTGAAACTAATCCAACTCCCCTCAATCCACAACTCAGAAGAACAATACTGAAACCCATTCTTGTGAAACTAACAAGCGTATAAGCATAGTATTGATTGCCAAGCTAGTTGAATTCGAGAACTAGAAGGACCAAAAATACAAATACTCTCTTTCTTTCGAATATTTTACGGGAAAGGAAAGAAGAAAGAAATCCAAACTTTGTATGTACTAAAGTAGTCCAATTTCTTATTTCATATGTTTCTTATAATAAAAAAGAAACCTATAAGTGATAGTTTTTGTATTTACACGTGGCAACCCTTTGAGTGGAATGGCGAACATCGAGACGAGTTTTGGTGGGTGAAACAAAATATGGATTCTTCGTCGTGATCCAAAGATTGACAATGATGTCCCCAGTAATGGGTCTCTTCCCAGACCATGAATTTCTCTGTAAAGATTAATCCCTTTCTTTTCTTTGATATGTTCCATAGATTGAAAATATTTGAAAGAAGAATCTACTTACAATTCGACGGAGCAGAGGCTCCAGAGAAGAACAAAGCCTCTGGAGGCTGTCCACTTTGAGTGCTTCCCCTATCACACTACATTAGAACAGAC